>ML675615.1:6415099-6637947 GCA_007922155.1 Mesoclemmys tuberculata | reverse complement strand
CATCCCTAAGGCACTCCACAAATGGGACCTAATTTAAGAGGGGCTGCAGTTAGGAAACTTAAGGTAAAGAATAGGGCCCACTGAAAATGTTTCTTTAAACTAGATCTCAGTTATAGTTGGTGGTGACAAGAGTTGTTTAGTAGGAGCTGAAAATCCTTTGAAAATGTCACTGAAGGGCACCTAGAACAGATTCAGACCCCGATTTTCTCAAATGGCATTAGGAGAAATGAACAAACACAGTGTTAAGTCCTGCAGCTTTGTCCAAAATCCAGTTTAAGAATGTTTACCAGTACCCTTGGGATTCTCACAGGGTCTAAAACCCTCCTCAGAGACAAAGCAGGTATTTTGTGGAATTTAACCCACAAGTCGCTCGTATAGAAAGGGGCAAAAGTTGGAGCATATGGTTGAGTTCACTGATAAAAAAATTGAGATTTGTGTTTAGTGGTACACTGAGGATAGCAAAGCAGTCTTAATTGAAGCTTTACAAAAACAAACAAACAAAAAAACATATCCAAAGAAACAAGAAAATACCTAGCCCCCCGTATCATTAAAAACTGGACAGTTGTAGGAGCCATTGCTACCCCATCCTTGCAGAAATTGAGATCAATTAGTCACGGGGAAAGGAGACAAAATATTTCCTGCTGCCTCAGAAAGAATTGCTGCTGCTCAGTAGGGGCAAGGTCTGCATAATTAAGTGCATCACTAGATAAAATGCCCCCTCATCTCCTTCTTTCTCTTTTTCTTTAATCTACATCCCTTCTTTTTTCAAGGGTTTACCATTTTTATCAGCTATCAGTACCTACAGATAATATGTTGTAAGAAGACGCCGCTTTAGATAGACAGATAGATAGATAGACAGATAGATAGACAGACAGACAGATAGATAGACAGACAGATAGACAGAATTATTGCATGAAGGGATTTAAATGAAATATTAACAGAGTATTTTCCCCTGCTTTTCTCTTAGCATTTTTGAATGTTCTATCATAATATCTAGCCTATGGAGTGTTATTTATATTAGTTTTTATTCTTGTTTTTCTCCTTAACAATATACTATGAAGTAATCAGAAAAAAACTGATTAAGTCAGTCTAGTGACTCTAGAAGTGCTTGCCAGAGATCAGTAGCTATGATTTTTGTACTGTTAGACCTCTTCTTAACAGAAACCAACCAAGGAACCTTCCCTACTCTGGCTCTTGGTGTTGTGCCAAGAGGCAGTAATGGGATAAAAGATACTGCATTATCCTCCATATTACACCCCACATGCCAATTTTATCATAGAAATCAGGAACTTTAGATTCCCAAATTAGACTGGGATCAATTCAGTGTTTCCTTAAAAATCAGTATCAGCTGCATTAGCCAGAACAGATTGGAAGTTTGATTCTCTGGGACTTATTCTCCTTTCACCCCAGTTTCAGTGTGATGTAACCCCTATTGATTTATACTGCAACAAGTATGTGAGAAGAAAATTTGGCCATTTATGAGTGGAGGGTAAGGAACAGGAAATGGGGAAAAAACGCTAGTTCCTTAATGGAAAAAGAAAATTATTTAGGTAACCAAGCTCCCCCCCTTTAAACTCTAATTCCGTTGTTCATTAAAGAAAATCTGTCCTACAGGAAGCAGTTCAAAAACTAAATGTTTAAATTTATGTATTGTTACATTTCCTATTGGGGAATCCATTGAAAGAAAGAAATAAAAAATCAACTATGAATTAATTTCAAGAGTTTAGATACTAGCAGTACCGCTTACATTAAAAAATAACACCACTTTTTTTTATTTCTCCCCTGGAAACTTACACGCTTGGTTCTTACCCTATTTTTTAGTTCTTTAATGGTTCCCACTGCATAGTATCCCAAGTGATTGGTAAAAAATTATGTTATAACACTGTCACAAACCAGTGCCAATCTAGGAATTCAGGGTCATCACTATGCTGCCTGTTAGAGTCACCCAGAACTTGAAGCACCAACTGGAAAAGAACAATCCCCCTTATTCCAATGCCCACTGAAGTCAACTGCAGCTGAACTAAAGAAAAATCACCTTTACCTATAAGCAGTGTAGGATCTATGACACAACTGTGCAATTTTGATTCACCCAGCAGAGGGCAGTGGTGCGTAAGCATACTAGCCAGCTGACTACAGAACCACATGACAGGCTCAATTTTGTTACAATTGAGCTGCTTTACCCTCAACATTTTAGTGTAAATGAATATTACTTTATTTCTCCTGAGTCTCTTTCCTTATTCTCCTCATATATGCACTTTAAAAAACCATAGAACTTTAAGGGTGGTTTATGAAAATATTTTCAAAAGAAATCAAATTGTGATCTAAAATAGGGGCATTAAGCAGATCACCCACAGGACACTGACAAGATCAAGGCAGTTGCTTGCTGACTGCATGGCTTCTACACTCACCGCTTTAGATTGCAAGGCCTGAGCACTGCATTAAAGCCAGTAACAAAAGGCTTCGTGACTCAATGTAGCTGATCAGTATGTAGATTAAACTCACCTTGCATGAGCAACGATCAGGCAGAAGAAAAATCAAAGAACCACAAATCAAATTAATGTAAGAATTAAGTCAGAGGATCCAGGGAGATGAAACAGAACAGCTACCCTAAGGGGATAGAGAGAAAATAATCCAGCGGAGTAACATCTGAACATTGTTTGGGATTTGGTTTTCACTTGAAGCAGAGATTGGAAGGCTCAAATAGGTACCAACAACAAGCTCATACTCCGATCCCCACTGCTTCCCTGATTAGAAGAATATGAAAATAAACAGTCCCCTTGCAGCAAGAAAGCTGATATCTCAGATGACAGCCAAGTCTTTCCTCAGTGTCTTCTTACTCTCTGGCTACATAATGTGGATGGGTGTTGCAGAGTTCTGGTGGAGGAAGATAGGAGAAATGCGTCATACTATTTGTACCTCACTGATTGGTATAATCATCCTTTGGTTGAAAATATAATACCACCCTATTTAGTATGGTGCCTCGCATGCTAACTGTATCTCAAAATACGTTGCAGTTAAATAAAGCAGTTGCATAGTGGAAAAGATGTGTTTGCAGATTAATTAGAGCATTAAGACAGACAGATCTGACAGAAGCAGCTGCAGAGGAGAAGACCGTTATACTAAGAATGGACAAGTTATGTTAACTGCCAGAGAGAAGACTCATGATAGATGAAGAGAGGTCTAGTAAACTGTGTGGATAACTGCCTGATATTTCTTCACTGCTCTCCCAAACAGGACGCCTAAATATTTTTCTCACCTACAGCCAACACTGTTCAGATCATATAAATTATGTTTCTCTGCTGTCCTCAGTACCACAAATCTGATTAGACATCTTTTGAGCTATATTTGCAAGCCAGCCTCCAAGTTGCTGCACACAAATCTTCTGCAGACACACACATGCCTTCACATGCATGAACAAACCCCAGTGTATCTAAACAATTCAACAAGCATGTGTAAAATCTGTGTGCACAAATTGAGAGGCCTGCTCCAAAGCTTAGTCCTTAAAGCTCTTTTATTCTGAATGTATGCATCTTACCAATTTCTCATACTAATATACACATTTACCATGCAGAGCGTTAGCATGGTGCTGCATGCAAGGAACTAGATATGGAGTGTCACAACCTGGGTTCTTCTTCCAGCTTTGCTGTGAGAGTTTGGGTGAGTCACTGTGTTTCTTTGTTCTTCAGTTTTCCAACCATTTCTTGTAACAGAGGATTCAGTAGTTAGTTGGACTCTTATCGCCCATTAACGCAAATGTTAAAGTTTGCTATGAAATGTTAAAATGTTAAAATTTGCTATGAAATGTTTTTGTGTAGTGTTCTGTGCCAACGAGAAGTGATTTCCCTTAGTTCAAATTAAATGTTGTTCTAAATGACCTTTTCTCACTTGTATTCCACCAACCCCCCGCACTCTCTACTTCAAAGTATCAGCATTAAGCTTTGATCTAGAATCCTGACAAAGTCCATAATAGGTGGTCAAAAAAATTTTTTTTTTTTAAATGAGGAAACGAAGATTTCTCTCCTCTCCCAAGAAAAAATGCCCACTCCTTAAAGCAGTTCTGAACATTATACTGACGGCACAATGGTGCAGCACTTTGTATTCCAGCATGGCGCTTGTATAAACCATGTGCATCTTCAGCAAACTGTGCACACAGAGTTTTTTTTTAAAACAAGTGGGCACTAAATGGGGATCTACGCTAACTCTTCTCTTGTGATGAACTCTTGTAGATTTCTTTTTAACTTTATGTCATTTACAATTGGGGGCTACGGGATGGCATCTCAGGGCTACATAGCTGAAAGCTTTTTTGTTGTGTGTGGTTTAGATTTTTTAAATAAAAAACAAGCTGCCCTTAAGAGTGTTACAAGGAACCAGAGAGCACTTCTTAATCATCCTATCTCCTCCGATCAACTGCGCAGTCTCACTTCCTTTTCTTTTTTGGGCCAGCATGGCTGATACAGAACACTATTTATTCTGGCAGGTACTTTTCCCCTAGGCAGGAGTTCCTCACACTCCAGTTATTCCTCAGCTCTCCCGATTTAAACACCTCCTTTTATTTGGCTGCACAGTATTGTTTTTCTGGAAGCACCAGTTGTTGAGTTCTTGACTATTTTGCTAAGGAAGGATCGGTGTGATTCCTTCCCTACAAAAATGAGGCTCTGTAAGGGCAGAGTTTCCTTTCCTGTGTTTTTTTTCTCCTCTTCCCTTCTGCCCTTCAGCATGATCTGTTGTAGACTTCCTAATCTTATCTTTGTAATTTAGATTTTAATGGCCTGCTTCTCAGAAGTGCTGGGCATCCACAAATCTCACTGAAGTCCACGGTAACTGCATGAAAATCAGGCCATGCATGCTCCTTGGCGGATGGACCTTGTTTCCTATGTCTCTGTAATACACCAAGCCCATCTCTATTATTTTAACTACTTGATTATCAACAATGCACTTAAGCCTTTGACCAAACCCTTATCCAACAAATACAACTATTTATCTCTCACTTACGGTCACAAACTAGTACAACAGTGGGGAATGGCTTGCAGATGTGCCTGCCCCCACAGCTGTCACTTGAACTCCAGACATTTCTCAAATGTTCCCAGTGCAACCACCACAATTACATTTCTTATAGCTGACACTGCCCCCTAGGGCCTCACTCACCAAAGTGCACAGCACCGCCAAGTGGCCCACATGGAAGGCAACAGCCATTTTGTACAAACACACACAAGAACTTGACAAATTCTGGTATCCTCCATTATGTAGTTCTCACATTTTCTCTGTTTGATCAAGTCATATATAAAAATAACTAAAAAAACAGAGTCCTTTTTACTGTAACTATTTAGGTCAGACAGCGTAAGTTTTAGCATTGCTTCCTTCTACAGTCAGGCATAAAGCACCTAAAAAAGAAAAAATCTCCCTAGAAAATGGGGGTTTTCCTGCTGTTTGACTCAAACTCTTAAGTCTTTTCAGAGAGGCTCAGTCCTGCTCTCTGATATGTAATATGCATAGGTGCTTTAGTTTTTCTTTAAGTTTGGCTTACATGCCTGTGGTTAAATTGACTGGCAAACTTCCTGGAAAAAGGGACTCATCCTGCACAGATATGGGTGGCGAATCTGCCTTCCTCTAAATCTCAGAGCAGAGATCACACGTTTGAATGAGGGTAAGGTACCCAACTGTTATCTTCCTATGAGAGCAGCAGGCGAGCATAAGCACATCTCTGTCCTTGACATCTATCACCACCACTAACATCCATTACTGATGTAAGGGACCAAACTGACAACCCTGGTGACTGTCCAGAGAACATAATGGAACGCACCATTTCAAGCATCTGCACACAACCCCATTGACAGACCACCTCTAACAGCAGAGGGAAAACATTACCTAAGCTCATTCAATCCTTGGCCTTTCTGCTGACAATGCCAACAACTCTAGACAATATAAAGATAGTTTTCATAATGAAGGACCTCGTAGTCACCTGAGCACACAGTCAGGAATGAGTGACTCTTGCATTCTACTCATAGTGCTGACAACAGCTTGTTGAGACACTTTGGGCAATTCACTCAGCCTCTCTGTATCTAATCTCCCCACCTGTAAAATGGGGATAATATTAATACTTTCTTACTTCAAAGGGATGATGTTAGTTAATATTTGCAAATGGACATAAAGATACAAAATGCTATATGATGAGTAAGGATAATTATTATCTAACCTGAGATCACCTCGTGTTGCATACATCCCCAGTCATCAGATGGTACAAACACACCTTTGGTCACAAAAATCAGTGACAGCATATTAATAATACTACACTGATAGAACTTCACGTGTGTGTCAAATTAATATATTATATATATACTCATACACACACATACACACACACACACACTTTGCTACCCTTATGAGATGAGCAAGTATGATCATCCCTGTTTTACTGGTGAGTGAAGTTAGGCAGAGAAAAGTTGTGTCTTGACTTTAAGTCACACATGAAATCTATTTCAGAGCCTGGGATAGACCTCTGGACTCACAATCAGTGCCTTCATAAACAGACCGATTCCCACTGGATCGAACCCCATTCTAGCTAAACAGCCAATATACAGATCATCATTTACAAATCCTCTCTCTTTGTATGCTAGTCAGCAGCAGAAATTAGAGGGATTTTCCTCTGAGAAATGCCAAATTACTACTACTTAATTGTCCTTTCACATTAAAGTCATTTCTAACGCGGCAGCTGAGAAAAGAATTGGAGAACAGAATAATTAAGATTCCAACTCTTCATGTGAGATGAACAAATCATAACAATTTACAATATTAGCAAACAGTTTAGCAGTGATCTGACTGGCACAGAATGACATTTAAATGGGACTAATAATAATACTTCATTCACTGGTTTTGTGTGATCTTCATTATAAAAATGTCAGAAGATAGATAAATGAATAATCAGTGTCATACCAGAGCAAACGTATTCCTTCTTCTGAACATCCGCCACATTAAAACCCCGCAGGTGCACAGGTGCCATGCAGAATGTGAACTGTCCAATCGAGCGCCTTTGACGCAGCCAGTCAGACAGCCAAGCGAGGTGGCAGTCGCAATACAGGTAATTGGAGTGAAGCCGCCTGCAATGGACAGAAAGAGTCACATCACATCTGAATGTTTTTGAAACAGCGATAAAACAGAGCAAACTCATACAAATCTCTCAACGACATTGTGCTAAAACTACTGCATATATTTTCACACATGAGTAAGCTGAATCTTTACAGGTGAGTGTTGAGATTAGAGGACGGGGGGGGGGGTGGAATTGAAGGCGCTTTCATTTGATCAAATTGTCTTTTATGTTATATTGAAAAGCAACGTGTGAACCTGACAAGAGGCAGAGCTCCACGTCAGCATCCAAAAGGATGGGTATTCAATCAACCCATGAAACTGAAAGAAAAAAAGAAAAGAAAAAAAACAGGCTAAAAATTTTCTGTCAGGCAGCAATCTCGGGTGAAATTACTAGTGCCAGGAGTACCATAGCAGCTTCATGGTAGTTGGAGGCTTTTGCATTAAGGAGGTATAGACAAAGTCTCCAAAAATGAAATCTATTAACTGAACTTTTTCTAACCCATGAAAGGTTTAGTCCCAGTTTAGGTGAAGATTCATCCGTCCCCAGCATTAAGTAATTTAATAGCAGCTTCACTTGTCATCATGGCCATCCACTGAGCTTCTAAGAGGAGTCTGAGAATATTGTTCAGCAATGGGATTGTCTATTTTACAGACTCACAACAGGTTGACATCTTAAATACAAAATACTCGAGCTATGTATACCTGTGCAATTCTGCTTTGGGTTTGCTGCATACATTAATTTGCACACCACCAGCTAAACTTACTTCTCCTCCCCCACCACAACCACCTGTTCATTTTTAATATGATGCAATTTCACAAGAGAAGATGTAAGCTTTTATATTTGAACTGAAGACTTCCAGAAGCCTCACCCAGCTTTAACCTCCTCCCTCTTCCTCACATTTTAAATAGTAAACATTTAACCAGGGAATGAGTCCAACACTGTTTAATAACTACCACAAACTTTAGGGCAGAGTTTAATAAGTTAAAACTGGGACGATTAAACATTTCATTCCTTACAATGAGTCATGAATTTGTAGCGTAACGGCAAAGTTGAAATGACAACAAAAAACAACCCTCCAAAGATAGCAAATCCTGTAAGATAGGGTTAGACAAAGCATTCTTCACTGTGATGCATTAATATAGCTAGTATTACATTTAAAAAACAATTGGGATGCAGATAGGATTTAGCCCTGCCTATCTCCAGAAGAAATTAACCATCAATCTGAAAGATCTTCATATTACACAGTGGCAGTTGAGATCAGCGGTGGCGCCTGAGCTGACAGTCCCTAGATTTGTCTGTCTGAGGGGAGCCAGTTGACACATTTTCAGTGGCTGGACCTCAAGCCTGGAATTCACTTCCATGCTGTGTCCAGTAGCACTTACATCTGCTGATCTTCAGGGCACACTGTAAAGCATATCTGTTCATCCAAGATTTCAACGAAGGGGTGGGGTGATGCTGTTATACATTGTGAAAATTTCAGATGACACTACATCAACTTAGATCTTTGATAAAATGTTTTCAGGCCCGCCAACAATGGGGGCAAAGAGGACAACTGTCCTCTGGGCCTGGTGATTTAAAAGGGCTTGGGCAGATGGGAGGATAAATACAATCTTCCTCTTCTCCACACACACCTTTTCATGCTCTCCGCCCCTCCACTGAGCCAAGCTTATTTATTATGCGTCACGCAGGTTCCTGGTCACTGAGGAGGTGGTATAGGCTACTCAGCTTTCTGGGTTCATCAGTAATCTCCCTGGGGAGACCAAGGGAACCGGGAAGCTGAGTAGCAGATACGCCTTCCTCAGCCACCCGGTAACCTGCATGGCACATAATAAATAAGTAAAAACTTCCAGCAGAAGCCCACTTGGACCTCAGCCATTCCTTTCTAGGGGGGTCATTGACTGTTCCGCACTGGGAACTTGAATTGCTGTTGGTGGGCCTGAATGTTTTTATTATGAATTGTTCATGCTGCATAATGCATTTTTGATAGGCACGTTATATAAACTGGAAGAAGAAATATATACATTCACAAAGCTGAGAGAACACTGTCTAGAAAAAGATCACCTTAATTGTAGCAAGGCTGTGTCAACCTAATTTAGTTTAGCTAATCTGACAAAAAATTAGCATCTCTTCCATTATAATATGCAAGGGCATGCTATGATGATATTCAGAATTATACTTTCTAAAGAAATAAGAAACATGCCTTTTTGGTTTTCAGACAGGGCTCATATGATAAACATTTCTCAAGAACTGCTTCCAATTCTCCTATTTATTTTCTTGCTAGATATGCAGAACTAGTTTCTGGGTTTAAATATTTTAACAGCAGGAACTATGTTTCCCCTCAGTCTGCCTGTGTTGCCCCATTTGAGCCCTGGCTTTAGATGTAGTAATGTTATTTTATGTTGAAATTCTGCAGCATTCCATGAGTGTTTGGGAATTGCTCTTGAGAAGGGTCCATTGTAAACAAGCTATTAAACTCAACTAGGTAGCCTGTAGGAATATATCTTTGATAAATTAATAAATAAAATAAGAATGCCTCAAAAGGGTATCCATTGTGGTTAAGAAACATGGCACAAGAGTCGTGTGTGCATGGCAGAAGCACTACAGCCATTTGGTGCATTTTTGTATATTTAACAGTTTTTTAAAAACGTAATCCTCTACCTCAGAGTCACTCACAGATGCAGAGACAGCAGGAGACTCACCATTCAGGAAATTAAGACAGGGGCCACGTTTAGCATAAATAAAGCTGTTTCAGGCAAATGAAAGCAGATCAATGCAAACTAATACCTATAAGTTCCAATCAAGGCTAAAAGATCAATAAAGCAAAAAATCTTAACAACAGAAAAGAGAAGTTAGCTTGTACAGAACAGCATAGAAGAGCAGATTTATTTATTTTATTTTTAAAAGGATTTTTAAGTGCTACAATTATATTAGTACATTTTTCTTTCCCTTTAAGGTCATGTTGACTGGACATTTTCTTAATTCTTCTTCTGATGTTCTTCACAATGGCTTGGCATTTTTTTTCTTTTAAAAAATTCAAATAACTCTTGTCCTTATAAAACAAGCTGGACTGAGAGCACTGAGAATAAACTTTTTATCCATAAACAAGTGCAGTACAGGCAGCTTCCCCAATTGCCTCACTATAAAGAACTACATCCAGTAAACTCTATTTATAGGGAATGATAGGGACCACACAATTTCCAAGGCCCATTCAATCCATGGCCTCTCTACCAAACCTAACTAACCTCTACTAACACAATGGCCAATACTCTGGATCATTGTTGTGATGTGGACATTGTTCGGTGGGAACTCAACAAAGACTATATTCATTCTACATAAGGCACTGCACAGCCATCAGATGGCTGGATTTGCACCATTGACAGAAGACTCAAATACTACATTGTGTTCCCCCAACAGAAGCCATCACGCCTGCAACAAATTCTATGAAACATAGTTTCTCTCATAGATTTTGCCCTTTATGAAAGCAGCTTCTTTGAGGTGTGCATTAACATGGAAGAGACAGAAAAAAAACCTTACAAAGTGAAATCAGAAACATGATATGAGAGAAAATATTGCTGTCCCCTTCCTCCATTAATATCTTCCTGTGAATATTTTACCTAACAGAACAATAGGAGACTTATTTCTAAGTTTATTATACAGAGATGCTTTAGCTGTGTGGTTGTAAAGGGGCATTATTGCCTACTTCAGCAAAGCACGTTTAATGTCAAAGCTAGATTATACTGAAATATGGACCAATGATGGTCAGGTCGGTTTCTAATAATTTTTAGCTATACAAAATAATGTTAAAATTTAGAAATCATCTTTGTGACATGTGATGGCGATAAGCTGGGGAGAGCTTTGAGACAGCAGCAGAAGTAGTAAGGAAATATTTGCAATGTGTCCATGTTTATCTTACTTTTATTATTCTTTTTATGGCTTTACCACTGCTGACAAAACAGAGGGAAGGTAAAATGAAAAAATTAAACCATTGTATTACAATTCTACCCTTCCTTCTAAACAGTTCAGTATTTTTAAAAAGTTAAATACAGAAAGATGTTGCATGTTGTTTGGAAGCCTCTGAGGCACACATGCCACTGGCTATTGATGAAACAGCCTTTGTAAAACATAAGGTGAATAAATACAAATGCCAGCTTTTAAAGGTGCCCTTTTAGCCACAGACTCTAAATTAAATTTCCAGCAAATCCTTTTAGAGTGGGTCAGCATTCATGTTCTGTAAAATGTGGCTCTCAGAATTCAATATAAAAGCTTCCCTTTATAAATCCCATTTATGACTTCCTTCCTTTTTTTCCCCTTCCCTTTTTTTTTCTTCTTTAATTACAGCAAAGGGGGATTAGTCAGTGTAAGTCTCCAGGGAGCGATATACAAAGCCATCTCCGAAATTAAACTAAAGGAAAAATGGCAGCAGGCATTGAGCTCTGTGAACAGACAAGATTGATTGATCTGTAGTAGCAGGCAAATATTTTAGATCATTAAGGGGAAAACAATACCTTACCTCTCCCTCACAGCCCCCGAAAAAAGACAACATTATAAATTCTCTTTAATCAGTTACATTAACACTAACATCTTTTAATGTCATCCTTTAAAGGAAAAAAGAAAGTAAATATAAATAAGTGGTTATCATTTTATAGAAAACAGCTTGTCTGTATGACCAGACAAGAATAATTTTTCTTCAATTCACTTAACTGGTCTGTGATTATATGAAAATATATATTCACACTCAGCATTCTGCGTCCTACTAGTATTAACAGGCTGCTAGTATTTGGCTTACTGAATATTTTGGAATAAATGCATATTGGCTTGTTTTTATACTCTGGAGTAAAACCAGACAGGCTTTTCTATAAAAATTACTTCTGGAGCTGTGTATTTATTTAAAGGGAATGATTTTGGAAATGGTTGGGTGGGGTAGAACTGCAAAGCTCATTGCATTACCCTTTGGAATTTTATCTCTAAGCCCTCAGGCTAAATTCCACAAAAATGACACACAGGGTCAATTTAACTCCTTTTGTATGTGGTTCTCCTACAGTTGGGTGGAGATTTCCCAGAGAAACCTTTTTCCTCTTGAAAAAGCAAAATTGTCACAAGAAAACATTTTGCAAAAATGGGTCAATTTCTATAAAATTTCATTTGAAATTCAAAACAAAATCTTTTAGTTTTTTGTTGCAAAATGACTTCTCATTTTAAAATGTATTTTATTGTGTATGCTAAAAAATAAAAGTAATTAAAACGTCAAAATCAGATGAAACATTTTGACTTTATCAAAATTAAAGGTTTTGACTGACTGAAACCAATTTTGTTATTTAATTTTGAAATTTTGGGGTTTGGTTCATTTTGGAACAATTTTTTTTTTGACATCACAATTTCCCACTAAATGAAAAACCTTGATTCTGCACAGCTCTGACTTCTGCAAGACTAAGTCAAATTGTGCCTGCATTTAAAAGCGGTGTAACCCCAATGTATAGAGATTTGCATAGGCTATAAAGGGAGGGTTCAGTTTAGCTTCCCAGTATTAACAGAATTGCAAAGTTACATTTCATAATCAGCATGTGAGAACAACTAGGTTCAACTGATAGATTTTTCCTCCCAAAAGTAGCTTGAGTTGATTGCACTGGGGAAAGGCTGAAATGTGCTCTTGCCCGATAACCTTCAGGAATGAGGTGTAACGTGATAAAATAAAGTTTTGGCTTGACCTATTTACCATCCTTTTCCTTAAAGAAAATTGGTTAAAAAACCTTTACAAAAGTATTACTTGAATGAAGACAAATATCCAAAGCAAAGACAAAGGCTGCTACTTATTTCTCAACTTAGTACTTACAGAGTCCTGATCTTTGGCATATGGTTGAAACTGGTAAGAGGGATGCGGGTGATGTTGTTGTTGTTGAGAGTACTGTTAAAACGAAAGAAAGAGAAAAGAAAAGAAAAACAGATTGATCAATTATTTACATTGTTTTACCAACACACTATTTATAGAAATGAACTGCTTCAGCAATATCTAATAAATCTGCAGACTGCACACAATGGGATGTGCTGACAAACATCACAGGAGCGATTTGTTAGCTGTCAAGAAGGATATTTTTATGGCAAAATAACCAATAACTGCACAGAAATAGACAAAACGTTCTATTTAACATGCCCTGCCCTGAGTAGCAAGTAGCACAAGATTTCATCCACTAGAGAATTTGTTTTGAAACAAAAAGGGAGATGATGGCACTTACAGCCTTGTCATCACAGCAAATTTGCAGTGAGAGATACAGCTCAGATGGCTTCTTTGAAAACACACGGCGGGATGGGTAATTCTTGTTTGGTTTCCTTATGAAGAAATATATGGAACATGGAATGTACTATAATAAACATTTCATGTTCCAAGAATGTAAGGCTTTCAAAGGGAAATTCCATGCAATATATTTTATCAGAGCTGGCCTGAGGCAGAATGGGCTCTTGGCTGCCATTAGGGACCCTAATAATGTTTTTTTATGATAAATTGATTAGTTTAGCATCAACTGGGTAGGTTGCCCTCATTTATGTTGTTCCTAATTATATCAGTGACTCTCTGGCAAATTAAAAGCTATAAAGTTTATCAATGATGGCTTGGGAAATGGAATGCACACACCAGGAGGGTATGCTTGCCACATTCTAATTGCTCAGAAATTGCAACTACAGCAGCCTATTGTGTCAAGAGGTTTGGTCAACCCACTACGTTGCACTGTCCATCCTACCTCTAACTTTTTACATTTCCCGTATTTAAAACACAAACCACGACAATTGTTTATAGCAATGGCCCAGTATGCTGTACTTTATAACAGCCGTACTGCGGTGTATCAGGCAATTACTGTAGAAATCAATAGCTGAGGCTTGTTTTTGTTTTAAATTAAGGGCTGTACGCTTGTGCAGATGATCAAATAAATGGCCACCTTAAATAATATTTTAAAGCATCACTGCTGTTACTTATACCTTAACTGTAGTTGTGGTGCTATGTATTTGTGCAGGGGATTTCATGAAAAGATTTCTAAGTGCTTTAAAATAATTAACTAACTAGACCTCTGATTCACGTGTAATCTCATTCCAACAGATGACTCACTTTCTGTACACTAGAGATCAGAATGTACAACAGAAATCTCTCCAGATTCCCAGTTTGCACAGTCCTAGTGTACTGCAGCCTACAATACAATCTATTGCAGTATTTTAGCTCCACTAGAAAAACTGGAAATGTCAAACGTTGGCTCAAATCAGAAATTCAGATCTAAACGCTCTCAACTACAGATGGTATAGGGTGTTTGAAATCCAGACCTGAACCAAGATGCACTTTTCACAATCTGAGCATAAATAGAACCCCAAATTCAGAACATCCCAATTTCAGTGGGAAGGGTGAGGAATTAGGGAGGAAAGTGCTGTCAACATCTGGAAATGAATCCTGGATGCATCAGTCATGGTTCAAACCTCTCAGGACGCAAACTGAGATGCCTTACAGTGAACGTTTTTGAGGCTGAAAAGCTGCTTTGTCTGTACCACAGAACTCCCTCCTTAATGGCCTCATAAAGCCAAAATGAATTTTCCACTATGCCAGTTTGTGTTTTAAAATGAAGCCGTCTTTATGTATAATTATTATGGCTAGATCATAGTATCTAGCAGATGGTGCCAGAGTGGAAGCCAATGGTGGACAGCTAGTCAAAAGAAGTGTATGGCACTGTCATTTTCATACAGGCAAATGAAAAACTCTGAAGGAATAAATGACAGCAAGCATCATCCAGTGACTCCAGCAGGGGATTACAATTCAGAACTCCTGAGTTAAATTACTATCTCTGTCACTAATTCTGCCCAGAATCTTGGAAAAGTCACTTAGCATCTGCCTCTGTTTCCCCACCTGTAAAATGGGAATTATAATACTTATCTACCTAGTTATTAAGATATTGACGCATAATGTTGGTAAAACACTCTGAAATCCTTGGATGAACCACTTTGGATGATGCTCTGGAAGTGCTAAGCATTATTACTGCTTTTATACTTCTGAACAAAATCAGAACACATGTCCACCAAAAGAATAAAGGCAAAGTGTAAACATGCTGTAGTGTGAGTGACGTATATTACGGAGAGCATTAGAACAGGCAAGAAGTCCATACAATGGTGAGAGTGGTCATATAGCCAAAAAACAATCATACTTATAGTCAGCTTTGAAAATAAAATTGTACACGAAGTTGATAACTGAATGTCTCAGTCAGGGCATTAAAGGATCCACTGCAAGTCAAACTGAATTCAGTGGAGATTTTCTGTTGACTTCAACAGGGCATGGAATGGATTCAGAGAAAGTGAGAAGTGACAATGAACATCTTTCCCAGGTAACTGAAAGATAACTGTACACTATTCCCAGCACAATTGTTGAAAATTCAATCTGTACTGTCATACACGCTCAGATATATCTATTTTAAAATCCCACATATTTAATAGACAAAGTATCAGTCTAGTCACCCAAATCCTAGCTTTACTGCTTACACATTTCCATTGAGAGCCCATTTGTTGTTAGAAATAAGGAAGACGTTTTCCATAGGCCTCCAACAAATAAATAAAAGAATAAATAATTGGGAATACAGTTGAATACTGAATTAAGCCCTATTTAATTAATCTACTCATTAACTACAAAATTTCAAGTATAATTGTAGTAGATAGCTATTGCACAGAAGACTTACTAATGTATTTATTACACTGATATTTAAAAGTTAACCATTATGAAGACAATAAAGTATTTACGATCACAGCAGTTATTTCAACACAAAGGTGGCTAAATACAGCTCTGCTCTACAAAGGATAATTGACAATGAACTGTCTGCATTATTAGCCACTATTTTAGCTGGGGGAAGTTAACCCCTTTGCAATGATTTTTCAGCATGTGGCAGTGCAGCAGTGTTATTGTACAGAGACTTGCAAGGGAGCATTCCAGGTAGACGGAACAGTGAGAGAGAGACAATCGGAAAACCTGTGTACAAGTATATGAAACTGTTTACAAGCATCTAAAACTCACTTTCTTAGCAACCATTTTTATGCCTGTGTGTTGTGGTGGAGTCAAAAGACCATAATGCACTTGCATATGGAAGATGAGAGGAACCAGAGAAAATCCTCTACCCCAATTTTCTATTAAGTGATATGAAGCCTATTTGAAACAGAGCAAGAACCAAACCACAGACAAAGCTGTATCACAGCAGAAAGCTATGTGAGGTTTTGGACACTCAGAGCATCCAGGTTCCCCCAGCATCATATGGGGAGATTCACATCATGCCACAGTCTCACCAACATCACACTTCTCATCTGTTGCTTATTTTAGAGCCAGGTCTACCCTCATCCCTCATCAATTCACTGTCATTTCACTGTTATCGTTGTAAGGTGTTCACTGCCAAAATGCTGACTCAGTAACCTGAGGTTATAGAGTCTTATTTATTGCTGCAGACCTGCCACCTTGGGCTGAGATCCTGTCAGACCTCACAAGCAAAGCAGGCTCAGAATGCACCAGTACCTAGTTGGCCTCCAAGGACTGGTTGGGAGCTGCACAAAATGGTGTTTGTCGTCTGGTAGGTGTCTCTCTCTGGGGCAGATTTCAGCTGCAGCAAATCGTCACAGCTCCAATGACTTCCATCTTTACCAGCTGAGATCTAACCCCAGGGGCAGCGTGCTGCCTGAGGCGCTCACTTTTCCAGAAGACATAAAGCTGACTTGCGATCATTCAAAGATCCCCTAGCACTTGTGCAAAAGCAGGAACATTGGCTCTGGAATCTTGAATGTATATATGTGTCCCATGATCGATTCGGTCACAGGGAGTCATTTTCATGACATTTCAGTAGTGAGTTTTTATACCGTGGCAAATGGATGGCTTCTCCCTGGTGGGTCTCGCACTTTTGCCTCTCATAGTGCGCCAGGGCGGCGCCGGTTACCCCGTCTTCCTAGGGAGGGGGTAGGGACCTGGGCCTGCCCGCTCCTCCAGGTCCCAGCCCAGGGGCCCTCTGAGTAGCAGCTATGTGCTGCTGGCACCTTACTTGCAGCTGCAGGCTTTTCCCCTGGGCTACTCCCCTCCCTCTGTCTTTCTGGCTTCTTGAGTCCAGTACCTTCTTCAGGACTCCACCTCTCTCCCACACACCGCTGTACTCCATGCTGTTCTCCTTCACGACTCCACGCACCACTGTACTCCGTTCTGTTCTCCACAACTTCACACACTCCTCTGCTCATCACACCTATTCTTTCAACTCCACCCTGTCTCTCAGGAATAGAGGGTTTTTACAGGCACCTGGGTGGGGCCATAATTGGTGTCAACTGACCCTAATTACCTTCTGTTGACTCTGGCTAGTCTATAGGGAATAAAGCCCGGATAATTCTAGCACTTACATAGCGCCCTTCCAGAACTTTCCTACTGCCCTATGCCCTTGCTATACCACAATATCAATGTTACCCAGCTCCTCCCTTGTCTAGAATCCTGGCCCATTCCCAAATCTGGTAAACACAATCTGCCTCCTTCCCCACCCTTCCATGCAAATTCAATTGCATACAACAGTCTTACACACCTTCTAGCTGCTCTAAACTGTTGTGCAGTATTGCAGTGCGCTGATAAAAAGTTACTAAATTCCATCATAAACGTGTCTGTTTTCTGGTGAATGACATGCTTTAGGATAAAAGGTGCTATAGATATGTAAAATCATTATAATTATGCAAAAAGAATTAATCCCACACCATTAGAATATTTCTGTTTGTTTTGTGGTCTCCACATCATTTTGAATGGGAAAAGAGGTGCTAATGGATGACTGAAACTTACATACTGATCTTGATTTCAAATTTTAAAACAAACAATATTAGCTTCTAGGCACAACCCAAATGCTGGGACCAAAATGTGAAGATTTAGATTTCTAAATTGCCCATTATAACCACTCAGTTTGAAAGACTCAGCAGTCTAACCATCTCCCCAAACCATCTGGACTGATTAGGAACTAAGAAATCCTGGGACCTTTGCTGAATGGCCAGAAGATCTCTCTCCTCTCTCTGTTTTACTGCTTCAAGTTACAGGGAAACATTGTGGGTTTTGTTCCTTTTTGTTCTGTCTTTGCACCTCCAACTTATAAAAAGTACACAGCTATTAAAGTGGCTAGCAAATCTGTAATAAATTAAAATAAAATAATAATAATCAATTACAACATATCCACCCTACCTGCTCCAGTTAAGTACTGGAAACATACTATAAGACCAAAAATATCTTCTTCGGGCAATGGCATCAGAAAACCAAATGTAAATAGGTTATATTAAATACATTATAAATATTAAATATATTAAATACATGTTAAATATATTACAACAAGCAAAAGGTAACAATATTAACCGCCTTACTATTTTTGCAGTCAACCACAACCTCAAGTGGGAAAACTGGTGGATTTTGGGGGGGGTTCTTTTACAGAGAAAGGGCCTTATTGTATAAGGATTAAATATCATTCACTGTACCCCAGCTAATACAAGTTACGGCATTCTATTTTGTGAGTTATAAATAAAAAGATAACATAACAAAATCTAATTTTCCTCCTCTGAACAGTACACTTTTTCATAAAATGAACATACACAGGAAAACAAACTGAGTATCAATAAAATATCCACAATTATGTTTCTTTTTCACACAGATTTGAATGGATGTAAATGACAGAAAAAAATACATGCGACACTAGGCCAGAGCTGAGGGCACGCTTTGGTTTCTGGATATAATAGGGACTCTGATTTTCTTTTACATTCCATTTCTGCAGCTGATTAGCACAAACAGCTAATCAAATTGAGAAATGATATAGTAGATTAAATTTCTGATTAGCACTTTTTTCCAATCATTAATTAGCATCTACCATAGTTACCAGGGGTCTGCTAACCATTCAGCCTTTGATAAGCACCAGGCTTCTTTTGTGTAGCATTTGGCTCTGCTGATCAAGGGAGTTTGCAGCATTTACAGAATTCTCAACTATGAAGAAACACTAAGGCCTATAGGGAATCAGACCCATGAGAGGGAAAATAAAAATAATATATAGACATAGATTAATTGCCATGTTTAACAAACTACTGGTAAGAAATATACTTTCAAGTGGTAAATGGGAAAAGAGAAATGGAAACGACCAACTCATTTTCTGTTTTTGTGTTGCTCTTTGAATTCCTTTTATTTTTGCTCACTAGAGATTAATAGTATCTGGTTTGTTTACCAAAGTTTTGTAGTTTAAGCAGAATTGTTTGAATTCTGGAAATAACAAGCATCATATGACAGCACACAGCTCACACTTATATGGACCTAAAACCTAAACTCAACAGACATTCTTTTATTTCTCAGTCCCTCACTGTTTCCCCCCTTCGCCCCCCGAACAAAAAAAGACCAATTTGCTTCTCTAGCTGTGTGGTAAACCTGCTTTGAATGTGTGTCTTTGATTTGCATGATCTGGGCCTGGAGCTGAAAAGCAGACCTCTGAGGCAGCTTGAAGCAGCAGCAGCCATTGTGCTGCTGGTTAGTCTAACAAATCTAACATTTCCCTCTGTCTCCTTTGATTAGACTACTGCTTTATCACAGTGTCTTTTTTGGCTGTGTGTGTAATCTGTGTGTTGTGTGTCCATAACACCATGTAATTGGCCCTAATGCAACATTATTATCTGTATGCAAGCAAGGGCTGGATACAAATGGTACATATACAGGCCTACAACGTTCCCAGGTGTGAGTTACTCACCTGTCATCCTCCTTGATTATTGTCTCTGCCATAACTGCCATGCTTTTCATGTTGCCAATTCCCAAAACAAATGGGCATTCACTTCAAAGTGGAAAGGATTCTGATATTCCACACACACATGCATATACCTTCAGTTAAATGACACTGGAATTTTTTACTAAGACTTTGTCTAGGAATCTCCAAGTTCATGTAAACAGACAATTAAGCCTCACAACACACTTCATATAAACAATATTATTAAGAATGTTATCTCTGAGCAGAGATGGGTGAACTGAGGCAAACAGAGGTTAAGCTATTTGCCCAAGGACAGTGATGGAGCTAAGAACAGAGCCCAAAAGAACCCTGATACACATCCCCTGCCAGTACCAGTTAGACAGCACTTTCCAGCTTTCAAAAAACAAGAATCACATGCTAAAATCTTGAGAAACTTATTAAAAATTGATTATTTTTATTTACTTTCTAGTTTTTTAGACTTTGCAGTTCACATTTTCAAGCTTCTCTCTGCAACCAAGTGTAACAGAAATTTTTTAAATATAAATTGAGATTCTCATGCAATCTCAGGATCTGGACCTATAAGAAACACCAAAATACCTGTGACTCATATTAAAATCATGGGAGTTGGCAACCTTTTCTTTTTTCATTGGGACGGCAGACTCCTCTTTATTTCAGACTTGGCTGTCACCATTTTGATTCAATAGCACTCAAGGAAAAATACCGTAACCACCACAACATGAATAGTAATAGGGTTCCTATGACTTCATGTTTATGGGAAATCTTTTAGTATCTATGTGACTATATTGCAGAACCACAATGCCAACAAACCTGTATCTTTATGCATTAAATAGAGATAAGTGTCTTGGCTTCCAGTATTTTCCCCCTCTATTTCCATAAAACTTATTTGATTTTCTAAAGTATCAACCCTAATAAGGAAGCCCATCTTGGGGAGAGGGCAAAAATTAATAAGACTAAGTTTAACACATCATTCTGCCACTAATGCATTCTATGGTAATAATGACAGTCATGGTCATCAATGGCAGCACTAACTCTTAGGCCCTTGTCTACATTGACACTTGAATTTTGCAAGTAGAACTGGTTTTAAATGTGGTTTAAAATCATTAATAAGATAGATCGGACAAAGCCGTTTACAAACTCACATTCCAGGCCTTGTCCACAGAAGCTAAATAACTCATTTGGAAAAGGTGTTTATTAATGGCCTGATTCATAAGGGCATGGAGCACCGGCAGCTCCCACCTTCCTCACTGCAGTTACTATTATTTAGCACTTCTGAAAACCAAGCCATAAATCTATTTTCAGTAGTTCAAACACAGTCTGTGCACTTGCATTTTGTGTACAGGCATAATTAATCTACGTAAAGAACATTTGAATCCTAGGATGAAAGTTGCTGTATTTTCATCAATTGGGTTATTTTTAGCATAGGTCAGAATAAATCAGCATTAAATAAAATGGTTAGTATTTCTCAAAGAGGTCAGCTGCCTCAACCACCCTCACCCTCTTCTTTCTAAGTGCTCAAGCAAAGGAAGACCCAGTGCTCCCATGGGTTGCTTTCAATTTATTTTTTCTTTTCCAATTCTGGGTGCCTCCCATGCTCAGTTCCTTGATCTCCCCACAGAGTATTTAAATTAAAGCCCATAACAACTGTGTGGGCATATAATTAAAGTAACTGATGCTGCACTGATTAATCCATTACTCTCAACTGTTAGAAAACATAATGATCTCGCAAGGGGCCTTATTCACTGAAGTATAGCAGTTGAGCTGTAATCTGACACCTCAAATTAGCAGCAAAAGCAACAACAGCTGGGTTTTTTGTCTCAATATTTGTACCCAACTCTAAAGTGATTTGGCACCACACAAGTGTTATTTTTTAAACACAACGTTAACACAGCCAACTAACGTTTTAAATGGTCTCCAGGTGCCCTGTAAAATCTACAGAAATAAAAACAATCAGTTGCCAATTTGGTTTCTAGTCTGTTTTTATCTTAATAAACAGATTCACCATTAATCCTTTCAGATTGTTTTCTTTTTTCAAATGTGTTATCAAAGATATGAGAGGGTCTTGTATTGTTATCTCAGGTGTCTGGCAATGGAAATTTAACAAGCCAAAGGAAACAGAAGAAAGAAAATGTCCTTTTTTGGAAAAGTATGAGTGAATAAGTTTCATGTGATTAACACATGTATATGCTATGCAGAGCTGGTTGCCCCACCTATTATTAAGGTTGTCTGACACGTTCCACTATAATACCTCGTTTTTAGTTGCTTTATATCTTTTCCAAACTTATCATTTGAACTTTTTTCCATGCTGGGTGTCTGCCTCAAGCTGTATTTTTTTTCAGCCACTGGTTCAGCTATTTCCAAGAATAAGGCTAAGGAAAAATACACTGTTTTATCCATGTTAAAAAATCCTGGTGACCTTTTCTTTTAAATGCTCAAATGCACTGAATGAGACAGAGGCCAGTGGAAAAAATAGTATGTGATCATAAAATTAAAGACTATCATAATGGATATGCACAAGGGGGCTAAATCAAGGTTGCACAGGCAACCTTAATTCTGGTATTTTCTAACTTTTGAGAGATGACTTTGCAACTATAATAATGCTCTTTTAACACGCTGTTTTTATATATCTACTGGGTGTGCATGCATGTGTGTGTGTATAAATGTGTGCGCACACATACATTTCATGCACTGAATGTATTTTTCTGGTTACTACAGATTTATACTTTCGAGATGATGCTTAGGTTTCTCACGATCTATGCTCTTCCAAATATGGGGAAAAATAAAGAGAAACAAAAGAGAAATGAGTAAAAGGAATAAGCTTTTAAAAGTATGTCTTCACTGTGAGTTAACACAAGTTATCGACACAAGTTTCTCCTCTCAAATTATCCTTGTTCAGTTAAGAAATAATAAATGTTGAAAAATAATGTTCAAGCAGCTGTGCCTACATTGATGCTGCACTCACTCACGTGTGACACGAAGTCCCTCTGGTCCACACTTACCTGGCGATTCGGCAGCAGTTGTCAGGAGTTTGCTTGTGTAGCTTATGTAACTCCCGTCGACTGCTGTGATTCCATTCTGCACGGCGTCTTCTCTGCACTGCGCCAACAGGAACCGCGTTCCCGTCAGCGCAGCACTATGCCACTTGAAGAGGTGGTTTTATTGCATTAACTTCTGGAGTGGGTCTTCACTGTCTGCTCAATCGATCCCGAAAGGTCGATCGGACGGCATTGACTTTGTACGTGTAGACATACCCTAATACAACTAGGGGCATATCCCATGGTTCTTTGCACTCCAAAAAGCTGAGCCATTCTGCAAATTCTTTCCCAATGAACTGTGGGAGAATTTGTCAGTCCTTCCTGAGCACAGTGGGGGTCGGGAGGGAACTGCAGAAAGGCATTAGAGGACTAGCAGCACTTGAGCAGTGCTAGCCTGAGTCCATAATGCAGAGTGGTCACGTGACATCTGAGCTGTGTTAACTCATGCGTTAGCCTCTATCCCATGACATGCCAGCCAACTCAAGTAAAAGGTCCTCCACATGCTAATTAGAGGTTCTGTGTGAAGACAGGACTCAAGTTACAACTTGATTTAACTGTTCAGTGATGATAATCCCTAAACAAGTCTCAGTTGTCAGGGGTTTCTGGAGAACTGTTCTATTTCAGCTGGTTAACTGAAATTCCTGAGAGTTTGTAGGTAGGTTTTGCATTTGATTTTTTCATTTAATATACTTAGTAACCCATGTTTTCAGCATGCACATACAAGAATTATCGTCTAGCCTTTTGAACAAGGCTTGCTTTTCTTTTCTTTCATGTATATTATACATATCAAACACTTTGGGTATGGAAACAATTAGATCATAAGCCTGACAAAGCACAGACCATATGCTTGCTCTAAAGCACCTAACACACTTGAGGGTGCTGCAATAATAATAATAAAAATAATGTTATTTTAATACATTCCTTCATTCTGTAACAGAACAAGAATTTTTCTGGGTGATTGTCGCCATGTCTTAGTGTGTTCTTTTAACATAGGAGATCTCTTGCAATAGGGGCTGTCATTTTCATATTAGCTATAAAGTACAAAGAAATAGTATTTCCATTTTTGGACATAGGTAAAGTTGTAAGTGAGACACACAGTGACATCTCAAGATGGATCATTCTTTGCAGAGTCCATAAAGAGCTACTAAAACATAATTAAAAATTCTTAAACTTTTGAACTTAGAAGAAAGAGCTTTAAAAATCAAGAAAGCAAGCATCCATCCTCTATATAGTGCCAATTTAATCAAAAACTGTATATTTTTGTATTATGAGAAATGCCTTCTTCCAGCTCCAATATAAAATATTTTCATTAAAGTATTTGATAGTATCTAGCACAGGAGATGCAATGGGCTGCAAAAGCATACTTGCCTATCAATACAGAGAAACAAAGAACTCTGCAAGAGGATACTGGAAGAAGTTTGATCTAAGATCATGTAAACAGAAGTTTTTGGCTTTGCAACGAACTCTCTGCCCAAATGTGATGGATGATGGTCAGTGTGATACCTAAATCCTAGGCTCAGTCATTACAAACGAAGTTCGGGACTCAAGGCATAGGGACAAAGTAACCACCAGTACTGCAAAGGCTGGGGTAGAAAAGGTAACATTTAAGATCCAGGGCTGCTTCAACACACTTCACTATCTCAGATCATTATATCTGCTAACTATTAGTATTCTGTTTATTATATTTTTACCTATGTTTTTAGTAGACAACCAAGTGGGTATAAACTGGCCACAAATGAATTTAGGGTGGAAATTGGAAGACTGTTTCTAACCAATGGAGGAGTGAGGTTCTGGTACAGCCTTTCCATAGTAGTAGTGGAGGCAAACAACCTAATTAGTTTTAGGATGGAACTTGACACGTTTCTGAATAGGATTATATGGTGGGGTTGCCTGCAGCAGCTGGGGACTGGACTTGATGATCCAAAAGGTCTCTTCCCAGTCCTACACTCCTAACCCTTTCAGCACAATACCTCTCTCCATTTTAGGCCTGAGCATATGATGCCTTGAATAACTCTCGTTCAAAGACAAATATGACTCTTGAAAAGGTAACCTGGTTGCCTCTCATTGCTGAAGTGTTTCAATGATGACATTTTCCCATATTCCATGCTAAATTATTTGCTTTCCCCATTGTCAAACAACTTCAATCTTTCAATACAATGCTACATCCAAAGGCAGTGTAACTACACTGAAGGCATTCAAATTGTGTCCCCCCCAGAGTTTCTTGTTTTAATTTGGGATAAGGGTAGTAGAGGTGCAGTCATTTTATAAACCCCTTTACTTCAGGAATAAAGTCATTCTTATTCTAGCAAATAAGTGAAGAATGATAGCTAAAATAATTGGTTAAAAGTAGGTACCTTAAATTATTGGTGGCTTCTTATCCACATAATAGGCCTGTCTTTCATCGAAGGACTTGAACATACAAACTAAACAAAAAGTTCATGACGCTTCTGTAAAATGGATTTTACAACTATTTTACATGTGGGAAATGGGCATGTAGAGATGAAGGGTTTCATCTTGCTCGCCTTAAAGTCAATGGAACTTATGCATACAAAGAGCTGTCTGAAAAGTGATGGATTTAAGCACATACTTAAGAGCTCAACAAACTGACTCCTTACGTGGCTTGTTGAAGGTCAACACAACATGACAGTGAAAGCACAGGAAAAGATCCCTGTAGTCCTGTCTCTCAATCCTACTCTTTAACCATTAGATATCAATCCCTATTCACGCTATGTTTCATTCCTGAATGCGCTTCACTTTTATAAGGCTGAGGCTACATTAGTCTTCCACTTAAGTTAAGCTCCATCAATGATACCAGTGGCAGCAACTCTGGTGTAGCCAAGGTATAATAGCCACCAACATCTTTACTATTCTGTTGTCTAACCCTCACCATCAGGTGACATGAGGATAAAAATGCTGGAAGCTATTGGCACCATGCGCTCACTAGCACCAGCACTAATGGAGCTCAACTGGTGGTAGAAAACTTCTGGGAGAAAAAGACAAGTGAGGACAAGACTTAAAGGACTGAATAATTCTCTTTCTAGGGATATTGTTCATTCAAGCACTTATTAGATCCAGGACCTCTTTTTAAAAAAAAATCATCAATGGTGCTGAACTAGGGTATTCACTCTAGATTATTCTTTACATCCATTTCATCAGGATGATATTCCCTAAAGTCAAAGTTGCTTTCAAGTTGTGATTCCAGAAAGGGTCCATTAGGAACTGTTCAATGAATTCCAACTCATTACATCTGTAAAAACAAGTGTCTTAGGCATCCAACCTTTAATTTCCCCCTGAAAACAACAGTACTGCCTCTTTCGAGAACTCCACTATTCTGTCTAGAATGCTTAATGCCATTCATTGCTAGTTCCTTCAGCAGCAACTTCATGGTAAACGATGAAGTACTCCATAAAGCCTCTCTCACTGAGTCAAAGAAGTCTGTGCTTTCCCCTCCATACTGTTGCAACCACTCAGTACTGCATTCTTCCCTAATTCATGTACCCAAAGATCTGCAAAGAAGTTTTAGAGAACAGACGTGCTGGCTTTATCTTTGCTAGCTTCTACACACCACACCTGACTGTTCTTCCAGACAGAAAATGCAACTTCAAAATTTTAAACCACCTAAACAGAAAATCCAATTGTAAATGGATCATTGCAAAGGCAAAAATAAAAACTTTTTGGTGATTTGTTTGGGGGTGAATACTGTCCATTGGTTTTGTTGTTTTTTGGCTGTTGTTTTATTTATTTTATTTTTAAATAAAGTGTGCTCCACCAAATGATTGTAATATATTCAAATAATAGCATAATCGAGATAGGTTTTACTCACCTTTTCAAAAAGAGGAGACTATGAATTAAAGATTTGTCTAAAGTGTTTAAGTATTTAAATACAGCAAACAGAGAGATTATGTCATAGATCTAAACTTCAATATTTTAATAATTCCATGTAAATTATTCTGACAACCATGCCCACAAATACCGAATAAGCTGTATTATATCAGTTTTTCATGCTACAGCAGTTGTAGTGGTATGGATGTTTTCATTCTGACATCTAATTTTCAGGCATTCGCATCTCAGTCATAAAAATGCACTTTAGCTTGATCATATATTATCACCAAATTTCTACATTCAAAATTTTGGTGAGAGAGTTTATAACTTATTACACAAACCTCCACATAAAAATACAAATTCATTATACTGAATGCACAACTCAACTACACCTTTTTGCTGAGCTATAAAGTTTTAAATTACTTTTTGTAATTTGTTAATGATGTCATCTAGGTTGAAAACAACTTCTACCTCTAGTTGTGGATAACTAATTTAGAAAAAAATCATATGGTTTATTACTTGCCTAAAGCAAATCTGAACCAGTGAATACAATTACCATCACTGTACCCAATTCAATGCCCACTAAAGCCAATGATGGCCTTTCCACCGACTTAAGTGGTCTGTTAATTAGGCCCTTGCAGTCTATTGACTTGGGCAAGGATTTTCAAAAGGAGCTAAAGGGAGTTAGGCACTGAACTTCCATTCAGTTTCAATGGGATGTGGGCATCTCAGTCCTGTGGGCTCCTTTAAAACTCCCAGACTTGATCAATAATATGCACTTATAATTATTTCATAGATCATATTTTATGTAACACAGTGATCATCTGTAAAACAAAACAAATTCCCCCAGAATAAACCAAATGGGGAGCTTCCCGCGGTGTCCACCGTACATTATAATTCATTATACATCGCAGTTTATGAGCCTGATTTAGCTCCCACTGAAGTTAATGGAAGCTGAATTAGGCCCTCTACGCATAATTAATTTAAAGCATACCTGAATACATATTCACATGGAAAACCAAAAAAAACCCAATGAGCTGAAGGGGGCTCATGTGAACATCCAGTTCGGAGCCTCATCCTCCAGGCAACGTAAAAGAGAATCATGGCTTCCATTTTAAAGAGTTATTTATAGCTCTTTCCATTGCAGAGACACCCCTAAAAATGTAAACCAATTCAAAGTAATGCAATCCAACTGCTAGGGTTGAAATGAACTGGACTCCACCTGTGCAGCAAGACGCTGAGGGAATCCAATGATCCACATGCCACATTCCCACAATAGAGAAGTCCTATAGTATAAAACCTATAGGTTTTTATCAATTCAATCGGATTCTATAAACAGAAATCATAAATAATAATGATTTTATAATTTGGTTCAGAAGAGAATGGTCTCATTCTTCTAGTTATTTTTGTCTAACATTCTGGAAGGTGGTTTTAAAAAAAAATCATGAAAATGTTTCCCATGCTGTTTTGTAGAGTTTCTCCACTGGTACACAATTGTTTTGGCAAAACAAGTCAGTTGAGTAGTGGAGCATCTTTTGAAACACCTCCCTGAAATCCTCAGATCAGCCTCATGCATGGGAATCTCATTATAGTGGACACAAATTGTTCACCTTTTCAAGTATGGAGAGTGGTAACAAAAATTGTATCACATACCCCCTCCAAAATGCTATGATTGCATCTACTTATTAAAATGGTCAGCTCTCCAAGGTTCACCCTGCACCGGCTGCTGCCAGTTGCCGCAATGCGGCATTGCCTGTTATGGCTGAGGGCTGCATGTCCCGCTTGGGCCACTAGGAGTGTATGAGGGAGAAACCATCAAGTTCTGTACACCACATTGCCAGCTCCTCCAAGAGCAAAAGAATGACAATGAGTCGGCGGTGAGTCTAAGCTAGTGCTCCACTGAGTGATACAGCTGCAGCCCCCACTGTTCCCCACATCATTGCTTTCATGGCCAGCCCCACCCCCGAGTTTGAAGAGGAGGTTTGGGAGGAAGCCTAGAGCCCCATTCCCACCTAAGCCTCCACACTAGTGGCAGATGACCTGCTTTCCCCTGCTACCCGCCATGATCTACACCCACACAACAGAAAAGGGGACATTAAGAAGCAACGAGTAAAAAATGGACAGATATGAAATGAGAAGGAAAAACATGACACTGATTTTTTTTAAGCAACTTGGGAGAGGAAAGAAAATGTGTATTTTACTCAGTGAACACCACATGCATTGCCAAGCAAGGCAGAACATTTTCAGAACTCCTTTGTTAAAATGTTAGGTTCTAAAGGAGCATGTACAGCCTTATGTTGAAGTTACATGCATTGTAAATTAAGGATAATATGTACGTTATTAATACATACAAATGGATGGGGCATATGTCACACACACAAACTGAAAATTCAGAACTTTCATGTTCAAAGTTATCATTTATATAGCATGGCAATCTGTTCAGCACAGACCTTTGCAAAACCCAGACACAGAAGCAACTATCTGCTCTGCACACGCTCTTTTGGGTGAAAGTGCAAAGACTTCTGTACTTAGCCAATAAACCAAAAACAGATTATTTTGTAGCAATGATGCTTCAGCCAAAGCTCGTCTAACTAAGGAAGTTAAAAGTTAAAAAAATATGCTAAAATCACCTAATCCTGATTAGCTGTTAAATTTCACTATGATGGTACTTGCCCAACTGTCAGAACCAAGAGGCTCTCCAAGTCCCTAAATGATTACACAAGTCAGTTAATTCACTACCACGTGCAAGAAACCAACACACCTTAAACATTCAATACTCACACAGGGTTCCACTGACATTCAGTCCACAGAGTAAAAATTTGCAAAAACAAAATAGAAGCTTGAATAAATATGAATCAATCATCGTGAATATTCTGAGAACATGAAAAGAAGCTAAATAAACTGAGTCGATTACTCACTATAAATTATTTGCTCAATTCTAATTCGCTCAATTCAATTCTAACTGTAATTGCTCAAATCACATGCACAATAGGGTACTAACTCCACTTTGGATGGTCTGCTCCAGATGTTTAAATGTAGCAAGTATTAGCTCAAGCACCTCACCTGATTTCAAATGCCATCACAGTAGATGGGGAGAGAGGTGGTGTCTGAGATAAAATGGATCCAAGCCTTATAGGATTTTATAGATCACCCCATCTTGTGTTATATCCAAGAGCCAATAGGATGCTTGTGCAGTTGGAGAATTGCTGAAATAAACTCCCTGCTGCTGACCCCGCCCAGCAGACTGACAACCTCATTTTGCACCAACTGGAGCTTGGGTGGGCTTCAAGGATAGTCTCATGTATGCTGCATTGCGGTAATCCATGGATTACTGTGGCCATGTCAGAATCTAAGACAGATGGTCACAATCACCCGCACCAGAGAAAAACGGAGGAAGGCACTTTTGGTGACTGACGCTAGCCAAGATTCCAGAAGTAGAGGGTGTGAAAGCATCTCTGAACTGTGCATCTCTAGACAAAGGGTAGATAGGCTTCTTCATTAATAAGGGCAGAAATCCTTCCTTTGTACTCCCTAGAGCTTTCTGCCAACCCATCAGCCTCACCTCTACCTCGTTAGGATTAGAGTAAAATACCTCAACTCAATCCAAATTCCAATTTCTACCAGGCTCTAGGAAACTGCAGACATAACTCAGCATCTCAGTCTGAAGAAAATGAGATGGAGAGGTGTATTTACGGAATATTATTGGCACTGCAGCTCAAATTTTTCTATCTACCTCAGTGGCTTCTTATGCAATAAAAAGCCTTGTAGAACCCTACTTAATAAGTCCCATAGGCAGATTATCAATAAATCCACATTCCAAGCTCTCTAAAAGGAAGGAATGGAAATACTCAAGAGCAATACAGTCTACCCCAGCGAGGGTCTGTGGATGATCCAACAAAATCTTAAAGTCAATGGTATCTAAGGAAATGTAAATATAAAAATTTATCCAATGTTAATATACACTGAACATACATTTAACGGTAATTCACCCAATAATGTAAACTCCTCCAAAGTAACTGTGATCTATTTTGCTAAAAAAGTATGTAGCCCTTTAATAATATTAATTTCTCATATTTTGATGTTTCCTTCCATCGTTAAAACTGAAAATTTAAAAAAAAGCATTCTAACCAAATTAAATTTGTAATACAGTTCTTTTAAAATTAAGGCTCATGCTTCCATCCTTAACAAATCCTCTTTCACCTTCCTTTCTTTTAATAAACAAGACAGCACATGCTCAGTAAAGAATCGAGCATTTTCCTTTCTATGTGTGATGGTTTGTCTCATTAAAAAATCCTCAGTTTTCTCTCAATGTCTTGTGTGTTTGGGTATATATAATAGACACTATTTTAGATCTATTTATGCTATTTGCATAAATACATGTACAAAATTAAATAACAGAAAAGTCTGGGATTACTGTCTTTTAGCTCAAAAGCACCCCAGAATTTTGCACTTGTGATTTTATGCCAATCAATTACTTGGAGAGGCCTTTTGCAGGCACAAATAAATTTAGATACCTATGTACCTGATTTACAAGCAAAATTTCTATCTACAAATTAAGTTCCTAAATGTCTATGTGCAATCATGTCAACCTCCAACTGGCTGCAGATGCAAAATTATTGGTCTATCTGGAAATTTGTGGATGTTTTAATGTCGAACATCATATAGAATTCTGAATCTCAGCAGCTACAGTTTAAAGTTAAATATTTGGCAAGGCAGATGGAGTGTTGGACCCACAGTTCTGCTACAGAGAGCATGTTGGATACACTCATTCCCACCATGCTGAAAATTTAACCTCAAGAGAGTCTCATTTGAGAAGAATCAGGGTTATTTTGGACCAAATAACCAGGGTTATTTTGGACCAAGTGCCTTAGTCACAGAGCCCTCACAGAAGGCACCTTGCCAGCAGCACCCTCTCTTTTAGAATGACGTGGATCCAGGTCAAGCGCCTCTACTGTCCACAGCTGTGGCCTTATGGTGGATGGAGAATGAGATTCTCTGACAAAAGCAGATTCCAGGCCATTTAGAACTTTATAGGTTATGACCAACTCCTTAAACAGCATCTGGAGACTGATAGGAAGCCAGCACTGATCCCAGAGGAGCAGAGAAATGCAATCCAAGCAATGTGCCCCACTCAGTAAGTAAGCGCTGCTGCATTTTGCACTGCCTTCCGTTTTTAGACAGTTTTAAGGTGTTGTGCTATCTTGAGCATTTTGCAGTAACCTCATCTTGAGGTTACTAAGACTTGAACAGTGGCAAGGTCTGCATCAGAATGGAGAAGATGCAACCTGCTGGCCAGGCAGATGGTAAACAACTGACTGGGTTACTGCTGTGATATGATCATCCAACAACATCTGGGAGTCATATCACCCCAAATTGTGAGTCCTGGTAACTAACAGCAGATCCACTCCCTCCACCAAGGGATTGATATTACCTTCCTCAGCTACTTCCTCCAACACCACCTCAGTCTCATCTGGGTTGAACTTCAGCCAGCTCACTCTCACCACTAGACATTAGCTAACATGTAGAGAGCTATATGGTCCAATTCGAATGAGAGAGATTTAATTAGGGGGTCATGAACAATAAATTGGTCACTTACATCACATTTAGTCAAAGCCAGAAGTTTGCCCTATGTTTCCTATAAAGCTGATGAAAATACCATATCAGACAGAGGGGAGGAAAAGGTAGCAAAGTAGTCATAAGATGAACAGAGCATGAAAATGAAAACAGGAAAGCAAGTCTGGTAGAAGTCCCTGACAGGTCACAAAAACAGGACCCTCTCAGAAATGTATGTTGTTCTTAATTCATTAACATAATAGTTCCAAATTGGCATTGCTCTTTTGCATTCCTAAGGGCTCCTGGTTGTTATTAGTTTAAAGGGGGAAAAACACCCTGGTAGGGGGAGTTGGTGGAAAATGAGCACAGCATTTAAATATACTTCAGTAAGTCAAATCCTTTTTCTGTAGAGATATGATATAGTTAGGCATCAATGTTGATTTTTCATGAACATGGTTAGAGTACTGCAAGATTAACAAAATTACTAATTAAAGTACTTATGTGACTATCCTGAACCCCTCCATAAAGCAACTACCATTTCAGCCATAACAGGCATAACTAATGTTTACAGAGAGTCTCTCTTCCCCCCTCTTATTTTAGTTCCATTGGTCTTTGATATAAAACCTGTCACCTTGGTGCCATCTGGATACTGTTCCTTTCACCCTACACTGTACTTTCAACCTCGGATTTTTGAACTATGTTATACAACAGAAATCATCTTACATTTCATTTCCATATTGTTAGCAATGACAGTGGATCTCTCACTGAAAAGTTTCAGCAAATAAAAACATTCCTTATTAAACATCATTAAAGCATTCTACCCCCTCATAGCCTGCCCATCCAGTGCAGAATTCTTCCTTTCCAATTAATAAAACATGCTAATCTCACACCTCTGGGTTTAAGTATATTTCAGAAAGTTCCCAGGACCTGACAGAAAGTCCTCTAGGGCAGAGATCTGCAAGACATTTCTGCTGCTCCTCTTATTTCCAAGGTGATTCTTATAGCAAAAAGTGCAACAGCAGCCAGACACTTTGGGAACATTGATCCCTCCCTCACTATAGAGATCTACAATGAGACAGTAGCTGATGGAGGGAGGACAATTATTGGGCATTCTCATAATGCTTATCATTGGAGTAGCTCCAGATAGCTAATGAAGTAGACAAAAGAGGAACTAGCCATCTGTCCAGTGATACCATACACTGAGGCAATGGTACTTCGCCACAGTCAAGTCTATACTTGTTTCATCTCTGTCTGTCTTGTGAGAGACTAGCTTCTTTGCCATAATTCTAGGTGGAGGAAAAGAGGGAGAAAAAGGAGAAAAGCCTGGTGATACTGTTAGGAAAGGCACAGTTGATATTCCAAATTATTTTCAATTATATGCAATGGGATTAAACCATATACTCTGATTGCCCAGATCTTACCACTAGTAACCTATTCTGAATTTTTGTTTCCACTGCACGTGTCTTATTGTGCACAATTACTGGTAAAGTAGTTTAACAGATTTTTAACCCAAGTTTATTATGAGCCCAACTGTGTTATTTTCCATTTATTTGTTATTTTAATTCAACTGTACAAGAGCATGAATTACTAAAACAAAAGTTACACAATTTATTGTGAAATCTAGTTCCTGCTACTGATTGCATTGTAGCAGTTAAGAATGCACCACACGAAATTCAAATTTAATCTTGATTGCCTGAACTGATAGTAATTTGCAGAAAAATAGAGCAAGAAATCATTCTCGTGGCATTTTCAGGCTTTCATTAAGCAATGACATCTCATATATTTAGAATTATGTCATGACTAACTCCCTGCCTCTCAAGGTAGTTGAAGCAAATAAAATCTTGAGACATGCCTGACAAAAAACTGGCTGCATGCACACCCCCGTGCGTGCACACGCACACACAAAGCAGCAAGACCGTAAACAGAAGAAAATTGGAAGAAAAATGAAGCTCTGCTGTATCTGAATATCCTGATTCATGCTCACAAAAATGTTTCAAATTCTTTCAGTTGAAAAAGCATGTGTATTATAATCATACATCTGAGAGTTCACTGTCATAAGCGGCACAAGTTATTTACCAGGTTATTGGGGAACACTGTGTTATTTTACATGTTGGAAAACGACCAATGGTAACTTGTAACTCAAGGTAAAGCTACTGAAGTCCCACCATAATCAGTGGCAACAGAAATGGATTGGAGCAGAAAATCTAAAAATGCCACAATAATCTCCCCATTCTACTTGTGAAAGTTTCATTGATTGTCAATGGGTGTTTTGCACACAGTTCCAGTGAACCATACTATACACATTTAAATTGTTCTAACATACTCCAATGTGTTCTGCAGAATACAAGCTTCTATTTAAGGCAAATTTTAAAAAGCCAAATGCATTATTTGATATGCTTCCATATCGAGATCTCCGTATTTCAGAGTCTGCATAAATTATACTTTTTGAGATACCAGGTTTCAGTGCATAATTTGAGACAGAAAGGAGACAAGTTCAAATTCCACTACACCTTTTTGAATTGTCATTCTTTTTTTCTTTCCCATTTTTGACGGACTGGTGCACTTTTCCTTAGGTTTGAAGATTATAACCTGGAAAGTATTTTTTGCAGTTTCTTTTTTAGATCAACACCTGCTTTTCACACATTGAGAAGCTAAAGACTAAAACTGAGGTTCTGAGTTCAATTTTTGGTGCTCAGTTCATGAATTAGTAGTTCAGGCATGATTTAGGTTTGTTTTAGACATCTGGCTGCTAGGGTTGGGATTTTTTAAAATTTTTGTGAGTGTCTTAAACAAGACTATTTGTAAAAGTAGGATTACGCCTGGCAAAAGTATTGGAAGGTTTAGACCACAACTTGGAAAGCCTCAAAACCTAGGATGAGAGGCATAATATGAAAGTAATTATAATAGTAATTAACACTATTAACAATATACCAAGAACAAAACTGCATTATTAGCCACTGCACAGTGAGAACATAATGTGTTTGAAATGACATTCTTAGCAGTTTTCTTTGGGAAAATTCTTGATATCATGAACTGAACTGAGGATATATGCAGTGGTTTTTTTATTCCTTTCCCTATTGTGAAATCTGCAGCATCGAGAAAGTTTTCAAGCTCCAATTTTCAAAGCTATTTCAAGTAACTGGATCCTCAAAAATACCAAGATTTTAAACATTTCACTGCTATGGTGATAGCAGAAACACACAGCTAATATTCATAGTAGATTGTCAGTTTTGCAGCACATACTGAACTCACCCTGAGATTCATTCTTATTGAAAGGATGTCCCAAAGGAATAAAGATGAAATTCTGAACTTTGAAACAGTTGTGCCATCTATCCAACGTTCTTTTGATTACTTGGCTAATCAAGATGTCTGCTAACACCTTTATAAATAAGGATAAAAATGGCACTAACTAAAAAGCGTTGGACTCCTGGGATATAGATTGGAGGATATTGAGGGGTTTGTTTTCTTTTTTAATGAATCTTAGCCTGTCAACAGCTAAGCTTGTTCACGTTAATAACCTAATAAATATTTCTGAACAGTACTGTTGTGTCTGATGGTAATATCTGGCATTATAAACTAAGGGATCAGTGGAGTAGAACAGAAGATAAAAAAAACCCTCCTCTAGCAGAAATCAAACTTTATTTTGGTGAGAAATTCACATCAATTTTTTTCTGTTCTGCCAGGTTGTAGCTTAGATTCTGTCACCACTGTACAAATGCATATCAGTTTTATATTTTATAATGATTTTCCTAATAAGATGCACCCTCTCATTTCTGTCTTGGGATGCAGGTACACAACCTAGTAAAAACAAGGAGAGGGAAGAGGAAACACACAAAAAATCCCCACCGCTACCCTGTCACCGCTATAAGCAAAGGCCTGTGAAAACTACATAGGAAAATATGAAGCAAAAAGAGCCAAGCTAAATTGACAATACCAGTTCTGCATGCCCTTCTTATGGAATTATCTCTATCTTACATTTCAGATTTCATCTTCGTGAAGGTGATAAACAAAAGGCTCCAAAGCCCTTTATTCTCAACAGTTTCTTAAATTTGAGAGACAACTTTAGGCCCAGATCCTGTGATCTCATCATCAAAGGCCGCCTATGTCTGGAGTCAATTATGGTCAGTGCACGCTGCACAGATTCAGAAATCTGCCTGCACAGATCGAACTGTGGGATCAGGGCCATAGGGGCATGAGCAATGGGACATCTGCAACATTCATACTCATAAAGAGGGAAGAGATCCAAAGAGTTCATTTACGTTAGGAGGCATACACAGAGAATGAAGCTTTATTGTAAAATTTTCATTTTTCAGTTTTCCTAAAGTAAATTGAATCTAATTGTAGTTAGTATGGAATTATTAATATATGAAGCTTCCTGTACTATTGTCTCATAACAACAACAATTCCTCCTCTCCAATATATTTCCATTTTACTTCAACTCACTATGTTGGCACATTATTAGTAAGGGGTTTGGAGAGCCAACAAAACACATTCAATCAACAGTGATGCTTACTGATGAACTGGCACAGGACACAGTAACAGCAACGCAGCCTGGCAATGTATGCCATAAAGTCTGAAGGGCACACTACTATATGCACCCATTATAAGTCTGTAAGCATACTAGTATATGCAATCATGTTTCTTAACTGAAATACAGCTATTCAATCAATAGCACAATATTGTATCAATGTACTTTTCGGGTAGCACAATCAATTGCAATGATGGTCCAATTTTCAACCTGTTTGATGCTGGTTTATTAACAAAAAGAATTTAATGACAAGTTTAGTAATGGCAGGAGGAACTGATGCTAAAGTTGGCTCTTAACAGGTATCAGACCCTTTTCCTGAGAACCAATAATCAAAAATAACAGATCATGAGGTTCTCTCTTCTCAGAGACAATTGAATAATTTCCCTTCCAGTTTCAAATCTACTTTGAGAAGGTCCTCTGATGAGTTTCAGTTTGGAAATTTGCAAATGCAATATAGAGAGAGAACCGCTAAAATGTAGTTATTTATTTTCTGTATAGCACTAAGAATGGACTAGATATGTTAAGCAACTTGCAAAAAAACATGGTTTCTTCTCCAAAGAGTTTACAATTTAGGCAAGAACTTACCATGTAAACCAATTTCTGTACGTTTTGAGAAACATTGCAATGTTTTAGTTTGTGAGAAAAATTAAAATGAACAAGGCTGCATCTTTTGGTATCACTGCAAGTTGTTCAAATTGATTAGAGTTAGAGAATAGTATTTGCCAAAATTATTGTATCCCCATTATGTGCTGCATTATAGGTGAGAACATATTTGCACGCAATTATGCAGTGTTGACTGCACTAAGGAGTGTTCACTTGATGTTCTTCTGGTTCCATTGTTAACATTCTTCCTGAAGGTTGATAACATTTGATTTTTTACTCTTTGTAACCATATTAAGGATGAAGGTGTGACATCTCTTGGGAAGCCAAGCCATTTGTTTTTTTTCAGAGACTTGAAGTGCTCAGAATTGCGCTGAAGAGAACTTAAATAAAAATTTCAAACTGGGAAGGCAATATAATACTGAGGATTTAGTGCCTGCAAGAAAGATATCTTAAGAATTAGTTAGTGCCAACCTATTTTCTCATCTCTTAGAATTAAGATCGATTTTTCCCATAAAAGCGTGACTATGCTGAAAATTAAAACTGCACAGAATAACTGATTATGGCCAATTCTAAACACAGAGCAGGGTTATAACAGCTTACCCCCAACCCCAACAATTATACTGATTTGGGGATGGTTTAAAATCAAGCCATTATAGACTGATAGGTAGATAAAGCCTAAAGCCTACAGTTTTGGGAATATTACAGTACAAATGCTATGTAATTTGCTAGCCAACACACTTTGTTGAAAGTAATAGCACAGTCTAGTGTCAGCGGATGTCTAACACATAAATAAAATATATGACAAAAGAAAAAGAGAAGAACTGAACTTATTTTCTGTACAGTTGGATCAAACTTATCGTGGCTAGTGATGACTTAAAAAATCACAATAATCCTTTCAATCTGGCAGAGATGGAAAATTTTATTGTGGTAGGTCATTACCTTTACTAACAAATGCTATTAATTCAAAAGAAAAGTTCTGCCTTTTTAGCTGTATTCTTCACAAAACAAGTTTCCAGCTAGGAGATCCTTCAAATACCTAATGTGAGCTCAACACAAGAGATAAAGAGTATTAGTTCAATGCAACATATTATTTATTATACATCATGACTTCAAAACTTGATAGACAAAGACCATAAGTATCTAAAATGACTATTCTAGACAGACAATCATGGAAACTAGCCTTAGGTTATTTAGAGTCTGATCCTACTTCTACTCAAGTTGATGGCAAAACTCCTATTGGTTTCAGAGTAAGCGGCATAGGGCTCTCCCCACTTTTTGAGAAGTTTGGTTATTTGTGTTGCCTGTTATCATAATTCATATTGTTCTGTGTTGATTCATCTCCAGCTTAACTTGCCTGCAATGGACATGTGCACAGTTTAACGATCCAATATTCCACTGTTTGTTGTCATCTAGCTAAGCAAAACCTTTTCTAGTAGGCTGAATCAGGCCTTCTCTGCTGTATTTCATTTCATATAGTTACTGTACTTGACTGCTCTTACCTTTACTTCAGGTGCTTGGTGGAGTTTGTTTTTTGTGTTGTTTTTGTTCCTTTTTGCCAAAAAGTTACACATCTTCAGATGCGTTCTTGCTTTTAGTTTAGAAGAATTAACTTTGCAATAACAAGAAAGCCTTTGCACCAGTTTTAGTTAAGCAGTACACTAGAAAATGTGTCATTGCTCAGATAGAGTGACTATGTTAGTAATTGCCAAATTATTCTATGCCTAGATATTTAACTGTGGGTAATATTTGACTTAATAAATTAATGGCACACAAACAGTCTATATGTTTGTAGCTCAAAATCAGGCTTTATTGTTGAATTTAAATTTAAAAAGTATTACTATTCTGCTTATTGCCATCCCGCTATTGCACTAAAACCATTCAAAGGATGCACTTTACTAAAGGTTGGGAAAATATTAAAGCCTGGGTGTTTTGTGCTGCAGCTTTAAAAGCTAATGTTTAAAGTTCATGTTACATATAGAACAAAACTTGCATTATTCCTGTTCTGAGGCTGGGACCTTCCTCATAAGCCAATGTTGTAAACAATCATGTCAAAGTCCCCTACAACCCTCCTCCCACCTTTTTATTTATTTTTGCATTTTAACATGTCCTTTCTTTCTAGATCCATTGTAAGATACCTCTACATATTCTTCTCTCCAAACCTGTTACCCATCCTCTTCTCTACCTTACACATATATGAATAGGCTTCTGGCTGTACCTACTGTACATTGCATGTGTTCTGGATGTTACTGAACCCCATCTGTTTCACACTAACAAATATGGCAATTTCTATGCTCCTCAGGAGCATCAGCATAGAAGACCTCTATTGTAGTTTAATTAGCAGTAATCCGCATCTGGGGGAGGTGAGAAATTTCACTTTGTTGGTTTTAACACTTTGGCCAGGGTAAGAAGGAAACAAACAGAAATCCCTACTGTTAATCAGCACTGCAGCATGAAGAGAGACAAACACATACAGACACACAAAAGAAATCACAAAGTCAACTCACAGAATCTCCAAGTCACGCAGGGCTCTGAAGGCTCCATCTTCAATGCAGCTGATCTGGTTGTTGTCCAGTTGCCTGCAGGAAGGAAGGGAAAGTATGAAGGCTTGCTGGGTAACTAAGCTGCCTTAAAGCACCGGGTTCCAGTCTTTCCTGTCACTGAGGTGTCCCTCCACCCCCTTGCAGTCTTTGCTCGTCCCCCAGGAAGAAGCTTGCTCATAGCCTGCCACACTGCTCTGTCTCTTCTCACTGACTGTCTGAAGGAACTGCACAGTACAGCACACTGAAGCCTGTCAGGTCTCAGTAAATATTAATTGCGCTTTTTTTTCTTTTCTTTTCTTTTTTTTTTTTTTAAAGGCAGAAGGGAGTAATTTCATTACATTAGGGCATCCAATCCATTATGAGCTTTTACCGTCATGTCACTGAAACAATTTCATTAAGCTAAAGGCCTGTAAATCATTGGAGGTCACCGTGCTGCCCTCTGTGACCTCCCAGAATGCCTTTTTTTCTTTTACTGGAAGTTGCAGTCTTCTATCCTGAAAGTACTAAATCTCAAGGCTTTATCTGCCCAAGAGCTACAAGAGTGCACGGGGAATGTACCAATTCCAAATTAGACTCAACTAATCTAATTTTATAGACTTTTTATTATGCTAAGTACTAAATGTCTGTGGTGGTTTGAGGCTTTTCTGCATTGTTACTGGTCCCATCTGGTTGGCCATTCTATTGAAAGATTTTTGACTAAATACAGATTCTGCCTAATCGTATCAGTCAGAGAAATCCATTGATAGAAAACATTCAAGAAATTGTACACACACACACACTCTCTCTCTCTACTACAGTCTTAATAATGTAGTACTTTGCTATAAAACAGGTGTAATTTAATACACCTAATGTTGATTTTTCATATTTATTTTCCCCTAATGTTCATGTTTTAAATATATTTTACAGTATTGGAGAAAAAGTGGTGCATATACATGTGGTGTGTATTTCAACTACAAAATTAGCATTTTATGCTCCCATCGTTTGAATCAAAGTTTAAAGTTTAAGAATTTAAGTCCCTAAGTATCAGATAATATACATTACACACCGAAAAAAAATCTGTATTATATATTACTGTATAAACCATTCATACATTTGAATACAGTACAGAGATTGCAAATGATGTGAATATACACCTCTCGTTCTGTATGGTCTTTGCCTAGAAGACTATAAGGCAGACTGTCTTTTCTGCATGTTCATACAGCATCTAGCACAATGGTGCTATGATATATTTGGGGTTTATATATGTTATTGCATATTAAACAAAATTATTATAAATATTATATACACACGGTACATATACACACTGGCACCGGTACAGATATGATAAAGTGGTGCAGTAGAAAGATCATCATCATCTGTGCTCTGCACTGTAGAGACATTTAAGAAACCATTTATGGCCCCAGGAACCTTCCAATGAAAGTAGAAATAAACAGTGAACTGGATGCTCTAATAACTATAATAAAATAAAAAAGAGTTAGCATCTTTTTCGGTGAAAGGTGTGTGTCAACGTAAATTTCTAAATGACTATAGCATTCATTTTAAACTTCTTTATGAATCACCACATAGTTATAAATTGAAACTATTGATATTAATTATGCTAAATATTGATATATCTAAAGCCCAAGAGAAATTTATCCAAGCTGGTGTGGTCCTATCCAAATGGACCAGGCTCAGTAAACTCCAAGTTTTTACGATTTAAAGTATGTGAAAAATCATATTGATTATCAAGGCTACCAAACAGCTTACAAGCATAAACCCATCTTAAGTTTCCTCATAGATCTGATAACTTAACAGAGCATGCGGAACTTGGCAAAACTTTGAGCAGTGTCTCTCATATTGAAACAGAAGATGTAAAATCACCCAAAGGTGATTCTCTCTCTCTCACACACACACACTCGCTCTCTCCTGCATCTTTTTGGATCTTTATTTACTGGTGGTTTGTGAAATATTAACATTTGTCACTTTACTGGAATGGTGTCTAAGTGATAATTTAGGTCTCAGGATTGCTGTAACAAGCATTAAAATGGATTTATATGGATAAATAAATGATATCCATTGTGTGTGTCTTTAAGAACTTTATATTTTAACTTGTTTCCTCATGTACATTATTCATCCAATTCCCAGGTGCTTGACATTTGATAGTAGGCATGTTAAAGAAAAAGCAAGAGCCAGCAACTCAATGCGCACAGGTACCACCCATTTCTTCCTTTTCAAACGTATTGGGTTGTGTTGCCTAGTTTTAACGGAGGTACAGTATGCTATCCATTTTACTGCCAAATATGCTAAGATGTAAGTAAATAAGCCCAGTGTGATTAATATATGTATTCAGCATCATAAAGCCTTCTGCTAGTCATCTACAGCATAAGTAAACAGCATAAGTTTCTTTTTTAAGAATGATGCTCTGTTACATGGCTTTTATGGTAAAAATGTATTCAATAAGTCATATACAGGCTCTCTATGGGGCCAATGCTGCCAACGTTAACTACCAAGCTTAATGCCTGAGGTGTCTATTAATCAACAGGACCACTCACAACAGTAAGGGAAGCACTACATGTTTGACAGAGCTAGTGTATTTATAGGATTGGGCCCAAAATTATTAAACTTTCCAGATAGATCTAATTTTGCAGTAGTTACACCCTGCCCTTTAGGAGTAATTTCAGTTTCCTAACAAAGAGCCACAGGAGCATGGTGTCTGAAAGATAGTCAGGTTAAGCATTTAGAGAACACAACATGGGGTCAGTGTTACCTGAGTTTTAGTCTTAGTTCTGCTATGACTAAGGCCCAAATCTGCAAACAGTTATGCATGCGCTTAACTTTAAGCATGTGAATTATTCATCTGAAGACACTGGAATTATTCATAGTCTTAATCATGTGCTTGTTTGCAATATCGGGAACTAACTGAGTGATCTTGAGCACGTCACTTCACCTCTCTTTTTCAGTTTTTCCATCTATAAAATGAGAAATTTATTCATACAGTAACTCACAGCACTGTTGTGAATATTAAATAATGCTCATGTGGTGATTTGAAAATCTAAAGTAAATGATTTAAATATCTAAATTACTGCTATTTTCCTTCCCAAAGCAACATGCTAGTGTTAAATTCCCAGGATAACTTGAAAAGAATGAAGTATTTCTAGATCACACAACTGAACAAAACAAATATGCTGTGATACTTGAAATGGATAACTTGTGTTTTTAAAGAAAAATATCAGGATTTGAGAAAAGCTATAATATACATAGAAAAACTGAAGTGAGAGAAAAAAAATAGGAGAAGATGCAGGACGACATTTCCCTGAGTTATACATTGTACCACAACTGTCTCCTCTTATCACTTAGCTCTGAAAGTAATGTTAAAACATGCATGTAAAAGAACTACATATTCATCTGTCAGCTGTTACAATCTTTCACATCTAAGTTTAAACAATGTATCAGTTTTATGTGACAGTTTTGTGTGTCAGCTTTCAGATATTTGTAGAAAAGATTTTTATCCTCACTATCACCAAAATAACATAACTAAGGGAGGCTGCAAGTCTAGTGGTTAGAGCAGAAGACTGCAGGTCTTCCCTGGATTCTGGTGTTATTCTGCCACTGACATGGTTTGTGGTCTGGAAAGTCACCCTTCACCTAACTTTCTCCCCACTTAGGAAACGTGTACAACATTGACCACATGAGGATGTTTTGAGGCTTATCTAACACAAAGTGGTCAGATTGCCTCTTATGAAAGGCACTATAAAATATGTCCACCGCAACCTTTATGAAAATGCACCTTTATTTGGTTAGCTGGAAGAAAAGGGGTTTTGCCCTGTAACAGCTCACTTATAGCAAGTGGGAGAAATGGGAAAGTTTATATAGAAACGGAGAGGAAGCAGTTGGGGCCAGGTTAGGACTGCCCTTCCTGCTGACTGGACAAGTAGGGGGATATTCATGCCCTAAGCAGCCTCTTTACCAGGACTGGGCTACCCACATATGTACTTGGCAAATGGACCAGATTCCCTTTTGACCTACTGTTGCCATTATGCTAATTGCCCTTTTCTTTGCAGGGCTGGGAAGGATTTTTTTCCTCACTCCCAGATTGACTGAAGCCAGCTGGCTTTTTTCACCTTCCCCACAGCTAGTCTGGGACCCTGTGGGGTAGAGTAAGGGGTTAGGTTATAATGTCACAACATACTGCATAGTATTTGTGGTGGATGTCCACTGCAGGTATTCAGTATAGAAGGAATACAATTATTGGATAAAATGGATTGGAAAAGGATTTGGAGGAAAGCATCCCTTAAAGAAGTTGAGTAAGGGGCGGATGGGCCTCCTACATCTCATCATCAGGACCCTCCTCTTTTTTCTGTCCCTCTTTAAGGGAGCTAAGGAGGTTTGGGGCTCCTATCTCATCAGTGGGGAACTGACCGCCTCCTTCCTGCACTGTACAATTTGTTGCCTGGTAACCCCAGCTATTATAAGCGAAGAAAGTTGCAGCCTAATTAAAACACATCCATGGCCTCCTGTTTTTCTTCCGGCATGGATGGACAAATACAATGTATTCCTATGATAAATAAACAATAAAAATATGTTTGGATACCATTATAGATTTGAATATGAAAGAAAAGATAGAGGAAACAAACTGCATCTTTCTGCTCATGCAGTCGCTCCTGGAGTATTACTGGAGTCTCTGAACACTAGTCAGACTTACACTATGCATCATGTGGACTGAGATAACCAGAATGAAAGAGGGGAATTGAGAAAGGAGCGCCAGATTTAATTCTGAACTTTCAGGCTTTTATCAAGTTAAGATGGATTTCTAACATTAATAGGAATTAAAGTGTTTGCTTAGGTTTAAATGCTAAACCCCTCATTCATAATTTCATACATTAGACACCAGACACTGGACTTGGGTCCATGGCTTTTGTCAAAATTGTCTCTTGCTTTGACGTTAGCGAGCATGGGAAACCCTGCAACACCTGTGATTAAATACCTGCTTTGACATCACTGAAAAGGCTTCAGGAAACAGACTTCTGTGACAAGCAACTAGCTACTAGACTATAACAACAACTACAGAGAGATAACAAATTAATTCAGAAAAAAAGAGTGAAATATGATATCAGGGAAAAGATGTATTAGCTACATAAGATATAGGTAACATTTGAGAGGAAACGCTTGAAGCTTGTAAACCAGTGATTGAAGACTTAAAATATTTCTTTTTTAAAAATAAATCTTCTCTTGCAGATAAGAAAAACCATGGAAATGTAGGGCAAGAAGGGTTCATTTAGTTTATCCCCAACATGGACGTCAGATTAACTATATCTAATGTACAGCATGCATTTTATATGTGTAATAATATGGTGTTCTGTGTAATATAATTTCATGTCACCCATTTACTACTCAATAAAAGTACAAAATATCTAAATTATAATTGACCAACAAATTGTGTCTGATGAATAATTAATTGGTCTTTAAAATTGGCATTTTATTATACAAAATTAATATAAAAACATAAAATTGAGAAACAATCCTGCACTGCTATAGCATTTAAATCCTTGTATTTCAACTGTTATTTAGGCAAGAGATGGAGCTAAACTTTAGCACTAAATTCCCATGATACCATAATACTTTGGCTCATATATTTGGATTTGCATATTATCTACCATAAGGTGAGAGTTAAATTTCAAATTCCATTATCAGAAAGAATAGGATTTCAAAAAGTTGATCTCCTTTTGCCACTAAATAAATCCTTTAATATTAAAAAATCTAAATTCATCATTTTTGGCAATTTTCCCGCAAATAACACTGTTCCTTTGTTCTATAATCAGATACCAAATGCAACAGAATTCACTACCTTTTGTGCAACTAACAAGCCAGTCCAACATACAGAAAGGAGATCATCAAGCACTAAGCATATTGAAATAACAAGCTAAATTCTCATTTATTTTACTATATTTTGGTTATTTGTAATATAGGAAGATTTTTTTTTAAATGTACAAACATGAGTCAGGACATTGTAGAATCCAAATGATTTAGTCAAAGAACAGACAGAACACTAAGTTAATTAATGTCTTCATTTTGTATGCCCTGTCTGGAGCCTAGTTAAAAATTTAAACACGAATCTATTTTAACAAGGACTATTATGCATACTTTGCAGTTATTCCCATTTAATACATTTTATTTCCTGTATTTTACATTGCTATTTAGCATATATGATTCCTAAGTGGAAGAATAGTTTTACATCCTAATAATTGTTCATTTACAACAACTCCACATTAATACAAATGCACATGACAAATTAATATCACAGAAGCATATCACAAGTTAGCTAATAAAATATTTCACACATCAGTGAGAAATGTCAACAAATTCATTTTCACATTAAAATATTTTACTGTGTTTTAGAGTGATTTCTTTTTTGTGGACTGTTTTTAGGAGCACTGACTGCACCCTTTTTTAAAAGAACACTTGATGGTAATTTCGGCTAAAAATTAAGTTGAATTAATCACCCCTCCAAAATACTAATTTTGATAGATGTGTTCATAGGAACTTTTTCTTAAAATTTTAGAAGAAACAACTATTTGGATTTGCAGTGTTTGCATTCTGATAGTGCAGCACTTGGATAGTTCATAAGAACCAGAAACAGACTATTCTACATTCACTGTCCAAATCTAGAGTCTGATCCTGCAAACACAAAAGCACATGAATAATTTGTAGAACATGGGCTTACCACATGTAAGTAAAATTTCTTACATGCCAAAGAACTGAAGAAAAGGGATTCCATATGTAAGGAAACTCCACAAATGGGGCATCAAGGTGCACATTTCCTATTCTTTCAGTTTCAATAATCAAGTGTGTTAACATAGAAAAGGGAATTTTAAAAACATTATTTATATCAATTTTCATTTTTCATACTTAATTTTACTTATCTTTGAAGAATTACTATAATGGAACTATTAAAATCTCAGAATAATATTTTAAAACTGTGTAGGTTAAATACATTGATTTTAACATTAAAGTACATTTTGAAAGGGATAATAAGGCTGGAAAACTTTATATGGGTGAAAGAGCTAAAGTGATCAGTCTGAAATCCATCTTTGACATTTTGAGCCTTACTCCAGAATTGCCTCTTTTCATGACAATATGGCTTTGGAGACAGCAACAACTAAAGCACCATGCAGAAACAGCTCATCCGCATGGAGTAACTGGGCAATCAGGTCTTATCAATTCTCAGTCCCATTCTGTGTTACCAAGGTTGTTAAGTAAATATTAGGGTGTTTAAAAAAAATAATTATTCTGCAGACTATGAAGTTTGAAGTTACCAGTTTATGCTCTCTCTCTGTAAATAAAATTATATGACTTTGTTATTTTGGGGGACATGCAGCTTTTTACATAAACATCACACAAATTTAAAGCAATCCTTAAACAAAAATTAACAAACTAAAACCTTTCTCCCCCCACACCCAACAGCCGCTTTCAATTTCATGGTATTTACAACATCCTTATTTTATTGTCCCCAGTTGTAACAAATAGTGCATACCAAACACATAAATGGCTGTCTCCATAGCAATTGGGGCAGGTTTTGTGGTTTCCCTAGTTACTCTTGACTGATAACCAATCTGTTGTTCCTCATTGCCATAGGCCCAACAGGAGGGGGAAGGGAGAAATCAAGAAAGATAAAACTGGTGTTTGTTAGCTCATTTGAAAAGGTATCTATTTTATTTTTTCTTAAAGTTAACCTTTCTTAACTGAAAGGATTTGTACTTATTTGGGTTCCAATTCTGTCTTTTACTTTCAGTAGATGTGAACTAAATATCTTTGTGTAGAAGAAGACTCTGTTGCCAAAGTGGATCAAAGAGGGCATTGCCAGGAGGGCAAGAAGTTGCCAGCCTTTCACTGTATTAATACATCCAGTTTTACATCTATTTATTTACATTTATTTTACATCCAGTTTCAGACTTTTCTTTTTGAGCTAGAATCACCAGGGATCTAATGTTCTATTCACAAAACAGGAAGAGGAGGAAGATATGGTGCTGCTCTTATACCCAATAGTCCAGTTATTTGGTTATTCACCTGACATGTGGGACACCAGCATTAAAATCCCTGTTCTGAAGCAGGAATTCTAACCCTTGTCTAAGGAGAGTGCCCTGACCACCTATAAGCTATTCTTTGGTGGGTCTCTCAATCTCTCCTTCTGAAGCTGTTCCACTTTATATAAATAACGATTGGCAAAGGTATTTGCAGTTCAGTCTCCCATGTCTCAGGTGCGTGCCCTAACCACTACAGCTATATCATTCTTAGTCACTCTCTCTCTCTCTCTCTGGCCCAGTGATTATTAAAGTATTTTATACAAAGTGGAATGGCTTCAACAGGAAAGCCTGAGACACACATAACTCAAAAAAGCCAATCATTTGGTGGTTAAAGGTATTAGCCAGGACTGGGGAGATGTGAATTCAAGTCCCTGCTTTAGGGTGGGGATTCAAATGTGAGTTTCCCACATCGCAGATGTGTACTCTAAACATTGGGCTATTGGATATAAGGAAATGACTCTCCTCCCTCCTCTTCATTTCCTTAAAGAGGATAACAATGCCCAGAACTAAACCTTTCATGTAAAATAAAACATTTCAATCTAAAAACCATTTTGTCAACTTTTCGATTCACCATGAATTCTGAAAAATGTAGCTTTTGGTTCGTGTTGAACCAAATTTTTTTTCTGCCAACACTGTCAGAGAACAAAAAAAAAGTCACTTATTTGCCCATCTCTAGACAAAATTACTCAAAACAGTTAAGTTCAAAGCAGTGTGCAAAGAGTTACAAAGGGATCTCACAAAACTGGGTGAGTGAGCAACAAAATAGCAGATGAAATTCAATGTTGATAAATGCAAAGTAATGCATATTGGAAAATATAATACCAACTATACATACAAAATAATGGGGTCTAAATTAGCTGTTGCCACTCAAGAAAGAGATCTTGGAATCATTGTGGATAGTTCTCTGAAAACACCCACTCAATGTGCAGTGGAAGTCAAAAAAGCTAATAGAATGTTCAGAACCATTAGGAAAGGAATAGATATTAAGACAAAAAATATCATAATGTCTTTATATAAATCCATGGTATGCCTACATCTTAAATTCTGCATACAGATCTGGTTGTGCCATCTCAAAAAAGATATATTAGAATTGTAAAAGATACAGAGAAGGGCAACAAAAATGATTCAGGGTACGGAACAGTTTCCATATGAGGAGAGATTAAAAAGACTGGGACTTTTCATCTTGGAAAAGAGAGGACTAAGACGTGATATGATAGAGGTCTATAAAATCATGAATGGTGTGGAGAAAGTGAATAAAGAAATGTTATTTATTTCTTCACAAAACACAAGAACTAGTGGTTACCCAACAAAAATAATAGGCAGCAGCTTTAAAACAAACTCAGGGAAGTATTTCTTCATATAATGCACAGTCAACCTGTGGAACTCTTTGTCTGGGGATGTTGTGAAGACCAAAACTATTACAGGATTCAAAAAAGAACCAGTTAGGTTCATGAAGGATTGGTCTATCGGTGGCTACTAGCCAGGATGGTCAGAGATGCAAACCCAAGCTGGCAGTGGACAACAGAGGATGGATCACTCCATTATTGCCTGTTTGTTCATACCCTTTGAAGAGCCTGTGACTGGCCACTGTCAGAAGACAGGATACTGGGCTTGATGGACCATTGGTCTGACCCAGTATAACTGTTCTTATGTTCATTCTTAACTTTTGGCTCCCTGCTACTGTATATATGAAATGTATAGTAAAATGCAACCTGATAATGACTAGGCAGGCAGTGATGTGTGATTGGCTAAAAATTGCACTCACCCTATTATTTTTTACTTTTCCACGCATGCAACAGTCCAATCCTCTTGTTTGCCTCATGAGCTTATTATGTCTTATATTTTAGACTGTAAGCTCTTTGGAGCATTTTCTGCAATTTGTATAGTGCCTAACTCAATAGACCTGACTTGGTTGGCCTTTAGGTACCACTGCAATATAAATGTGAAAAAACAATATTGTTTAGAAATGCCCAATCTTTAGAAATTATTACGACAAATGACTTGATTGATACAATACTGTTAGAAGCCCAGCCATTCTGATAAGATGTGAAACTGGAGATCCACCCATTTTCCACTGGTGGCTACTCAGTTGAAGATCTCATGGCACTTTTCTAAAAGAGCAAACATTCTGTGGTTCACTGCTGTATGTAAGTATTAAGAATGTGTAACACCTGCTAGATTTACCGAAGATGTTACTGTAATACCTATTCCCATATCTAACAAACTGAGATGTAAAAGGCTTTGGGATATTTAACAAACAAGAGGTGCTAGATAAAAACCAAATTGCATTTTATTGTCTTTTTGGTTCCTTTTCTAGGATGAAAAAAATCAATATTAAAAAAGTAAATCAAGAGAAAACCCAAAAGGGGGGGAAAACGGTAATTACATAATTGTTAGTTTGGTAAATATTAACTTTTTTGGTAATAAATCAGAAGTAATTTTGATGTTGGTGATCATCTTTCGGTCTTACTGCATTTAGTTGGTTTTAATAGAACCCAGAGATTTAATAGTTTCTTTGGAAAGATACAGTGAAAATTAAATGAAATTAGATTAAATTGTAAAAAGCTTGATATCGAAGATGAAATTCTCCATTAGCATTCAGCCAACATTAAAATTATTTGTGTAATATTTACTAAATGATACCACATAGATTTAGATTTGCAAGCATTTTGTAACCTATATTTTTATATATTATTTATATTATCATTAGTCCAAGAGTGTCAGATAGCAAAAATTCAGTACATCATTTTGACCTAACAGATCATTGACCTTGTGAACAGCACTCTACTGAATCTCCGTAGCAAAGCAAGTCTGTGTGGTGAAAGTGCACACAACATGTGTGGTGAATCTTATACATATTCTTTCTTTCTCCCTAAATTAAATTGTGACCCTTTCACTTAATTCAAAATATCAAATGACATCTGTCAATCTTAGGTACTTATCTGACCCCATCACCATAGTATCTGAGTGTCTCACAGTCTTTAATGTATCTGTCCACCTTGCAGATACACAGCTGTTAGCATGATGAGATTTTCTAAAACCTCAGGAATTCAATACATCTCTTCCATGCCCAGAACATCTATATTATTTTTGCTACATTAAAACTTTCTTATGTAAAGTGTCAGCCCAGAGTGAAGGAAACTACAGATTTTATAATAGAAACGCAGAAAACCTAAATATGACAGATCAGTATTGATAATGTAAGTATCACTGCACAATACAGTAATAAAGATAAAAGAAGAAAATTGTATAACTGCTATTACACTATTAAGATTTTTATTAAATCAACATATCTCTAATTAAAAGTAATATCATCATTAGGAAGAAGTATAGGTACCTGATATCATCATGTAAACCTAGTTCTTGCGTAGGATTTAAAGCAGTCTAACAGATACTAATACACTTCATTCAGCTTTCTTTCTGGATCTCTATTAGCTTTGAGAGATTAGCTGATACACCAAAAATATCTGAACTCTGGATCTGAAACATTAGAGTTTAGAAATCTAGATACAAAGGGCCAAGTATAATCCCACAGACTGCATATGTTATCAAAGACAAGCCACATGTCAGTTCCAAGTGAGTTTATTCCCTCTATTTTGCAGAGGGACACACTTCTAATACGACAGTTAGAAAGTCCCAGTTTATCTTTAGAGGAAGCATTTCTAATTAGGGAAATGGTGAAAGAATTATCCCTTACAGAAGGTGGTAGAATGTTTAAAAAACAAAACAAACAAACCCACTCTCTCCAAATATAAAATAATTTCACTTCTGAATAACAAACAAGGATTTAGAGAGATGCGGTCTATTTTTGTGAGATGTGCTAAAATTAATTTTAACTTAAATTTGACACTTCATTACACATCTAGCAGGAAATATTGAAGGTATAGGCTTACATTCAGAGACTTTTTTATAATACGAAGTAGTATTTTTTTGTGGAATTTGTTTCTTTTAAAAATTTTGCTAATGAAGTCATTTTAAAAAGAAAAACCCACAGGCCCTTTTAGGCAACTTTATCTGGTAAATATAAACAACTATATATCTAATCTGACCATGCATATTAATTATTAACCATTCAATAATTATTCCAAGAACTTCATGAAATTGGAGTTATCTACTAAGAAGTTGAAATGTAACACGCACAGTCAAACTCAATCTGCAAGGTAAGACTTTCGACCATTCTTTCTTGCTTCCACACTCCTTTCTAAACATTTTCTTTATCAATATATCCATTAAAGGGACAACTACTTCCCCCTACCAACCACGAAATCAACAGGAAGTCTGACACAAACACTTGTTTGAGTGTATTAGCTGCTATTCCTAACAGTTTCAGGTAGCACTTTGGATCAGAACAGCCTGTCAGTAACCTTAGCTGACTGTCATAACCCAACCTCGAAATGTCTAAATCATAATGAAAGGAAAAAGCCTTTCATAAAACATACAGAGACAAGATCTGTCCCAAAATTGTCTTTTAATCTTTTTATCTTATTGTTGCTACTAAAGCAAAAAACATTTTATAAGTATGTAAAGAAGATACCTGTGCAATCTTGGCTTGATAGTGTATTTCTCCAGCCCTTCTTATCTTGGCCATTCTAATCCAGAATGCCTGCAAACCTAAATTATTGACAACTGGAATTTGCTGCTTAACCCCTTCAGTGCCTGAAGGTTAACACCTAATTAAGCTCTATAGTCATTCAAGAGAAAACATACAAGGAACACCCTTAAAAAACAATGTGAGTTAATGATAGTGAGCAAAAGGCTGGGAAAGCAGTCTGTTCAAATGTATTTTAAATCATTTTGTTTCTTTGAATCATCTAGGGCAAATCACTTGACCTCCCTGCAACATCATTCCAACTGTAAGGGTGGTTTTAAAATTCGAACCTAACTAAGAACCCATGGTGCATCTGAGGTACACTTTGCTGTGTACAGAAATTACGTACAAAACAAGGCAGGCTCAAGGGTTGACGCAAGTACAAAAATCTTGGGTGGCGTGATCAAGGGGTCATGCAACAAAGAGAGAGACAAGAAGCTATCCTTATTTCAAAAGCTAGCTTTCACACCAGAAACAACCATTCCCTACTCCATGCCATGATAACAGATGTTCAATTTATGAAGTTATGTTGGTGAGTGGCCGGAGCATGCAGAATCCTTTCTCAGACATCTGGGATTATGACGGAGAGGGCTTATTAAAACCCAGCATTTGTATTAGAATGTTTTTATGTGCCATGTCTTAGCCTCATCTTGTGCATTGTCCATTATTCTCACTATCTATTTAAATGGGAATTAAACATAAGTACTACAATTTATTAAAAGGTGTTTATTAAATACAATACAGGATTATTACATTTTGGCCCTTTAATATTCTCAGCTTTGACTGATTGGCTATTTAGAGCCAAAATTGCACAGGTGAATTACCTAGATAATTTTAGGAAGATTAGTGTGCTAAAAATAAAAATGAAACAACAATAACAACATAATTTCACCTTCTCCACTAGGATACTAAAAAAAAAGGGTTCTAGGTAATGATTATCACACTGTGCAAACCTTGAACAGAAAATTATTCTTGAATGACTGTACTAATATTTGATGGTTTGGAAAACTAACTTTAAACAATGCTGTCTCAGATTAAAAGAAGACATGACAAAATACTGGGTAAAGGATCACGTTCACAGAGGGACCAAATTCTACCACGTGTTATACACGTGCATCTCTACTGACTTTAATGGGACTAGAAGGGGCTAGAGAAATAGCAACATTTGGTCCCACAGGCTCTTACTAGGGAAAATGTGAGGAAAAGGACAACATTTTGGCGCAGAAATAAACTATAAAATTAACACCTTTCTATTGCTCTCAGGAGGACACATTCTAGTATCCCCTCTGAATGCTGCTATAACACATTTTGCACCATATTCTAGTCTAAAACTGAAGAATTTTTATCCTTCGTCTCCCAGCTATTTCACAGCAACATGCTTCCATATTTCCATTTATCTACCCCTCGGTATTTCTATTAAGCACATCACTGATATCTAAGTGTCAGAAGATTTGTACTGCAGTTGTCTTAAATGTTATTGCTCCATTTTAATTTAACTATAGACAGAACACTGCAAAAATAAGCACAATACCTACTCTTATGAGAGCTTCCTGAGATCTTTAATGTCCTGCAGAACCTACGGGACCTAAGTTTCCTTTAATGCCAGAAGCAATCTGTTACTGTTCCCCCCACGGTGCTGTGCAATAGCTTTTAAAAGCAAATGGACAGTATCACCTGTTGTATTAACATACTATAATGTACATATAAAAGCAATAAATTATGAAAAGTTTACAAGAAGGATTAAGGCATTTAAATTTCATACTTTCTTTTCTTATTAAGATATTTTCATTCCAAGGCATAGTGATGACCTTGACTTGAAGACATATGTAAATGGATTAGTTTTCCTATGGCCACCCTGTATCACACACAATAGTCTGGTTACAGGATGGCAAATTCATGCAACAGTAGGCTGACAGATGTGAAATCAAGTACTTAAATGTTCATTTCTGTGCTATAAATATGGGTAAGAAACTACACCAACTTTATATGTGGTTCTCTCCTCACAGTGCTGAAACCATGTTTAGGTTTCCACATGGCCTAGCAGTAATGGTATAGCCTTTGCCTTTTGGGCACCGATCTATGGTTCTATGGATAAAACACAGGATCGGGAGTCAGGAAGGAGAGAGAGAGAGAGAGTCTCTGACATAGGATCCTTTTCTGGTGTTAAGCAAGCATTTATCTTCTTGGTGTGGATATTACTGGTGTGGATATTACTGCTTACTGTTTCACAAAGATATTGTCAAGTTAAATCCATCAATATTTTTAAAGCACTTTTGAGATTTTCAGATACATTTTTCTATTGCCCTGAAAAATGTTGTCTTCTAATATATTATTTTAGGGCCCAGAAAATGGTCTGCGTCTTAAAAAGTAGTATAAATTCATGAACGATGCTATTAGCGAAATTCAATTTCAAAATTTAATACCATTGAAACAAAGCGACAACTTGGCAGCTCAGAGACTACAGTATCAATGTCTAGATATTACATTCCTTCTTCAAAACTTTGTATAAGCAATACCTAAGTACTTCTTTACAGTTCCCTTGTGATATAGGCATGATATCCATATCAGAGATAGGAAAACTGGAGCACTGAAGGAAATCACAGAGCAAATCAGAGGCAGGATTAAAACTAAGGAGTTCATAGCTCTTGGTCCTATCCTCTAACCAATACATTGCACCTCTCAGATTAAAAAAACAACAAACCTCGTAGTCTCACCTGAGCCAGATGTGAATTTGGCCTTTTTCTTTTTTTGTTTTTGACTAATCACTAGACCAGAGGTGCAGCAGAGAAAAACAAATAAACAGGCCTATTACTTCACTTGGTTCAAGTGGATAGGTCAACTACAGGAGTACTTATTTTGACAGCACTGGTGGGCAATATTTATAACCCCATTATTCGTAGGGTTTGTGCTGAAATTATATTGCTTTGCTGTTTTGACTAAGACAGTGCACACTGACCCTGCTGTGCCCAGAACAGCACCAGAATAATTTTGTGCAAAAGGTTTGCATTAAACATAATGAAACAAATGACAAAATCAATAAACCAGGAATGGTGTGGCTATCATAAAAATGATGTAACTTCGGAGTTCAGAGTGGTTATGAAGCTATTTAGAATTGTAATTAAAATCAGCACCATTTTTTTTCTAGGATAAAAGCCCCTCTTACAACCACAAATGAATGCTACAGGAAATTTTCAACAAATATATTCAAAATTAATGTATGGTACAAAGATGGCACAAATTATCCAAGAATAACTCGTATATGTCGACTTCTGATCAAGTTTAAGAGTACAGAATAAAGGGAATTTGATTTTACATATGATTTTTCAAGTTATTCTGCCTTCCATTTTAATCAAGTTTATATTAAAAGGACACTAATGATACAGTGTATCCCGTTCTAAATTAATGGTTCTTCAGAAGCTATTCTCTGTCAAAGAGCCTTTTTCAAGACTATTAAAATGGCAAATCTGCCCTTCGTTACCCTCCACTCAAATCTCACTGATGCTGTGTTTATCCAATCCTATCTTTCAAGATAGTATTTTATACCTTACCTTTATTTTATTTGAACAAAGGAAACACTGAGCAAATGAGTGATCCTTAGCAAAATTTTAAAAAAACAACGAGAGTCCTGTAGCATTTTAAAGACTAACGAATTTCTGCAGACATAAGCTTTCGTGGGCTGCAACCCAGTTCGTCAGACGCATGTATGGGTTACAGCCCACAAAAACTTATGCCTGCAGAAATTTGTTAGTCTTTAAAATGCTGCAGAAATGCCTGTTACAGGACTCTCATTGTTTTTGCTGTATACAGACTAACATGGCTACCCCTCTGGAACTTAGCAAAATTAGTAGCTCCACTGACTTGATCTAACATTTCTCTAGCACTGGCCCGTAAATCAGATTTAAGTTTAGCAGAAAAAAAGGAAGCAGGTGTAAACAGATATGTCAGACTTATTTAGGGGTGTTATTCAGAACATTAACACCTTAATACTATCCTCAACAAACTTACTCCTCCCATGCACAACGTGTGAGTTACTCAGGAGTTCAAGTTGTAGGGAGTGCATAAATAACCTGCAAATACTGATTGTATAATCCTACAGCACATATGCTTCCTACCAATCAGCAATTCATGGCATTCTTACCTGCAAGGTACCCCATATTTCAATGTCAAATGGGGGATGTTCAGCCCGTGACCAATTTTAAAAATTCATATCAAAATGACATTTAGGAAAGTGCAGTGCATACAGGTTAAAATAAAAGGAATCCCATATCTAGTATTTAATTGTTATATCCAGTTCCATAAACTGAATAAAATCCAACATAAACTCAAAAATAACATTTAAATTTGGGATTTTGTCATTCAAATACAACCATCTCACAATGCTCTGCTGAGCTATCATCACTGGTCATATCACAATTCTGCAGATACTCTGCTTGTGAAGGGTGCTGTCCATGCCATTCTTCAACACACCCATTACCGGGAAACGCAGTAGGCTGCACTACTGATATCTACAGAAAAAGACATTCTTGTGTCCTCTTAAACAGTTACACCGAAGTAAATTAAGAGAGTAAAGGAATGGCAAGATAAGGTAGGAGAGAACAACATGGGCAACATGCTGTATTTTCTCATCACAAGGCCTTCCCACCCCATCAACAGAATTTCGCTATGTGACTCAAGGACAATGGAGCCCATTTAAAGACGTTTGAAAAGCAATTTTTAAAAATCAGTATTTGTTCCTAGATAAGTGATCAGGAAAAAATGAAAATTCATCGGAAGCCAAAATATGATTATTGAAACACAGTATACACTGAAGGTATAAAACAAAAATCATTATAATTAAAACAAATTATAAAAGAGCCTTGTTGGAATGGCATAGAGCTTGGATTTCACAAAAATCTAACCAATATCTGTTCTCTCTCCACTGAATCTAAATATTAAAGATTTTTAAAAATACAAAATGTAAGCCAGAGATACAGGCTGAACTAGCATGCACTGTTATTCTATTTATTTGCATTTTGCAGATTGAATACCTTTAAGTAGACAGAGATATTTCAGCTATATCTAATTGACATTTTACACAGCAGAGGGGAACTAAAACAATCTCTGCAGTGGGGAAATTCATTTTCCAAGGGTCACAGGTTTGGCTTCTAATGATTTTTTTCTTGAAAAATCCCTCATGACAGGTCAAACCCACTGCTATGGACATTCACTGAATACAAATACTTCCTCTAATGCAAATGGATATTAGGAGCCACATTAAATAATATGGATATGCTTATGTAAATTTCAGTGATATCATTCAGTTACACACAGAAAAATCACAGGAAAAGGTTCATATCAGAGATGGACGTAGTTGAAGGGTTTAATATTTTTCACAAGTGATAGTTAACTGACATTCTATTTATGAGCTAGGAACATGGAAGACAAGATCACAAAAGCAGAACATGTAATAAAGGAAACAGCTATAGGCTAAGCAAGGAACAAAAGGAGGCATGGATAAAAAAGGATGGTGTCACGGTCCCAAACTTCATGCAAGGGAGCTTGGAATTCTGCCATGTCTCTCGCATGTGCACTGCAAAATTTGCTAGATATTAGGCCACATACATCACTGCCATTGCCCCCTATATCCTTAATACTCCCCCAAGTAGCTCTCATTTCTTATAACAATTTCTGCTGCTCTGAAAAACCAACATTTCTTTAAAAAAAATATTCCTCTTCATATATGACCAGGTGCAGCCCTTGCAGGTTAAAACCAACCTCTTCAGCTCCCCGGGTAGTACTGTCATGCATGAGAGGAGCTGATAGGTGTTCCTCCAACCAGTTCTTAAAAATCTCCAATGATTGGGATTCCACACTCTCCCTTGGAAGCCTATTCCAGACCTTAAGTATACTTATAATTAGAAAGTTTTCCTAATATCTAGCCTAAATCTCCCTTGCTGCAGATTAAGCCTGTTACTTCTTGTTTTACCTTCTGTGGGCATGGAAAAGAGTTGAACCCCATCATATCATCCTTTAAATATATCTGAAAATGTATCAGTTCCCCCCTCGATCTTCTTTTCTAAAGACTAGACATGCACAGTTTTTAACCTTTCCTCAATTTTGTTGCTTGCCTCTGGAGTCTCTCCAAGTTGTCCATGTGTCCTGGATGTCGTGCCCACAACTGGACACATTACACCACTTGAGGCTTCACCAGTGCTGGATAGAGCAGGACAATTACCTCCCTTGTCTTACATACGACACTCCTCTTAATACACCACAGAATAATATTAGCCTTTTTTGCAATTGCATCACATGGCTGACTCATATTCAATTTGTGATCCACTATGACCATCAGCTTCTTTTCAGCAGTATTAGCCAGTTATCCTCCCTTCTGTAGTTGTGCATTTGATTTTTCCTCCCTAAGAAAAGTATTTTGCACTACTTTATTGATTTTCATCTTGCTAATTTAAGACCAATTCTCTAATTTGTCAAGATCCTTTTGAATTGTAATCCTGTCCTCCAAAGTGCTTGCAACCCCTCCCAGCTTGGCATCATCCACACATTTTATAAGCATACTTTTCATTCCATTATCCAAGTAATTAGTGAAAATATTGAGTACTACCAGACACAGGACTGATCTCTGTGTGACCCCATAGATAAACTGGGAGGGTGTCACAGTGGACCATTGATAACTACTCTTTGAATATCGTCTTTCATCAGTCACACACCCACTTCACAGTAATTTCATCTAGGCCATATTTCCCTAATTTGTTTATGAGAATGTCATGTGGGACTGTCAAAAGCTTTACTGAAGTCAAGATATATCACATCTACTGCCTCCCCCTATCCAGTAGACCTGTAACCCTGTCAAAGAAGGAAAATAGATTGATTTGAAATGATTTGTTCTTATCACATCTGTACTGGCTAATTCTTATAAATCCATTATCTTCCAGGAGCTTGCAAAATGATTGTTTAATAAGGTGTTCCAGAATCTTTTCAGGTATTGAAGTTAGGCTGACAGGTGTACAATTTCTCAGATTCACTTTGTTCCTTTTTACAGATATGTATTATGTTTGCCTTTCTCCAGGCTTCTGGACCTCACCTGTTCTCCAGCAGTTCTCTAAAACAATTGCTAATGGCTCCAAGATTGCTTCAACTAGTTCCTTAAGTGCCCTATGATTAATTTTATCAGGTCCTGCTAATTTGAATACATTTAACTCATCTAAATATTTTTTAGCCTGTTCTTACCCTGTTTTGGCTTGCGTTCCTTCTCCCTTGATATTAATATTACTTGTATTGAGTCACTATTGACCTTTTTAATGAAAAGAGAAGTGAAATAGGCATTAATCACCCCGACTTTCTGATGTCATGAGCTGCCCTTCCTAACCAAGTAGAATACACTTACTCTAAAGTAACGACACTTTCCTTCATCTTTTGCTGCTAATGTATTTATAGAACTTCTTCTTCTTACTTTTATGTCCTCTGAAAGGTGTAACTCATGCTGTGTTTTAACCTTTCTGATTTTGTCCCTACATGCTTGTGCTATTCTTTTGTATTTCTCATCAATTTGTACGTTTTCACTTTTTGTAGGATTCCTTTTTGATATCCAGGTCATGAAAGCAGTGGCGTACCATGGGTCTCCGGTGCCTGGGGGCCAATGCTTGCATTTGCGCCCCCGCAGGGTCCCACCAGATGGCGCCATCTCCCAGCTGTCCCAGGGAGGGGTGGCATTTGTACCTGCAGTGGACGCACTTTCCTCCTCCTGCACCAGAGACTTTCCGGCACTCATGGCAGTGCCTCCCCTGACAGTGTCTAGGCTTGCCACTGCTCCCTTGCTCTTACACGCCATGCATCACTCGCCTCTCATGCTCCAGTCCCGCAGCCCAATCAGATCCAGCACCAGCTCCCCCTATGAAGTGGGGCAACCTCACCCCATAGCCAGAGGGTGTGTGTGTGGGGGGAGTTCCTCCTCCTGGTCACCCATAGCTCCCCACCCCACTGCCTGCCCCTGGGCTCTACCCAGCCGCCCCTCAGAGTCTCCTGCACCCCCCACCACCTGCACATCTCATTTCTGAAGGGCCTGGCTGGCCATGGCCTCTTCCCTTCCCCCCCGGTTGGTCTACCATTGCATTAAAGAGCTCCTTATGGAACCGTATTGGTCTTTTACTATTTTTCCTAGCTTTCTTTCACATTGGAATAATTGGCAGTTGTGCATTTATACTGTCTCCCTGAGAAACTGCCAGCTATCCTGAAAATCTTTTTCCCTTCATTTTCCTCCCAGGGACCTTACCTATCAGTTCTATGAGTTTGTTAAAGTCTGCCTTTTTTTTTAAACTGCATTGTCCTGAGTTTGCTGCTCTCACTCCTTCCTTTCCTTAGAATCATGAAATCTATTATCTCATGATTCCTTTCACCCCACTTGCCTTCCATATACAGATTTGCTACCAATTTCTCCCTGTTGGTCAGAATCAAGTCTAAAATTAGTTTCTCTACTTTCTAAACAAAAAGTTGTTCCCAATACATTCCAAGAATTTATTGAAAATTTTGGCCAGATTTGGTAACCTTCAGGTCATGCCACAAGGCATTCTTCTCCAGGTTTCTTTCTCAGACAGTGAGAAGTGCCACATGCCAAGATACTGCCAAGTAATGCAGCCTTCATCAATTCCCGAGGCTAGAATTTGGCACAGTCACAAGTTAGTGGATTTCACTGTGGTTTGTATACAATATTTTAAATTCAGAATCTGTAGAAGAAAAAATACTCAGGAAACAATAATGCACTAATATTTCAAGATGTTATTTTCTGAGCGAGTAATTGGGTAGGAGAGGTGTTTAAGGATATGAGAAAGTGATAAATATGTGTTTTGTGTCACTGCTAGCTGCCCTCTGCATGGAATAGGAAGCCAGAGTTTAAGTTGTTTCTCAAGCTTGCATGTGTACACAAGATAGTATCATAGTAAAGATGGAAAATGTTTATCCAGACAATCCCACCCTAATTCCCAAGAGGAAAACGCAACATACTAAATTCTCAGTGCAATCGGTCTTTATTACAGCTTAATGCAACATGAGAAGAAAGAAAAATTTCTGTATCAAGAAATACCCAGTACCAAGACTTAACCTCTCTCCTTCAGTGCTTTGTGAATTATGAGAAAAATCATCTTAAATGCACACTGCATTGTACAGGGAACATGTTTATGCATTTCAATCAATCATCTTTTTAATTATGTAATTGTGAAATATGTGCTTTTTGCATTTATAATTAGGGGTGGATCAAATGGTGAAAACTTAAACACCATATTCATTAAATTAATTTATGCTTCAGGTGACTTTATACCATAGAAGGAGTTAAGTTGGTAACACATTACTTTAATAGTATAATGATGCTGCATTACAATGGAATTTCTCTGTAAGCAAATGTGAGAGCCACAGGGATACCTCCTGAGTTCATTATGGTCAATATCACAATGAATAACAATTACAGCAGTTAGAAAAATTTAATCCACTGGAATACTTAGAAAGTAATTGTGAATTAGGGATACGAAAAGGTTTTTATGTTATAAATATGATCGAACTATTCATCCCTTAAAGGATACATGAGACTTGTCTCAAGCATGTATTTCTCATATAAATGGTTATTCTTTATCTCTGAATGGTTTAGAACCTCTGGAAATGCTCAGGAAATATCAGTGTTCTGGATCAAAGCAAATTGGAATCCACTCCACAATACAAATTAATTTGCCTTTTAAACTCTCATATATTGGAACATATTTAAAATATAATGTGTCTCATATCAACATCAGAGAAACACTAGTTGGTCAGCCTCTCTATACACACACAACAAGTATAAACATGCAAGGCCCAATTTCCTTCTCATTTAAGTGGTTTTGTACAGATGTAATAATTGACTATTTACTCCAGATTTTGCTCATTTAAGGAGGAGTAAAATCTGGAGTAGACAATTAGACCCACTGATTCATTTTCTCTTCCCCAAATAATTTTGTGCAAACTCCAATATTAATGTAATGTTAAGTTGGAAAATTCAGCCATTCAGGAGTAAAAAAAATGAAGGTTAGGATTCTCAAAGGGCCTAAGAGTTTAGGTTCCCTTGAAAATCCCAACCCGAGATAGTTAAGGTTTCTAATGCAACATTAATTAAGATATGCTGCACGTTATAAGTAGAGCTCAGCGAATAACTCTTGATCACTTACCCTCTTTCTGCTTGTGAAATATCTGCAAGCAGATCACCAGTTTCTCAGATTTATTCATTATTTTAATTAATTTGACTATTTATTTATTTATTTACTTACTTACTTACTGAAACACTATGGCTGAATCATGAATATTGTAAGTAGGAGCTGTGTTGCTTTGCTGCGACAGACAAGAAATGTCACACACACTGTTACTGTTCTCTGTTTGGATGAGCCCACAAGCAACTGTTCGTGTTAACTGAAAATTCAGCTTTTGCAAAAACTTGAGTGTGCTACTTGGAAATTCATTTTTTGTAAAAGCTAATCTGATAAATGTTACTAGAAAGTAAATACAAAAGGGGTATGAGCATAGACCAAGAGAACTCATTTAGTAAGTAGAACCAATAGTCACAGAAATGTTTTTGCATGTTATAATATTCTAGATATTATGGTAGGTATCTAATAGCAAAATAAATGTGTATTGGTTTACAATGATAATGCTATGTAAGTGCAACATGAATGACATCATGCTGTAATTACTCCTCCCCCTTTCTCTGAATTTTCCTATGCTTAATTTCTTCTGCTAAAGGAGGCTTTAGAACTGGAAAGCAAATCAACAATTTCCGAAGTGGCCCTGTCCCCATCACAGATCCACAGGATGAGGGCTACCCCCAGCTTTGAAACGGTCTATAGAAGGAACTTCTTCAGTGTGCCAGTTACCCTGTTGCTCACTGTTCCTGCACAGGGTAAGCCACACAGCCTCACCGCCTCCTTAGACTGAACTCTGGGGCTCCCGTGCTCCTGCTTCATACTGTGAGCTCTGTTCAGTGAGTCCAACAGAGACAGACTCCTGGTAGAGACTTGCACATTCTTTAGGGATTAATGCACCTCACCAAGCATTTGCAGTGACACTCAAACAGATTGGTTTGTTGGCCAACTGGAACAGAGCACAGGAAGTCCTTAGGTTAGTATAAAGAAATTAAGGTTTAAGCATAGACCATTTTGGTTAGCCCAGAGCTCAGTAAAGCTGTAGTGAATCTCATAGTCTAGGCTCTGTCTCTCAATCTGACTTCCTTGGTCACTTCCCTCTGGAACTTCCCAGATGAGAACCCTAACTCCCTCCAGCAGCCAACTCTTATCTCCCCACCTCACACCTTCCCAGTCCCTTGTCCTTCAACTGGTTTCTTTGATCTGTTGCTAGGGTCATTGTCCTGGTGATTGGATTTGCCATTGTCCTCTCAGATTCTCCAAATGATATGGGGTTGGCCACAGTCAGTCCTTTTCAATGACTCATTCAAACACAAGCTGCTAGGCATCATTCACACCTATGTTTCTCTGCCTCACACTGAGAGTAAACAAGCAAAGAGTCCTCCCACCCCTGGTAACCATGCAAAATATTGGGGAAACTGAGGCACATATCAGATTCATAAATCATTTACAGAAAATTCATATTTTGTCACAGCCCCCTGATGCATTGCTCGGAAAAAAAGCTTGCAGGTCCAGTAATATGAAGTAGTACTGTATATGCTGTTATGAAATCTTGTGACATGAATTAAATTAGCCTGTGTAATCATGGGATAGATGGTGAACCTGTTAGTCTATTTTTCTGCATCACAGTCCAGCAGACTCCTATCCCACAGTCAAATGCTGCAACTGGATGACAACAAACCTGAACAAACACACATTTGTACACTTAGTGATTTAAAACAACAAGAAAAGCCAGTTACTTCTCATGGATAAGTACATTTATTTTTGGTCTCAACTTTATGAAATTGTTATGTATATTAATGTGGCTTTGGGGGTTCTGGCAAGTTGTCCATGTGGCCCTCAATATCACATGTGGGTACCGCAATCTATATACAAGACACATGCATGCATTATTACTTTACAGGAGCAACTTTCTTTTAGTCTGAGAAAAGTGGAAGACAAGTGTGCGCGACTAAGGATCAAAGACTAATGGGAGTGCCCAAAGGGAGTCTTGCCATCTTTCTTTTCAGACAGTCAATTCAGAATTCCGTGGGCTGAAAAGACTTGGGGTTATTGATTGTTCTGCAGTGCTTGTCCTGCTGCATGTTTCTAGTAAAAGGAGAATGAAAAACAAAGGAACACACTGCTGTCAAGAGTAGACAGGTAAAGAAAGGGTGGTAACTCACTGGGCAGCAGTGTTTCTTTGAGATCCTTGACTTTCCATATGCTCTCTGCAACACGGTTGAACTTTGGGATAAAATGGTGGGCATATGTCATCCCAAGACAGCCCCTCATGGCTGTGGAGCTGGGATCACATAATGGCGTCTGCAGCACCACATACAGACCCCCATGCAGGATAAGGAAGTGGCCTGGGGAGGGTTGACTCAGCAACATGAACTACACGTATATGTCGCCTTATAAGGGAATGGCATAGGTTTAAGCCATATCATCCTATAGGGATACGACAAGGGTGATGTAAGGCACCGGTGCATGGTCAGCGAGTGCACGGCGATGTGTAGGCCTCTGGTTGGCCAGACGCCAAGGGTAACCTTAAAAGGTTATGCAGCAAATGCTAGCCAATGGTCACCAAGACAGCAAACTGTTGCATGTGGAAAACTATAAAACCAAGCTGCCAAGTAGCAGCAGCCAGAGAGGAAAAGGAATCGCCTAACACTCAGTATCTCGAGCGTGTTAGTTCAGTGGGCTGACGCATCCTTACTAGCCTGCTTCGCAATGGCCTGATCACCCGAAGCGACTCTCTCCCATCTGCAGAATCTAAGCAAGCGGTCGTTTAAGTTTGGCCAAGATGATTTGTTATTACTTAAGCTTAGTGAGTATGAATTAACTGTTTATTGTTGTCTGTCTTGTAAACCTTCTAGAGGAACTCCATAACTGGGCACCCTAGTGTCACAAAAGTGACAGCCGTGCGTTGATCCCTTGAGATCATTAATGCAAAAGACTTGGGTGGTGCATTTTGTCCTTCGCGCACGGAGTTCCTCCTCCTTTACTATCAGTTGTTAAAAATAAAGAATTTATTGATTAAGAGAAATAAAGCCTCGCTGTTGTCTCTTTGACCCCTCTGTATCGTATAATTAGAACCTTATTCGGTACCTATTGGTTCCGTCTCAACAATAGCCTGGGGGTGCCCCAGCAGTTTCCCTGCCTCAGTTTCATCCCCATAAAGATATTTATACACAGTAATCAAGTCATCTCTTTATTATAAAATAAACCAATTGTATTCCCTAGATCTCACACTGGTATTTTGTCTAGCTTTTGAATCACTTGTGTGGCTCCTCTCCAAACCCTCTCCAATTTTTCAACATAATTTTAACCTGTGGACACCAAAACTCGACAGAGTATTCCATTCATGAATGCCACAAACAGAGGTAAAATAATTTCCCTAGTCCTACGCACTACATGTTTACGCATCCAAGAATCAGATTAGTCTTTTTGTCCCAGCATCATACTGGGAATTCACATTCTGTTTTAGGTGCCTCCCTCCCCCCCATGATCCCTGAATCTTTTTAAGAATCACGCTTTCCGTGATACAGCCCCCTATTGTGTAAATATGGCCTGAATACTTTTTTAAACTACTTACTGCAGTTGCTACAAGTACTGAGGATGGAACATGCTGTATTTTTAATGACAGCCATTATAATTTGCCTATGTTGTATAAATCTATAATGTATATTGCATATGCAGGGCCCTAAACCAATCAGCAGCTATTAGATATTAAGATAAATCCTTCATAAAGGATTCTCACCAAGACCTGTTGCAGTTTCCTGTAACTTTTTTGAGGAATCTGTTGCTGGCTACTGTTAGAGACAGGATACTGGACTAAATGGACCAGGGATCTGATCCAATGTAGCTCCTGTTATGCGGCCTATTGAGGCATTATTTTCCCCATGACATATGGACTGATTAGTTGTATGTTGGTAGGGTCAAGGCCACATCAAGAGCTAAGTTGCCAAAATGTAAAGGAACAGTTCAGTTCCAGCATTACTACATATTAGCTATTGAGACAGGCATGGAAAGGACTTTGACAGCAGGGGAAAATCCACAACTCTACTTTTTACTCTCCAAATTCTTCAAAACCCCATGGGAGATTGCTTTAAAGTTGGGAGGGAATGCTTAGAAAGTGCAATAAACCTAGAAAGTGATAACCATATAATAATAATAATCCCAGTTAATATCATATTAGTCCCTGTACGTGCAGGGAGCACTATGAGATTAGCAGTGCAGGTGTTAGCACAGCTGACTGGACCTGAAAGCCAAATGATGATCAACTTGAACTTTAATTTGTTTCTTGAACAATCCTGGTATGCTCACTTCTGTGATACAGAAAGTGGAACATTATGGATGCTGTGCAACATCACGATGGATCCACCTTATCAATGGCATTCATTAACTTGCATCACCATTTAAATATATCACTCGAGAGAGGTTTTAACTTTTTATCCAGTAGCAAGTTGTCTTATAAACCTTAGCAATATTTTTTTCAGCAACTCCAGGGACAAGAATGTGTGTCTGGAAGCAGTCACCATCTTCTCTAATGGATTATGGTAGACATACAATTCATAAATTAATTATAGAGGGAAATAGACAGTATATGTGAAAAAACTACTTATCCAGCTTCCTAAGTGCCTTTTCCACCACTGATCTGAATGATCTGTATTGCTGGCTCAAACCAGCAGAATTTCCTGTATACATAAACCAAAATCCCTTGCACTGTACTCCGGTCTTGTAACCTTAACGATGTTTGTAGAACACGTTTGTAGAAAAATGTATGTAGAATGTTCACACTATGGAGAGGCACTTCAAAAATAATGTTCACACATGGTCTACGGTAAAGATACCAGATTGAGAAGCTAATGAAAAAATTTGTTAGGTAACAAAAAGTGCTGTAGTGGGCTATCTTCTTCACCCCGATCATTACATCACCACCATCTTCACTTGGTTGAAACCTAACCATTCCTTGGGATTATGGAGATAGTCTTCCATCTTTCTCTCTCCTCCCCATGCCACTATATTCCCTCTTCCTTCCCCACCTTATTTCTTCTCTTTCCTATCTTTTTTCCCTTCTGTCTTAAGAGTCTGGATTAGCCAGCGAAGACTGCATATCTGGCAACAGTGATGTAAGGCTATGACTAGAAAGAGGCAACTAAATGAAATGCCCTAAAGAGCCTGAGGCTGGCATGTGTTTCCAGTTCCAGGTCTCGGAGTGGCCAATAAAACCATGTGCTGTGCCCATTTATTTATTTATTTGCAACAATGAGATTGCAAGTAAAAGTCAACACCAGAAACAGAAGTTGCTATTTTGCTGTTCTTTTCTCTCCATGTTTCGTGCGTGTGCCTTGTTTTTCTTCAGTGGGATCAGATTTTAACATAGCAGCAGTGCCAGCTCATCCCTACTAATTTCTCTTTTCCTCAAAAACACAGTTATTAGCATTTTTATACCATCTAAGATAGTGTCAAATAAGGGGGTTTTCCTTCTAAAAACTCTCTCCAACTAAAGAGAAAGGGAACAAAGGACTTTGTTAAAACAGAAGCCTTACTTCATAATTTACATTTCAAATGCTTTAACCATTTTTCCTTCTTTTCGGTATCTTTAATAAAAAGGTTTAAATGATTTTTAATTGTTTGTTTGCAATGGTACTAAGCAGGCTGAAATCTCTGTATATCAAACCCTGAACTTTATTTAACACTATTTAATATTGGATATTGACTGGGTAATATTAACATATATTCCATCTTAATTAAGACAACTTTTTTGTTATTGTGACATTTTATTATCTTTTATATACTTTTTACAGTTTTGCCTACAATTAGAGTAAATTTGTAGGCCCAATTACTATAATGTAATCCCTTTTTAAATGAACTAATTTATTTTAGGATTGGATATTTGTTTATAAAATTACAATTATAAAAAAATTTATTTTAGTTTAAGCATATAGCAACAAGAAAAAGAAAAACATATTTCATTATACTTTAAGGTTTGCAAATTTTTTATTTTAAAGTTGGGATTTATAAATGTGATTTGATTAAATACTAGTTATGTCTAACATTTATATATTATATATTTAATAGTTTTAACTATTAAAACAGTTTTGTAGAAGTTTATAAAGTTTAAGATTTTGTGATGTATTTTTATTTAAAATAAAACTTAAAACTGTTGCTTTTATGTTTCTGAGATGATTAAGAATGAACTAGTGAGGGGTTTCTTTGGCTGTATGTTTAGGACAGGTAAGGATTTTTGTGGGGTTTTTTTTGCTTACACAGTTAATGTGATATATTTACACTTGTGATAACTGGGACTACAAATTTACCCTAACTGTAAGTTCAACTGTAAAAAATAGTTAAAAGTTCATAAAATGTCACAATAACCTATAACAACAAATGTTAATAAAAAAGTGCAGCTCCCCCCCAAAAAATTAAATTAGTCCAAACAAAGAAGCCTATTAATATAACTCAAAAACTGTATTAAAATAATGCTTGATATACAACCAAAACCAGTGAACCAAAAATTATAGACAACTAATTAATAAACAAAACAACAAAAAATGGGCTATTCCACACACCTTTCCCTTTATAAATCTTTCAGTAAAACATATACTAAAGCAAACTTCACCATCCTGGCTGCCACCCCCAATGTCTCTTGGAACCCATAATCCTAATAATGTGCTGTGCCAGAGAGAGAGTGACACAGATGACATCGCCACCTCTAACAACTCAAACTGAATCTAGAGCACTTCTTGGGATGTCAGATTTTGTTACATGCACCCCATGCCTTTTTTGTGTTTTCTTTTTTTCCCCCACATTTATTTCTTCACACAAAAGACAACATATTTTACAAGATGCTTTAAACCTGTTACCAGATAGAGGCAGCTAAAAACAATGTAAACAGTCCAGTGCTGACACAGGTTTGCCAGATCTCAAAACATCTGATAAGACCATGCTCTGTGTCTGTGTTTTTGCAGCAATGAGGTTAGAAGTAAAAGTCAACATCAAACACAGAAGCCACATTTTTTATTCTTTGCTAGTCTTTTCTCTCCCCAATTTGTATGTGTTTATCTTGTTTTGTCTTCTTAGGAAAAGGGATCAAATGTTAACAGTAACAGCAATGACACAGCCCCATCTGAACAAACTTCTTTTCTATTCCCTAAAAACACAATTACCATCTTTGATATCCTTTCAAAGACTGTCAAATAAGGGATTTTTTTCCCTTCTAAAAACTCTCCAGCTAAAGGAAAACAAAAGAAAAGATGCTGTTAAAATAAAAGCTGTAATAAAATGTTTTAACTGTTTTCCCTTCTTTTCTATATCTTTAAAAAAAAGGTTTTAAAAAGTGTATTTACTGTAATACTAAGCAAGTTAAAATCCATGTATATCAAACCCTAAGCCTTATATAACACCATGTAAGATTAAACAGTAACTAAATTATTTTAACATACTTAAGCCAATATATTATGGCTAAATTAATACAATAGTGTGTGGTAGGGGATTGTTTTATCTGTTGTGTAATCTGCATAGACAGTGGTGAACACAAAACTATTTTGCTTTATCAAGGATCCCACAAGTAAATTTCCACAGGAAAAACCACTTGCTGAAGGTGAAATTTAAAAGTCATGAGCTAGTGGCAGTGAAGGTTGAACATAAATTGCCTCACAGCTGAGACGCTACCAATTACTGTTCGATACCCAACTACCAAGCTGACAAAACCACCGTACTGTCACAAGTTTGGTGTCCTGATAGAGTCAAGATATGTCTGTTAGTGTTTAAAATCCATAAACATATAAACCTTTATTTTGACTCCTCTCTAAGGAACCCGTCACTGTACAATTAAGGAGAGCAGTGAATGTGCCCTAAAAGCTCAGAGGCTGCAGCAGTCTCACTCTTGTTCCTCTATGCAAGTTTGTTAGTTTTGCAGATGGAGTAACCCTACTTCTTGCCTTCTGCTTCCACCCTTGCAATCCCCCCCGTGGTGCGCTGATCCCAATATGAAAGGCCGTAAAGAGCTGTGACTGAATCCCTGTCACACTGACAACTTGCTGGCTATAACCATGCTTGTCTCAAGATGGCACTATCTTGCCTCTGGCACAATGCCAGCACAGCACAGATGGCCTCCAGGGAAGGTGTAGCCATGGGAAGGCAGAACAGGAAATCTTTACATAACCATATTCCTTTGTTGCATGTTTTACAAAAAGGCAAGGGCCAAACGAATTTAAGGTAATTTTATTACCACAAATAGACACTTTTTACCCCTTTAATGGCTTTTAATACAAACACAGGCCAGGAATGCAAATGGCAGAAAGAAAATAAACCTGTTCATCAAGTTAATTTCTTCTGCCTAGCAAAAATCATACCATATTCTCACTTCTTTACTCTGAAATTTGTGCTTGATCTGTGTAGCCCTGACCTATGCACTGTAACATAATTACCTGCACTCTCTGAATGAAGCTGTGGAATGAAAAACAAACAAACAAACAAACCACAAAACCTTCAGATAACATCCTGATGCTGCTGTTCCTTTCAACTTCTCACTGATCTATTGTATTGTTTCCTTTGACTGAGCCACTTTAGCACATAGTCTGTAATTTAACTGAACTTCACAGAGTAAGGTTGTATATTGTTGGCATAGGATGGTATCTGAATTTAAGAAAATAATCTGCACATCTGATTTTGTTCAGAAGTTCTACTGATACAATGGGAATTGTTTGTGTGGATTGAGAGTAACACATGTTCTTTGACTGTAACATTCTTCTCAGTGCAGAGACCATCTTCATATGTGTGCTGCATAGAACTAAGCCCACATCTAAGGCTCAAATAAATAATACCAGTAGTACGTGGCCACAAGAAAACACAAGAGTATAACAACATAGGAAAGGCCATACTGGGACATCAATGGTCCATCTAGCCCAGTATCCTGTCTTCCAACAGTGGCCAGTGCCAGATGCCTCAGAGGTAATGAACAGAACAGGGCATTTGATCAAGTGGTCCCTGTCTTCAGTCCCAGCTTCTGGCAGTCAGAGATTTAGGAACACTCAGATCATGGGACTGCATCCCTAACCACCTTGGCTAATAGCCACTGATGAACCTAACATCCAAGAACCTATCTAATTCTTTTTGGAACCTAGTTGTACTTTTGGCCTTCACAATCACTTGGCAAAAAGCACCACAGGTTGACTGTGAATTATGTGAAGTATGTTTGTTTCAAATCTACTGAATATTAATTTCATTGGGTGACCCCCGATTTTGTGAAGGGGTGAATAATACTTCCCTATTCACTTTCTCCACACTATTCATGATATTATGGACCTCTATCATATCCTTCCTTAGTCATCTGTTTACTAAGCTGAACAGTCCAAGTCTTTTTATTCTCTGCTCTCATGGAAGCTGTTCTATACCCCTAATTATTTTAGTTGCCTTTCTCTGTACTTTTCCCAATTCTAAACTTTTTTAGATGGGGCAACTGGAATTGTACAGAGAACTCAAGGTGTGGAGTTATAGTGGAGTTATAGTGTTATGGAGTTATAGTGGCATCATGATATAGCCTGTCTTATTACCTATCCCTTTCCTAATAGTTCCTACCATTTTGTTAGCATTTTTGACTGCCACTGCATGTTGAGCAGATGTTTTCAGAGAACTATCCATGATGACACCAAGACCTCTTTGTTGTGTGGTAATAGCTAACTTAGACCACATCATGTTGAATACATTTGCAACAAACATTGAAAAAGGCATCACTTACAAGTTCTTCACATCAGTAATTCCTCGAAAGGCCTTCCTTGGGATTCCTTGAATTTGGTTCTCACTTAGATCTCTAAACAAGGGAAGAGGAAAAACATACTATATATTAACACAGAGAACACATTTCTCTAAACTGCACTGAAATATTGGAATATAAACAGTTCAGCAACTCCAGACTTGCTGGACTTTGGCAAAAAAAAAGATCCCAATATTCCCTTTCTAAAGAATAAGTGGTAACATTTATTAAAAATGGCTATACACGTTACAGAACTTCCACCACATCTTCAAATGTGTTTTATAGGTTGTCATATCAATCACTGTGTATGTGAATCACTGCTATGATATTTGCAGCACAATTGTGCACCTCAGCTTGTAAATCTTTTAATTTGGTGCAAGTGTAGCTTTTTCCCATTGTTCACTGTATCAATCAACCTGTTTAAAAAACAAATAAGATTAATACGTTATCTTAATTAATAGAATTTTTAAATATTTGGCTTTCCTATGATCAAATCATAATCAGTGTATGTTGATGTTGATAGGTTAACTCGGGGTGGATTAATAGTTAGAGAACAGACTCTTCCAATAATTTACTAAAATGTATTGCAAAATAAGACAAATAAAAATGTGATTAGTTTTGTTCAGAAGGCATTGTGCTGTGTATCACTTAGAAAAATTTAATTTTTTAAATCTGCAGTACAACACTTTAACACCACTTTCACTTTAACAACCCTTTAACAACACTTGCAAATGTCTTTTCCCTTAAAATGTTACAAATCTTCTGTAAATTAGAATCTTAAGATTTGCATTAGAGGCGGCACAGGTAGCAATGCCTATACTTCAGCTTGCCAAACTCTAATATAGGTATGCCTACACAACTGCTGGGAGCGTGTCTCAGTCTGGGTTGACAGACTTGCTCTAGTGGGGCTTGCATTGGCGCACTAAAAAATAGCAATGTGGACGCCCTGGCTCAGGCTGGAGCTTGGGTTCTGAAGCTTCTGAAGAAGGGAGTGAACTTCAGAGCCAAAGCCCAAACATCAAAACATCTGCACAGCTATTTTTAGCACCCCAGCCTGACCCCCAACTCCAGAGTGTGACTGAGCAAGACTTCCTTGTGAGATTGCTCCCTCTGGCACTGGATGCTGGCACTGAGAGCAAGGAGACTGTCTGTCCTGAGCTCACAGTTTTCCCCATGTTGGGAACTGGTCAGCAAGGAGGAGGAAGCAACTTGATTCAAATGCAAAGAAACAAGGTGGGGAGGGGAAATAGGTAAGTGGACTGGGGAGGAGAAAGAGAGAAAAAGCAGGAGCAGGGTGAATAAGAGGGGGGGCGGGAATGGGTGAGGAAAGGAAATGGGATGGGGAAAGGGCAGAAGCAGCAAAGGGATTGGAAGAAGCCAGGAGCAAAGGGAGGCAGGAACATGGGTGGGGCAGCATACTACAGACTGTCAGTAGGTGGGATCGTTACACTGCTAAAACATTCCCTATGTTAAAAAGAATTTGCCCTGCCAGAGACCAGAACTCACATTGCTAAATGATTATGAAAAGGGAAGTGACAGCAAACAGACGGCATGCCACCAGATATCTTTTTCTTTTAATAAATTGTGTATTGCAGTGAGACCCCGACCCGCTCTCCTGCAAATTGGCTTTATTGAACATCAGCCTTAGAATCAAGAGCATTTCACAAAAGCCCATGCTGACATTCCAGGTCAAGCCATGTCACCAAGGGCTTTCTTCTGTTTTCCATCAGGCAGAGGGTGGGGAGGAGGGGGTTATGTCTTTGACATCACACTAATTCAATTTATACCAGTCATCTAGTCTACACCAAATTCTTGTAGTAGACACAATTGTTCACTCAGACACCCATCATCAAAAAATGCTGTTGTATATAAGAGACTTTTTCAAACTAGATCCAAATTCTCTTTTGACCTTCCCAATTTGTCTGCCACTGATACATGCAGCAATCACTCCCCCCTCCCGCCTCCCTTTCCCCCTTTCTTCTGTTGCTTGCCAATGACAAAAAAAAAAATCAGCTGTTTGAGGATGGGCCTTCATCCAAACAAACAAATCTGCAACCAGCCTATATGGAAGGACAAAACAAAGGATGTTACAGATCCACATGAATGTAAATCTCATTGAAAAATTATTTTACAATACCTCCCCTAGAACGAGTGTACGAGACACACACAGGAGAACAATAGCAGCTGCTAAAGGAGTGGCAAAGTGTGATTAAGATATGGAAGAAGAAATAAGGGTCAAAGGCAAAAGGAGGGCACAGACCAAAATTAAAAGGGCTTGAGCTAGTGAAATTATGAGACCTAATCAAATACATCCAGGAAAAAAAAAGTAATTCATACTTTAATGTTTGTTCAAGGTTTTTATTCTGCATTGCCACAAAGCACCTTCCGAAACAAATTCCTGGTTTCAAGCAATTCTTCTAATGATATTAGGGACTAATCAGACTAATTTATGTTATTACCTTCCATTTTCTCCCCATACCTAAACCCTCTTCGCAGTCAAGTAAAAACAGGAGACTTGTAGGAAATTCATCCATTTTCTATGACAATCTGCTTTGTAAATTGTATTAATTTTATTTTCCATTGAGGCACTCTCCTCTGGCTAACAATACTGCCTCTCTAAATCTACAGGATTGTGTATTGATTTCATAAATACCTCTAGTGATCTGACAAACTGACAGCTTTAATGGTGTTACTGATGCGGCATGGAGAAAAGTTCAGGGCTTCATGCTTCATTTTATGTAACTGCCCTTTTACAACTATCAGCATGCCTTTTGAGACGGTTACTAATAGTGTGTTTATCTCTGCTTGATAGCAATATGCCAAAGTATTGTTAAGCACCTTTCATAAGCAAGTAAACTACCACCAGATTCATCCAAAACACTTTACAAAATCTGTCTCTAATGTGTAGAAGCTGAATTCTAGCCAATGGGTCACACTATTTCTTACAAGTTTCACTTGGTCATTCTACATTGCTGTTTGTTCCATAATCAGCAAAAACACCGAAAGCTCTCTTGCCTGTTTTGAGTTAATATTCACAAAACAGAAAACTAGCAAACAAATTAAAAAAACAAATAACTCTGTTAGCTGAAACGATGGAAAAATAGATAAAATAAACTATCATAAAATACCAGATTGAGAAGAATTTTTGAATAAAAATAACAAATAAATATTAATGATAATGGAGTCCTGAATCCTTACACAGTAGTTTTTATCCACCTATCTCAAAGAGAGTAACAAGTGTCTCTTGCATGAACCAGTGTCTCTAATTTATAATTTATCACCAAGGAAGTTAAGTGAAATGAATTTTGTCTTTAGACAAAAAAACAAACAAACATACCAATCCCCCATACTGTATAGAGAACAGGTACGGCACATCAAATATCACTCAACTTGATAGTTAGTGAAATACAAACTCTAAGATGTGTTTCTGAGCCTCTGAAAGCCAGTTATTAAACACTGTATCCTTAATGGGCCACCTCAGAGAGGAAGCAGCAAAATCAAAAGCTTAGCGTTTCTGTATGAAAAAAATAGTTTGGAGTATGGAGAGCTTCCCTTGACCAAAACAGGAGTGTGTGGACATGCATGCTGTCCTGTACAGGGGTCTTGGATAATCAGGTTGTTTAGGAAACGAGTGCCTAGACCGTGTGAGATAGGAACTCAAGAGTGGACAATAATACAGCCAGGTTTTGCTTTTAGGACATGTAACGTTCTTATCTTTGGCCTTGTCGACACAATGCACAAGTGTGCACCAGCAGGTGTGAATTCTAAATGTGCAACCAAGGAATTGTGCACTAACTTGTGTATGTAGACCCTGCTGGTGCACACTAAAATTTCCAAAGTGTGCACTGATGTAGTCCTGTTTTAAACAGTATTACATTAACACACATTAGGGAAATTTTAGTGCACACAGGCAGAGTCTACACGAACCAGCTAGTGTACGACATATTGGTATACACTAGAATTTACCCCCTACTGGCATGCACTCCCACATTGCATAAACAAGACCTTCATTTGTAACTAAACTAAGGGGGTTTATCTAGTTTACATTATGAGATGTATAAATCTAGACATGTTAAGCACGTTGCTTCTTTTTGTTTTAATTCCACCTTCTCTGTTATTACTAGTTCTCTGGTCACGCAACAGTAAGAGGAAACTGAAAGGGGGTTGACCTGTGCAGCCTAATAATACCTTGTATGCACCTCAAGGCCGGTGCACGACGCACATGTGGATCAACTGACACTACTACAAAAAGTTCTGCATCCGGCACATGGCATACATGCGCACTTATGTATGGAATGTATAGAATCCACATAGGGACGATCACTCAAAGAACTCTCCCTACTGCTCAACTTCCATCTTGGTCATCAGGGCATGGACAAAGTCATCCTCTCCCAGCGAAGGGTGAATCAGACATGCCAGGGGAGAAACCATGAAATCTAGGAAGTGACAAAGGTTGACACTAGGGTTAGGTAACTAACATTTTCTACAAACATTAATCCTAGCAACACGCCTTTAAGGAACTCAGGTATTCTAATTTCACAGATGGGCAAAGAGAGGCACGATATTAAAGCAGTTTGGCTAAGGTGCACAGGGACTCAGTGGCACAGCAGCCAGCTGACAGAATCCAGAAGTTGGGCTGCCGTTCCCAAACTCTGCACACTATACCACACACTAGTCTAGATTAGACTCAACACTTGGCATGAATCAACAGGTTTTTCTTTTTTCTTTTACTTGTAATTTATTAAAATGCTCTGGATGCAGATTTACTCTATTTATAAGCATAAAGCTTCACACAGTTTGAAATAGGAAATGCAAGATCTTTAATAAAAGGATTGGGAGAAAAAACACTAGCATCACTAAGTGGCTCTATAGCCTTGGTTACAGTGCTGTTTTCTAGGCTCCTGTTTTAACCCTCCCTGGTGCATCCAAAGTGAGATTTCAAGTGCATTCCACAGCAACAGATTATATCAGGTCTATTTTTTTTTATTTACTTGCCAACAATGGAAGAGCAACATAAATCAGTTAATTGAAACAGTCTCTATACATACTCATACAATAAGATTCTAAACAAACTGAAGCTCTAAAAAATGTAAATAGATGCTTAAAAAGTAGCATTTGTGTCACAATGTCATTGCAAACCATGCATGTTGATGAAAATCACATACACTGATACGCTTGGGTTTTCTCTCTCCCTTTTGTTATTTTAATTATTTGCATGCTGAAGAGTTACTGGCCAACCTGCTCTTGTACGTACGGACCCTAACATTAAAAAGACTCATTTAAATAGAGAACTCATTGAAAAGAAATTGCATTAATAAATATTTATTTCTGTTGAATGCTGCTCTTTGATTATTCCTCTTTCTAAATTGGAATGAAATGTACCACAGAATACAGTATTAGCTAACAAAGAATCTGATTTGCCTCTACTGTCTAGAATGCGTAGTTAAAATATGCACGCACTCCAAGGGCATGTCTCCACTGCAATTAGACAGGTACGGCTGGCCCATGCCAGCGGATCAGCACTTGCGGGGCTTGGGCTGCGGGGCTGTTTAATGGCAGTGTAGACTTCGAGGCTCAGGCTGCATCCTGCGCACTGGGATCCTCCCACCTCGTAGGGTTCTACAGCCTCAGCCCCAGCCTGAATGTCCACAGCACAAGTGAACAGCCCCACGAGCACAGCTGAGTCAGCTGAGACAGGCCAGCTACAAGTTTTTAACTGCAGTGTAGACATCCCCCAAGGTTTAAAAACTCAGCAAGTGCACATGGTCCTCAGCCCAACACACACCTTTCTGTGAAACGTTACTGAGTGTCACCTGAATCATGAAGCTCCAGTACATCTAAAAAGAAGGGAAAATCTGGGTAATTTCAGATGGTCCATTAAAATATATTTTAGTTTTATCCACAATCCCATTGTTCCTTTGTAATAAGGCAGTAAAGCCAATTTACAATGACACTTTGAGATTGGATAAAGATCACAAGGTCTACAGTGGCTGGTTGTATTTCCCAGTGAAAATGATAGCAGAGTATCCATGCTGGTTTTCAGAAAGCGTTTCTGGTTTTTGATACCAGTGAAATGAACAGATGAAACTCAGAAGAACTCACCCCCTGTATATTTTAGATTCTTTCCCAGCCTGCATTCTGCCAATTTGATAAGAAAACTGCTCTCTAACTTCCTGCCTGATACTGGCAGAAAGAGGGAGAGAAGCTGCCACTAACATGTCCTCCTGGGTTGAATAAAGGAATAAGAGAAAAAAAGGCCATGGAAAAGTGAATCAAGAAAAGCTACACAAAGAAAATACATTTTTGACTATTTCTGGTTCAATATATTGAGTAGAGCTGGTTGGAATAATCACAGGGTTTGTCTTGAAAATTTTCTTTCCATTTTCAATCAATATTTTTATTTTATGAAAATGTTCTCACCAGTTTCAATATTACATACTCTGATAATGAACAATAACTGCATAATTTGTAAATATTATACTGTCTTTGTAATTCAGGGAATCAATACAGTGCGCTGGTATTAAAGCTTCCCTGATAAATGGGATGAAATTCATGGCTCTGTGTGTGAGAATGATAGTGTTAATAGATTACAAGCACGAGAATTAACTGTATCCACGTGTACAATTTTTACGTTTTCATCTTGCAGGATATCTGGTTAATAACTGATCATTTCAGACATTTGTTTGTTGGTGTGTGTTTGTGTAAAAGCAAAATCTTCCGTTTTGTGCAGGCAACGATTTGCTAAATATTTATGACAATGATCAGAAACAACATTTTCTTTACACACCAGACTAGAGCTGGTTTGGGAAAGGTCAGGTACTTCTAAAACTTGCTCATTGCAATTTGTCTGGTTTTGAACATTTTTTCTATTCGACAGCATCTTTCACATAGACACCACCCCAAAGTGCCTCAGGGTGTGTGTCTGCTCTGCAGTTAAACATCTGCAGCCGGCCTGCGCCTGCTGAGTAGGGCTCACATGATCAGGCTGAGGGGCTTAGTAGCAGTGTAAGATTTTCGGGTTTGCGCAGAAGCCTGGACTCTAGGACCCTGCGAGGTGGAAGGGTCCCAGAGCTCAGGCTGCAGCCTGGGCCTGATTGGCTACATTGCAATTAAACAGCCCCACATCCCAAGCCCCCTGAGCCTGAGTCAGCTGGCATGGGCCAGCCGTGGGTGTTTAATTGCAGTGCAGACAGACCCTCAGAATTAAGCAATGCATTTATGAAGTTAAATAGTTACAGATGGAGAAAATCATGAAGGATAATCAAGGTAGAAAAGGACTGTTTTCAGAAAATACATAATAAAAGATGTAAATCAGTGAGGTGGATGAAGATGCAGAAAGGCTCTTTCAGATGGCAGAAGCTGCAGAGAAGAGCACTCTTGCAGCAAGAATATCCAGATTATGAGGGACTAGAACGGCCAATGCTAGGAAAGTGAAGGCAATGCCAGAGGGAAGGAAATGGGGAATGGGAGATAAGACAAAATAAGAGAAGGCAAGTCACTGAGGAGGAAAGGAGAGAGAAGTTTGCTTAGTTACAACTGTAACAAGCTACAGAGTATTTTAAAAGAAGAGTTTGGCCATTCTTTCCAGTGGGCTGTACAGCCTGAAGGAAGCCTTGACATCTCCTGAAGCCTTTATTATAGTCTGCAAGAGACCAAAGTACCTCAAATCCAGTCTACAACAAAACCATCATCAAACTGGGCACCATCACAACAGTTCCGGCGTGCACGGCCACCACCATGGACTCCATTCTAAGTGCTGCAATTTCTTCTTGTTCATCAGTCAAATCTATATTAAAGGATATGGGCAAGGCTATAGCACTGGTGCTCTGATACCCTGCAGCCTGAACCCGCCAGTACTCTTTGTAAAGAGTCGGAAAGAATAGCGAGACGACTGATTCAGATGATGAGTGGGTGTGACTCAGGACAGTTGGGTACTGAGTGACTGGTGTGGTGGGTTTCTGATGTGTGTGACAAATGGGTGCAAAATGTACATTTGTAAGAAAATCTGTCTGCGTGAAACGCACACACAAGCCAATCATCAATGTCACATGATACACATGATGAGATGTCTGTGTTAATGTTTATGGTATGGATGATGCAGCCGATTTTTCCTGGCTGATATATTTTTCACCACAATTTCTGCAAGGCTGAAATAATACTTAGCACCCGTAACAACTAAATACTGTTACTGTATAAACATCACTTTTAACAAATCTTCTAACATCTATATGAGGTGGGCAAGTAACATTACCCCATTTTATAGTTAGCTATCAAATCATACAGCCAGCTCTTTAGAATATGTCAAATGCTCGTGGCCCTAATCCCGTAGGTATGCCAGATATGCTTCTGACATGCAGCATTTTCCAGCTTGAAACAGCAATTAAGGCCAAGTTTGCCTACTGTGACTACAGTATGACTGAGCCATGGCAAGCCTGGAACTCAAGTCAACTCCTCTACGATCAGTGGAACAATGATTCTGTGATACTACTAGATGTTAAGCAAAAAGGATAATAGTTAAGCACCATAAAGAAGTAATTGCATCTTTCCTCATGTCTTAAGAAAGCATGTAAGAGGCTAATTGCTGATGTGGATACATGACAAGATCTTAAGAATTACAGTATTGTGACTGTCACTTTGTGAAAGCAAGCAAGCATTATATTGTCACCTTTTCTTTGATGAAAGGCAGACAAAACTTGCCACCACTGCCACTGAGAAAGCACAGACATCAGCAGTGACTCATATACAAGACATGAGCAGGTTCTATCTCTGGCTTTTACACTGAGCTATTAAAGATGATTGTTATTCTTACTAAAAATAATACTGCTGGAGGGCAACACCTCTCTGGGAAACTACCGAGAAAGCCCCATTCTTTAAAAAAAAAATCTAGCTTCAAGCTATCTAATAGAAACATTGTGATGCTTTTGCAAATACATAGACATGCGCTGCTACTCATTCACTACTTCTATACCAGTTGCTGGAAGATGCACACCAGTATTTCTTCACTGCTGTTGATTCTATTGTACAGCAATTGGTAGTGGTTCTATGCTCAACATTCACACAATGCTCTATACAGCACAAACCCAAGGCAGCACACAAGTGCATCCTTTAAGGATTGGAATACTGAATAGATACTGATCTTGGAGCAGGAGGAAGGGATTAAGCATACAGCCAAGCAAAGTCAAATCAAAGAAGTCAATGATTTTTTGCAGCCTTCTCCTGTTCCAAGGTCAAATTTAAAAAATCATTATCTAATAAAAATCTTTACACAGCGTTCCAATGCCACACAGGCTTACACAGATGCTTAATTTTACACAATGAGCAGTGTAGTTGATGGGACCACTGAGTATTAAAAGCATAATATTTTAATTTTAGTTTGCTTTATAGCAACTACAGGGCGCTCACTTCAATCACAAAAATTATCACTTGGTTTCACTGCCCACTTCTTGTGCACTAAGCGAAACGCTGAAGCTTTTTGGATAACTAACACTGCAGAGGAATATCTGACATAGCAAAGACAAAAATCAATTAAATTAAGAATCTATCCAATTATTTGTTGTATGGAGTTTTGTATTTTTTTTATTCAGTTACTTTTAAGTAAATGTGATTAAATTACATAGCAATGTCCCTTTAAGGAACCATATTTGTTCTTCAACAATGTCTTCTATAGTTATTCATGGACTTTCCCCTACCCTCTCCTCCAGTACTACAAAAGCAACGAACGTTGGTGAAATAATACTTTGTGCAGTTCAGCCCTTTTAAAGCAACCAAACATATAACTAACATATTTTGTTACCTATTAATGTTTGGCAATTGACACACAAAAAAACAGATGTCCAGTTTCACTTTCAGTATATCTCTCTTAACATCCAACTTTGGTGAATGCTCAGGAACAGACCATTACCAAGGAACACTGACTGGACTCTTATTTATGCACATAGTGGGAAGCACTTTAAACAAATGGAGGAGCACTGCCCCAAAACAGATGATCTAGGTTTTTTCATTTCATGCTAATTACATACTAGCCTTATGTATCATGGCAAGAGGGACTTTCCAGTAGCAAAATAGTACACTAAAGCTTTTTGATGTCAACTTTATTTTTATTTTTAGAATAAAAATTTTTAGAATTTATTCTAGTAAGTAGATCTCTTTTATTAGTGATTCAGGCACTGCCATATGCAATAGGGTCACTGTCAAAGCAAGAAGAAATAATGCATATGCCCTAGTTACAGAACACGGATTTCTATTAATGCAGTTTCATTACACAGCGAGATTACAACAGAGAACCACAAAACCTAGTCAGAAAGAACCACATGTACTTCAATGAGCTAGGACCAACATTTATTGACCTCAATGGAAAGAGAAATAATTTCCCAACACTTTATAATCGCTAAGAAATATTCCATTGCTGGTGGAACGGTAAGAATTTACAGATGTCTTGCTGCTTTTATGATATTAAAATTTAGTAAAGGAAAGAAAAACAAAAACATAGGTGCTTTAAAACCTGCTTTCTTTCTCAAGATCATTAAAGGATTAATATCTATATTATTCAGACATTTTACTGAATTTTACCGATTGCTTGGGTGAAAGTGATCATGAAATGATGAATTAATGATTCAAACAAATGTTAGGAGGGAAAACAGCAGAATAAAGACAATGAGTTTCAAGAAGGCAGACTTTAGCAAACTCAGGGAGTTGGTAGGTAAGATCCCATGGGAAAAAATTCTAAGTAGAAAAAGGAGTTCAAGAGAGTTGGCAGTTTTTCAAAAGACATTATTAAGGGCACAAGAGCCAACTATCCCACTGCATAGGAAAGATAGGAGGTATGACGAGACCACTCTGGCTTATCCAGGACATTTTCAATGATCTGAAACTCAAAAGAGTTCTGTGGAAAGAAAGTCAAATGACAAAGGATGAATATAAACAAATAACACAAGTATGTAGGGACAAAATTAGAAAGTTCCAAAGCACAAAACTAGCTGGGATGGGTTGTCACTGTTTTGGATGATAGGACTAAAATTCAAAATGATCTGCACAAACAGGATGAAATTCAATAAGGAAAAATGCAAAGTACTCCACTTAGCAAGGAACAATCAGTTGCACATATAAAAAATGGGAAATTGCCTACAAAGGAGTACTGCGGAAAGGAATCTAGGGGTCATAGTGGATCACGAGCTAAATATGAATCAACAGTTTAACACTATTGCAAAAAAAGCAAGCATCATTCTGGAATGTATTAGCAGGAATGCTATAAACAAGACACGAAAATCCATGGTGATTAGGCCTCAGATGGTATTGTGTCCAGTTCTGGGCGCCACACTTGGATGTGGACAAATTAGAGAAAATCTGGGGAAGAGCAACAAAAATTATTAAAGGTAAAATTATTAAAGGACTTATGAGGGAAGATTGAAAAAAACTGGGTTTGTTTAGTCTAGAGAAAAGAAGAGTAAGGAGAACATGATGACAATTTTCAAATACATAAAAGTTGTAACAAGGAGGAGGAGGGAGAAAAAATTGTTCTTGTTAACATCTGAGGATAGGACAAGAAGCAATGGGCTTAAACTGCAGCAAGGGTGGTTTAGGTTGGACATTACAAAAATACTTCCTGTCATGGTAGTTAAGCACTGGAATAAATTGCCTACAGAGGTTTGTGGAATCTCCATCATTGTAGATTTTTAAGAGCAGGTTAGACAAACACCTGTCAGGGAAGGTCTAGATAATACTCAGTTCTGTCTTGAGTGCAAGAGATTGGAGTAAAAGACCTCTCAAGGAGCCTTCCAGTCCTACAATTCTATGATTCTTTGATCATGAACTTTTCGGGAGGAGGGGTCTGCTGTCATTTAATTCGTATGTAAACCCACTATGCAGATTTCTGAAGTTGTAAAAAGGAAAATAAATAATTTTAGTGGATGCCATGTATACTGCAATTAGATACAATTATACTGCATTTATTATCCTGAAGCAGAAATTAATCTCAAATTATTTTAACACTGCCACGTGAAGAAAAAGATTCTGGTTGGAGTTTAAGCCTGTTTATGATGAAGCTGTTCTGTGGCAAATAGGGTATCAATGTAAGAGGGTTCCACAACAGCCCAATGTTATTACTTATGACGTAACAGAATTACTTAAAATCAGATGATAACCTTAGACCAATAATACCTTTTGCTGAACTCTCTCACCGTCAACCCTGCAGATGAGCACAGGCAAGTGCCAAGGAAGTTACATTAGAAAGGGTTAATTGTACATTGCCTGTGCTTTCATTCATAACATTTTTAGATCGTCCAGTTTGTCCTTCTCTATATAACACACACCACCAGGGTTTAAATTCTCACAGCGTATGTCCTGAAGCAGACCACACCCCAATTCTCCACAGGAGGCACCAAGGCCCAAGGCTTTAGCCCCATAGAGTGCATTGGGGCTCAGGGCTTCAGTCCTGTGAGGGGAGGGCGGGGGGACGTGGTTTGGGGCTTTCACCCTGCGGGCTAAAATATTTTCTGGAGCTCTGCTCCAGGGAGCTGGGCTCCAGACAGCTCTGGCTGAATTTAAGCCCTGCAGGTCACCAAAACCATGCACCATTCCGCACAGTAAACCCAACAACCAAAATTAGACCAATATATTACAACTGCAGGAGACTGAACTATTATGTGCCACAGGCAGAAAATAGGAGGCAGTGCAACAATGCCCAAGGCCCCTGCAATGGCAGGGAATTAACTGAGATAATCCCAGCTAGTGGGGCAAGTGAAAATGTCTCAAGGTCACTGCTAATCTGCCCTGGGAGAAACTTCCTTCCCAATCCTACATATGGCGATCAGTTAGAACCTGAGCATGTGAACAAGAACCAGATAGTTAAGCACGTGAGAGAAAATGCTCAGCACCACATCAGAGTGCTGGTCTACCCCACCTACTGTCTTCTTGCCAGCCGTGGCCACCTGTGGTACTTCAGAGGAAGGAGGCAACAAAACCAAACCAGAACACACTGGGAGGGAAAATCCCTTCCTCCAGGTGACCAACTGAACCCCTGAGGCACGAGCTTTAGAAACATAAGACAAAAAACTAGAATATCCCCAGGACTGTTGAGCTCTGCCCCCACCATCACAAACAACCCTATCATACAATACCACTCATGAATTTGTCCAGCTTTTATTTTTTCTCTCATGACTCTTCCTTTATATTTTACCTGCTGAGAATCACTTAGTTCCTGAGAGCTTTTTAGAAATACTAAATGTGTAACTAGACATAGTTCATACTATAAAGGGAAGGGTTGTGTTTGGGAAGGGCATAGCACTTAGTGGGTGCTAGTGAAAGCAAATAATTAATACGAAATATGAAATGGTATTTAACTACAAACCCTTCAAACGTTTTTGTATTTTTAATTCAGTTGTTCCATGTGGATATGATATTTAGGCTTATTAGACCAAGATGTGTGATCTCATGTGGCTCATGCTGTTGGGGGTATTCTCATAAAAAGCAACTGTATAAGCAAGAAAAGATCCTTCTTTCATATGCCAGATGGCATGAATTCAACCCTGAGCCTCATATACTACTCAGTTACACCATTTGTAACATAGAGGAGAATCAGGCCTAACATCTGTGCACTCATCACTAAGGCTGCATGACCTTTACAAATTTCATTCCAATATTTTCCCATACATAAGATCAAAGATTCATTGAAGCGTTACCCCAGTCATTCCCTTTCAGAATTACCAAGACAGGCACAAACACCTTGAGAACTCGAGTAGACTCACGGAAAGTTTATCAATCAATATCTCTTGGCTTTTTTGGTGAAGTGCAAAGGGGTGGAGGGAGAGGAAGTTTTCAGTGTAGTATATATTACAGCATAGTACAAAGAAACAGGATGTCTTGTTATCAAAGATGCCTGAATGCTAACCCTCAGTTGTGCTAATATCTAAATAGTTCCTCTTTCGGCTTCCACGTTTAAAATGATACACTTCTCCAAAATTGCAGCAGGTAGGTAACAAACTGTCACATGTCACCAGACCTACTGAGAGTTGGCAGTACATCTTCTCTACAGTCATACATGATGGCTTAATAGTGCTGATATTGGACAAAAAGAAGAGTTTTACTGAATATTCTATCATTTTAATGCTTTGGTAGGGCTACTATGCAGGAGATATAGCAGTATTTAGGGACTGATGTAAGGTAAATGGAAAATCAAGGCAAGCCATACAAAAATTTGCAACCCTCACAGAACTAACTTCATTGCCATTTATGCATATAGCAAGTCTGGTCTGCAACTGATGCCTGAACATTTAGTTTCTTATATTCAAAGCTATATGATGGAAAGAGCGGGACAGAGATTACATACACACAAGTATGGGATAAAACTACTATTATTCCACTATGAAATCCTTGCTTAATATTTGTCTCCATCGCACAGTTAAGACTCCACTTTTACACTGGATTTAATAGTTCACACTAGGGTTCCCCCCCCCCCAACACACATACATACACACACACTTGCTCTCTCAAGGAAGATATTTGTGCTTATCATTTAAAATAACAAGAAAAGGCTTATGACATGTTTCAAGCGTTATTCTTGAAGAAGACAAGGGAACAAGGGCACTACTCCGATTAATCAGCAAATGTCTTGCTTCAGCGCTCTGCAAGAGGATTTATTTACATAAAGCCACTTCCAGAAATGAACTCGACTTTCCTCTGAGTCACTGTCAAACATGTTACTGGATTTCAGATTGACAATGTCAGCTCAGAAAATTAAATTAAGCGTAAGAGGAGCTGATGGCTGAGAGGGGAGAGGGAGGAAGACCCCTGCATGACAGACTCCAAGAGGAAGCAGGAGAAGTACACAAGTTCCTGTTTCATCTTGCTATATTATGAGAAACCACAGAAGAATCACAAAGGTCGTCAAGTCTCAGAGCAATTCAATTGTCATCACTCCTCGATGGGTTTGAATTTTAGCAACCGTATCAATCTAACTTCCACTCTAGCTATGTAAGCTTGTGAAACAACCACTCATGCCAATAGTTCTTGGCTTTAAATTAGCAGAATCCCTAAAGTTAAGAACAAACTAGTAAACGTCCAGGTTTAGTGGGCTTTTGAAAAGCCAGTCAAGCAGGATACTGGATATAAAGAGCAGAAAGGATTGAATGGTTCACAGGAAAACTTCCTTGTACCTGAATCGTTCGTTTTACCTTCAAATACACTTTCCTTCACTTCGAAAGGAAAAATGTTCCACAAATGCACAGCAGGAGAGCTGCCATCACCACTGATACTAAGTCCTTAGATGCAGGCAACTGCTGATTACATGATACGTTCCAAGAAAACATGAACAATTTAAGCAGTATTGTAACCGTGTGAGGCAATTTTTAGCCTTTTTTGGCAGACAGTAAATCAAGCCTCCGAGTTGAAAAAATTATCACAGAACAGTCTTTCAATAAAATCAATGAAATTTCAAAGAGACCCTAAATTATTTTCTAGTGTCAACCCAAGCAGTAAACTAATTTAGCAGGAGCAGTGTTCCCTAAGGTTTGGAAGCATGGCACCTAGTAGCATGGCTATTCCTAAAATTCAGTATTGCATAATTTTGTCTTCCACATTGCAACTGGAACTTGCTATAAACAAGTTCTTCCATCCTCATACATATTTTAAACAATTTATAATTTGCTTTCATATCTTATTAAAAACACCCAATAATTGATACTAAATATATGTAGGATCGCTACTGATAAGTAGATTTGTAGTTTAAATATTACCTTCAACCATTATTTTTTCTCTTTTATGTACTTAGTTCAAATATTGCACATACACGTATATGACACTGAAAGTTTTTCAGTCTTCTATATATTAGCCTTATTTCCAGCTAGTCATTTTGAAAGACAACAATTAAGACTGTTTCTCACTAGTGGAGTAAATGTGGGAACAGTAAAGGTTGTAACTAAATTTAAAATCTTCCATGAGCAACCAACTCACAGGCCTTCTTTTAAAGGAAGCTATATACTGTTCTAACTTCTTTGAGGTGCTTTCTAGAAAGCGAGGAAAAATGGGCTAGGACCTTTTTATCAACCACTTATTTGATAAATCTATAGTAGAAAATTGCTAACACTGTGTCCTTGGCCATCATAGACTTGGCCTAAGTATAAAAGTGACCCTTTTTTGATGTCACATCCCTATAGAAAGGGTAATCACAAATATAGTGAAGAGAGAAGTCAAAGAGACAATAAGGATCAGAGTTTATTTTTGTGAATCTGACAGAAACCCCTAAATAGAAGGCTGGCTGTACATCACTTTTTTGTAAGTCTCGAATTTATACATTGCAAGCATTTCAGTTAGACAACATAAAATTTCAAGGCACATAGTTAATGTTCAAATAGCAGAATGTATTGATTCTCTTCCCATCCCCTAGTAGCTTAAGTTTACCCAAAAGACTATTTTATTTAATTAACTTGATGCTTTATTAATATAAATATTCCACTATTGATCATAAGAGAAGCTGACGCATGTTTGAGTCAGGCATACATCAGATCCATTTAATAGAGCTCTACTTAGGAGAGTAGTTGGCCCTAAATCAAGGTAAATGGTAGCAAGTGCTCCTTTGGGATGACAGGACTTAGCTGAATCTATAACATTTTTACGGAGCTAGTTTTTTTAAAAGCAGAAAGCGTATGGAAATTAGATATGAAAATGGTCTCTCCTTGCACGTATCAATTAAGCATGTCAATACCTTAATTAAATTGCTCAACTTAATGAGATTTATATCAATGAATATGTTTTATAGTTATAATAGCTTTTTTGGCCAGTGTTCAAGATGTCAAATAAATTGTGAAAAGAGGATTAAAAAAAAGTAGTAATTGACATTCTGAACTGAAGCCAATATTTTTTTCCCTCTTTTTTCCCTCCATTCATGTGATTTTGGAGAACATATAAGTAATGAACCCTGTAATAGCTTCGCTTTTTAAAATGTCTTTTTTCTGCAGTTCTAATCTTTCTTATCAAATTCTCTGTCTAAGTAGCACACCATTTGATTTTAAGGAGCACTTCATCCTAAATGACTATAGGTTTTTTTTTTTTTCTACAAGGCTCGCAAAGTTCGTTGTCTCCAAGTCCAATGGAAGTAACTTTCTTCCCACTTAAAATATAGCTTCTGTAGAGTCCTTTATACCAAAATGGGATAGTACAATACTTTGGAGGCATATAGTTGCTTAGACCCACTCACTAGCAAAAGGAGAACCAATTCTGATACTATGGGACTGTCCACTGTTTCCAGAAATGGATTTTCTCACCCTCACCCTCCACTTATTCACTCCTAATCCATCCTCCCAGGCTCAGACAAAATATACTTCCTGAAATTCTATAGGAGGATTGAAGAACTGATACAGAAAAAGTGTCAGAAAGTACAATTTCCAGAAAGGAAATTTTCACATATCCTTGATGGTTTCTGCAGTGCTCTAACAAAAATTTATAAGCAGTGTCACCCAAAGAAGGAAAAGGAAACAAATTACTGACTCATTGCCTGGAAGATGAATTTCCAATGAAATAAATGACATACTTATAGGCTGCTAACTCAGGTCTTTCTGAACTCTTTGGTCTCCCTATTGAGGACTTAAACCTGGGCAATTTAGTTTAGAAACTCTTGTTCAGGTGACACTAAAACAAGGAACTTCAAATTAGACACCATGTTCTCAGCTTCAGGTTGATCATGAAGTACTAAGGGTTTCTGATGAGATCATTTATAAAAGTAAGCTGACTACACGTCAGAATTTGGCACAAAGACATCAAAACAACCTCATCAAAGTAAAAAAGCAGCAGGTCTGTTGCCCTGAATTCTTAGTTCTGCCTCTAATATATTCTGTTCAACCTTAAAAAGGTTACTAAACTTTCCAGAGCCTCAATTTTCCAGTATGTGAAATGGGATTAATAATTCATACTGAAGAGGTGCTGTCAGGCTTATTTAACTGATGTTCATAAAAGTTCCATGAGATTCTCAAATGAAAGGTAGTATAGAAGTGCAAGACATTATTTCTAGCAAGCTGTCAAAGTGGACTGCAGTGCAGTGAAAATACATAATGCCATTGCCTCTGCGTGACACAGACTAACTGAGGAAAAGACACCTAGGGAAAAAGTTTTAGTTCTATTCACATAAGATTTGCTCTGTCATTAACTGCGGGCAGATAAAGATAAACTAAATTTAATAGCAGGAGTTCAGGGTAACGCCATTTTTTTAAAAAGTCAAATAAAACCTCTAGAAAAACACTAATTTTGAAGTGAACAGAGGAATTTTCACATAGAAACTATTGTTTTAATTTAAATGTGCTCAGTTAAACCACACACTTGACAACTTTTCCCTCCAAATGCTGACTAAATAAAAAAGTCTGAAGTAACCTTTGGACAGCTGAATAAATAATTGAAACCTTAACATCAGAAAAGGCACTTCCAACCAATTCCTCTGTATATGCTGAAGATGAGTTTAAGGAGACCAGTGCCTGACAAAACTAGGGAAATGGAATGACAGATCATCTTGCAGCCCTTAGGATGGTCTGAGAAACTCGTACTGTTAAGTCCCATTGACTGCAGGGCAGAACCTCTACCCTCTTGCACACAAGGCAGACAAAGATATTTGTACCTTTTTTTAGCTGACTGTTCCTAAGGAGAAGGAAAAGGCAGATGTTGGCACCCTTTCTGATGCTCTTTTTTCATTGTCCAAGGACCTTGGAAGCTCCTCCATGTTCCCTTCCTGGCATGGGAAGGAGAAGCATACCCATGGCACTATGGCTGCTGCCACTCCACCTCCTGCAGTATCCCTAGACACTGCCCCTTTTCCCGCTCTCCCCTGACCTGGTGATGGGAAGAGGAATCTTGCTGGGGAGCACTGATCTCTTGAAATCAGACCTATACAGAGCTGTGTCTGCTTTCTTCCTGCTGCTCGGGGTGAGACTGAGCAGAGAAGGGCTGGAGATAAAAGATTAGGAGTTCTGGGGCTAATCACTAGGGTGCCAGGTGCCTCATGCTCCAACTGTCTGCTGCTTCCCCTCCTGCTGCCAGCTCCCTCAGAATCAGAGCCTCCCCCCGAGTTCAGGCAGAAGGTCCCCAGAGTGCACCACAGCCTGGCACCTGTCCTGTACTGCAGAACCCCTGTTGAGGACAGCTATACTACTTGCCAGCTAAGGGAGCTCATGACACGTGACAAAGACCCTGCTTTATGGGGTGCTCTGGAGGCAAATGCACACAACTATGTCAGTTTTCCCTCGACCTCCAGGCTTCTTTGAGCTCCTCTGCACACTCAGAAAGGGATCCACCTCCTGCAAGAGACAGAACAAGTCAAAGGCAGGAGTAGGCCTTTAAAAATGCTGGAGGAGAACATCTTAAAAAACCCTGTGATTTATCTCTAGCTGCTGGACAGGAGGAACTATAACCTAAGTATCCAGACTGGTGCAGATACATGAAGAGAAAAAAACAACAACAGTTTTTCAAAAGCTCAGAGGCTTTTGGTAAAATGACAATGTTAATACTGTAAGGGTGTATCTGTGCACAGGTATGGGAATTACCGGTAATAGTTTACATTTACGCTAATAGAAACTAATTATGATTTGGTCAATTGGTATCTGTTAATTTCTAAATAAAATGGGAAGTTGGTAGAAGGGTACAATAAAGTCGGGATGAAGGCTACTCTGTTCTACAAAAGAAAGCACTATAATAAAGGCTGGAATGTTTACAAGTTACTAACACACCTTTGATTATACAAAGTAATAATCAAAGTCTTTCAAAAATCCATTATACTCAGTATTTTATTCTTTTTGCCATTCAGCTTTGACAACAGGAACAGACTAATCAGTTTCACTTTTATTTCAGTAGTCTTTATCCAGTTTACATTTCATGTTCCTACACACTATCACCAAGCTGAAGTGTTTTGACTGCAAATACTTCAAGGAGAAATTTATTTTAAAAACTATTCTATCACTTGATTGAATAGGAAATATTTGTATTTGTTGTCCTCTGTAAATTTTACAAACAAAAACTTTACCCCAATAGCCATTTAAAATTAACTAAGACCTCACCCCAAAAGATTTATATTGTCAAGACCAGTACAGATTTTGTTTTTGTAAATTGATAATTTACACCAGTCACCCCCACACAACACTACATTGTTAACTGATATACTTTAAACTATAGTTACTACTTTGACTTTAGTTTCTATCCTTATAGAAAGGGTGTATTGTTGATTTAATTTTTGTCCTGTCATCAAACCAACTTCTTTAGCAGGATATCACAACAGCATCCTCTTGAAAGTGAATTATAAACTCTTTGATATAAATCAGCTTGCTATGTTAATATAGTAATAAAATTATGGTTGAAAAGTCAGGGAGAAAAGAATTGTACAGATTCAGTATTATTTCTCTCCAGTGTGCTTACAAATATTTATATTTAAATTGAAATTGATTAACACAAGCACAAGTTACACAGACACACACCCTCACAGAAACATTTTATTCACACTATGGTATCATTTTAGATAAAAAGTAAAGAACCCATTATTTAATTAAAGTACCCACCATTTTCTTTATACAGTTGAACTACGACCAACTATTTTTGTTAAATTTTATACTATTCCAGTTAAAATGCCCACAGAATGTTACAGTAAATCATTTCACTATAGTTTTTATCTCCTTAGCTTTGCCTGCTGACTACAGCAATAAAGAACTACCGAAAATCTATTTGCGATTTATTTTCAAGTAAACTGCAGTTTGCTAAAAAGTACAAATTAAATGTGATTGTCTCTATTTCCAATACATTACTGAACTGTAAAGAATAATCTATTCTAATTTGATGGTCTAAAGAAAGCAAATGTGTTTTAATACAAAGTGACATACCCCTCTCATCTGCATTATCTGCTGTAACCTCTTCTCACTCAGTTACCAACGTTTGATTCTCATTACCTTTTTGAATATATTTTTTCATACCAAAATCACTGCATTAGAATTGCCTTGCTGCATTGTTGCCCATCTTTCTGAAGGTTCATCTCTTCTCTTTATAGTAACATAAAGCAGCTTTGTAATATTCCATTTGTCTAAAATGAGAATTTTTGATAGGTAAAATAAAATATCATTACATTTTTCAACATCACCCTGGTGAGTAGGCTATATGCTACACTATTTCATCTGTCAGTTGTGTACATAGGCACATACATTTAGGGGAAAACATTTTATATACACTTATATAAAATCAAATGTAAACCATTGTATGTAATTTTCAATATTGCTTCTAACACCCACACCCTAGTTTGGGTGTATGTGCATTTCTCAATGCTCAAAATCACCTATTTTTTTCTTTACTTGCAGTGATGGTATTTATATTTGGTTGTTATCCCATGATGTGTTTTCATGCTGTATCTCATTTATCATTTGGGGCCTGAGTTTGAGAACACACTAGTGGTTGCATTTCCATCTCTCAGCTATGCTTGCAACTGAGGACACAAGGGGTGAAATTCTGGATCTATTAAAGTCAATGTGAATTTTGTCACTGACATTAGCTAAGCCAGGATTTTACCTATGGTGCAGAGGGCTGCTGAACATATTTCATGCCAACATGATGAAGTCTGTCCAGACATCTGATCAGGAGACAACATTGGCTAGATCACTGCTATCAGGACTTACTTTGATTTTAACTTCTTCCTGTCAACAGATACCAATCCCATACTACAGATTTTTGGGGATGTACAAAACTAGGAATGGTGGCTAATATTAGGGGAAACACGCATCCCTCACATGTGCCCGTGTGCACACACTAAACACTGCCTCAATTGCCCATTCACTTCAGTTATACCAGATGAAAAGATATATGCTAGCTAAATGCCAAATTATTGTTAAAATATTAGCTGGAGGAGAATAATTCTGTAACAGACCACAATCAATTGTAATTTGTACATTATTTATTTAGATTTAAAATAATAAAGATGCTAATCCAAGGCCCTATTAGACCATAGTACCTATGCGAATTTTTGTGTGTTAAAACACAGTTATTCTTATGTTTAAGACTAAGAAGATTTTTCTTATTGTGAATAATTAACTCTAAAAGAAAATTTGTTTTTAAATCAAAGCCATTGTCATTAAATATACCAAGGATATATATTAAATATACCAAGAGATGTATATTCAACATATACTGTATAAAGACTGCATAGTTCAAACATATTCTGCCTACTGTAGTGTTTACTCCTGTGAGCAGAAAGGAGAAAATAATGAGATTGCTCATAACAAGAAGCAGTATCTTTCTGCCAGGACTGGGTCTCAGTTACATAACTCAGACCCTTCAAGCGCCAAACTGTGTGAAACTCTTTTTAACATTGACATGATCTGCACAGGCCTATAAATCAAGAAAGTCTCCAAATTAAAGCACTATGTCTATCTTTCTGAAGGACTTGGAAATAATTATTTTTATTTAAAAGAGTCAATTTAGGAATACAGCATTAAGTAAACAGTTCTGTTGACACAGGATACTAACTGAAAGAGCCAGCCCAAAGCTTTTAATTATGAAAACAGACAGTAGAAATGAAGTTCATGTTGGATAGATCCTGCCTTTTTTGCATCTCACTGAAGATGAGTGAGAGTTTTGGATATGGAAGGAAAGCAGGATGGTGGTTTTGTGAGGTGGTATAAAGCATCAGGGAAGGGGTGGCACTGGTATATGCTACAATACAATTCATAAAGCATGTACTGGATTCTGAAGCACTTGATATAACAGAGAGAAGCCAAGAGACATTCAGTCACATGGAACACACTGGATTTTATTGTGTCAAATGAGAGGGTAAAACATCAAAGGTACTTAGTTGTATGCTATACTCAGAGGTAGGCAGGGATGGAAGAACCATGTGCCTGTGTGTGGCTTTTGAGCAGAGAGAGTAAAGAGCTAGACAAAGTTTAAGGGGCCCTTACATATACAACAGGAAATGGTGGAAAGAATCACACTCAGAATGTATATTATACACATACAAACACAGAGCCCGATGCAGTCACCGAGATCTTGGTTTGCCCCTTTGTGTGAGAGGGCAGTGCATTTTGTTTCCTGCTTTCACATAGCAATACATTTTTGGAATGTAATGCTTCCCAAATGTTTGGTACACAATGGGTTTGAATTATAATATGGAAGATTCACATTTTCATTTGCACGATCCAACAAAACAGGAAATGTGCACGAACATTATTGACAAATAGATTTGTCCTCTATGATAGTGGTACTTTTAATCATACAATGGACAATTAATAAAATTCTTAAATGTGGCTTTTTATTCTTGCAAGCACTTTTTTTTTTTACTTTCCTACTTTTATAATTTTACACTAAAAACTCCTCAGTATTGGATAATAATGCATGAAAAAGCAGACAGACATCCTATGAACTTGGCAGCAAATGAGAGAAAATAATTACATTGTACTCTCCTGCTAAGAACTCAGATGTCAACTGAATTTTGTCCAGTCTCTTCTCTAGCAGCTGCTTTAAAAACATTTCTTCTCGTTTGGAAAAGATTTTACAGGATTTAGAGATACTGCCTATAAATTACAATGGTTTGGAACATTATTAGATCAAGTTAATGCACAGTCTTATTATTCTTGCCTTTGTCCTTCTTTCCATTCCCTCCTTATTGCCAATTCTATTCACTTGTTGTATCTTGTAATAACCTAGATTGTGGGTTGAAGGGACTGAGATTACATTAATACAGTGCCCAGCACAAAAGTGCCCTGATTTTGACTGGGGCCTCTGATCACTACAGGAATATAAAAATAGCAGTGCATCTATAATGGGAAATGCCGGTCAGATTCTATATTTCATATTTTACTAACTAGTCCAAATACCTCTATCTTCAGTATTAATTAATTCGTATCTATCACACACACACTCAGTCTCTCTCTCTCTCTCTCGCTCTGCCCCTTCCAGTGCTTTATCGAACAGGCTCTCACTTTTGAGCACTCTCACTTAGTGCTAACTAACAGGAGTAGAAAATTCAGTGGGATTACTCTTGGTAGTAAAATGATATACCCAATAGTGTAGGCACAGTCAAGCTTTTATTCTTCCAAAGTCTAGGCTAAGGAGAGGAAAGTAACAGGAATAAATGAAGAGAGACCATGTGGTTATGTGTACACAATATAATATCTATTTAAAACATTACTATGCAGTAACATAGTTCTCTCCCAATCCAGTAAATGTGGACGTACAATCTGCTTTTTATATATTGTATTTCTCTTTTTGATATGTACAGAATTGAAAACCTGGGTGGAAAAGCCTCCAGGAAGCCTATCAAATCAGTATGTACTGTAGTTAGTTGTGTTCTTGGAATTAAACATCCAGTAGAAAAAAAGCAAGTGGAATAACCTGTGTCTGTTGATTTGTTTAGATTTAATAGGATATACATACACATTGTAGCGCGGTGCATGCACATTTTCCACTCATCCAGTAGCCATGTAGTTTCTGAGTTTTATTGTACAATGTTGTCATTTCCTTTATTTTTTTCCTCAGAAATAGTACGTATATGAAATAAATATGGTTACCAGGGTTCTACTATTATGGGTCTGTAGTGGATGGGCTTGGCTTTTGTTATTGTCTGCCTCAGGAGTCCATACTCATAAATTTTGCAACACTGTTTTGGGAAGAAACTCATTTTTAGCTGAAACATCTGTTGGGAGAGAGGGCAGCCTGATGATTACTGAGAGGTAAGAGGTGCCAGGACTTTTGTGCTATGTACCTGGCATTTCCTCAAAATCTCTCTTCTATTAACATTGAACATTTTTATGCAATACCACAGATTAGCGAGTGAAGAAACAGACCACACCAATTAACTCACTGAAACTAAACAGCTACCTTAATCATCTGCTGGAGAAAACAAAGCTCTACATCTACCTGGTCAAAATACCCAAATTCTAGCAACCAATATACGGTACAGCTCCTAGGCATGAAGATTAAAGAAATGTGCCTACCCTTGAAGATCTAGGACTATAAGGAAATATATCAGACAAAAGGGATAGGACGGCTTTTGAAATAGTTCACATACTATTTCCTTTTTAAATGTTATTTCTTAAATGGTGTGGGAGTGAGCCTGTGCCTCAGTTTCCCCATCTGGACATATTATTTATCTACCTGATGCAAACTGAAAGAATAATTATATTTAAATGTGAAGTCAGTGTAGTGGATTTAATTTGGAGTATGTGAACAGTAACTTTGTATCACAAATTAAGTACTATAAAACACCGCCTTAAGACAAGGATGCAGAGAAGCATAAATTCCTACTCCTTTTAAATACCTTATTGCTGATTCCCCTTCCCATGCAGGGAACAGTTACACACTGCAGACATTGATCTGTGACCATCTCCTTGATATACATTCAGAATGAGACTTCAGTTACACCCATCAGGAAGACTAACAATTGTCTAGCTCCTAAAGAGGACTGAAAGCTAAGATGGTAGCTGCTCTCTTGTGATTTACCTCTAATACCGGAATTTTTACTATTAGTTAAACCATAGCTAGCAGCACATGTACATTGCTACTGGGCTTTCACTGGATCTATCTATATTAAAGTGCACCCCAAATGTAACATATTACACCTCTGACATGAATAAACTGTGACAATCAGCTGTGCTTTAGAAGCTAACCAAATACATTTGGTGATAAATCTACAAGATTTTCCATCATGAATTCCTGGTTAACAGCAGAAAATATTTTCTTTTGATACTTTCATAATGTCATGTGAAAAGAGAATGAAATGATTGGAATTATTTATCTTAGAGAGGAGACGTGATAAAAGTATACACATTCATGAACTGTATAGGAAAGACAGACTACCTGACAAAACTGATTCTTGTTCCCCCTCAGCGAAAAAAAATAATTGGCATTTTTGCCCCTAAAATTTCACTGTATAAAAATGACTTTGCAGCAAATATAGATTTTTCTATCTGAGTTGCCTCTTACATTGGTTATAACAAATTAAACAAATTGTATACACACAAATCTTGCCCTGTGAAGAAATCCTTGCCACCCCCAAATTGTGCACGTGCGAACCTTTCCATCTGAAATAAGTTTGAAGATTCAGCAAAGTTGGTGGTTTCTTGCAGTGTTCATTCAGCTACATTACATGCCAACCCACTTCCATGAGGAGTGTGCAACTCACGAAGACTCACAGGAAGGACCATGGGTTGAGCAACCACTTAGGTTGTTTTTTGTTTTGCTTTGTTTTTTTGTTCTGAAAGGGATATGTAGTGTGTAGGGAGCTTCAGAATTGCTCTTCCAGCTCAGAGTTGTCACACAGGCCAAGAACATTTGTTGTGGAATTGATTTTCAGAAAAGCTCTTTTTTCTTTGTGTAAATGGAGGAATTTGCAGCCACCTTTATTTAAGTTAAAAGTTATGGACCCCAGAAGGAAGCAGACTTAAAAAAAAATTCAGTAAAAGCTAAGTGGTGTTTTTGAGTTGCCATCAACACTACCTGCAGAGCTTTGCATTTTTTTCCAGCCTGGGTGCTTCATGTGTTTATGGTTTAATTTCCTACCAATGTCAACGTTCAGACTGCCAAGTGTTTGTCAAAAAATTATGACTTAGTTCCGGGAGACTACAGCATATCTTTGTGCAAAGGCAAAAGAAAAGGGAGCCATCACTGTGCGCATGTGTGCTATGGGCTCTGCATTCTTCAAGTTTGTTATTATGCTAAACACACTGCAGCTGGGGCTAATGCAGTTGGACATTACATAAAACACACTGACATTGTGGCTATGCAGAGACTATGGCTCGGGGAATAAAAAAGGATGAAAGCATTTGCACAAGTCACTTCAGTGTCGAATGCATAACTTCTCTTTTAGTGTGTAGCTAAAAGAATTTTTATGGATCACATTCAAACATCGTGACTGGGTTCTATGTAATTTAAGTTTGGTTTATTGTTTCATTTCTGATTGATTTTTTTTTTTTCAAAATACTCTTGCAGGGGAGATTACATAAGCCCTTTACTAATGGATATCTATATCTCTCTATATAAAATTTACTCTCTTGGTCATCTTCCCTAATTGAGTTAATCCATTTGTTAGCAGGAGGGCCAAGTTGCTTTTCTTTTAGTGAACTGAAATAGGTACTTCAAATGAAGATGTCCCAGAATAAGAACTTGTATGAATTAAGTTCAAATTAATTCAAAATGTAAGAGCGTGTTTCAATTTAGAAATCGATAACTAGGACATTTATTGAGTCTTATCAATGGAATTCATTAGTCAAACTGATGGGGTTGAGGAATGAGAGGGCACATGGGATTGATTTCACCAGCCTCCACAGTTCTTAGAGTCCTAATCAGCCTTGTAGAGAGGCTAAGAATCAGAAATTAAAACCTACGGTCTCTCAAGGGAAAAGTAATAATTTGCAAGTACATCTTTGTTCAAGAATTTGTAAATTAATTTTGTTAATACCAATATTAATAATACCGAGCTCTTATATAGTACTTTTCATCAGTAGATCTCAAAGCCCTTTACAAAGGAGATCAGAATCACTGTCCCCATTTTACAGATGTGGACATTGAAATTTACATATTTGTACAGCTATTCAATGGCAGAATCAGGAACAGAACCCAAGAGTCCTGATTCTGAGTCTTCTTCTGTTCTAATCACTAGAAGGCACTCTCTCCAGCGCAGTGCAGTATTAGACCACTACGACGCCCTCACTTTTGAGCTTTCACCACAAAAAAAAAAGACATTTTTATATCAAACTTTGTCAGTGAATATCAAAAAGCAAGCACAGATAAGAACCAATATTCTATTATGTTAACAACAGATAGTGGTGATGCAGTACCATAAGGTCTAACCAGGGTGAGGAAAATCACCTGATTCCAATTAATACAGCTAAACAGCAGGTCTAAAGAGTGTAAAATATTATTAGCATACCATGAGATCTTAAGAGTAACATTCTTTCCTTCCCTTTGCAAAACAATTCCACTTGCGTTCCCAGGTCAGAATATTAGCCAAAACTGATGAATCTCCCTCTCCCTACCATCCTTATTAAAAATAAAAGTTACTTTTGTCTTTCAAAATCCAGTCTACTTTGGAATTAGCATAATGCACAGGGAAGTACAGTATGTTTGGACATTCACTTGAAACACTTCTCACCTTCCCACGCACTGAACCCAGGACGTTGTGCTCCTTTGGTTATACTAAGCATCATCTAGAGTCAAACAAACAAAGAAAAACACCTCCTACCCCAATAACCAACCCCAAATTATTCCACTCCTCCCCTTCCTGGAACGTATTTCAGTCAAATGAATCTGAAATATTTCCTGGTCACCTTTCTCACTAGGGTAGTCCGATTAAAAGCAAGTAGACTACTGAATAAAGCAAGCAGGATTGGGCCCTGAATTGACAAAGTTTTGAAAAGTAAGTTGATGTTAACTTCTACATATTCAGACTTTGATAGGAATAAAGAAAAGGCGAGTTATTATACTGTACACTAAGAGGATTTCCAAAGAAGTTTGATCAGCACTGAAATAACATTTAATTTAACTTAATTTAATTCCACTGGAACCACTAATGCAACTACCCAGGAATGGCACATCTCAAAACAATGTGGAACAGGGGATGTGCTATGATCTGTGTATATGCATCATTTACTGCACTCTTAGTAGGAAGCATTACATGCCGCCCTTCATTATCACTAATGGAATCCCAAGGTCAATGACCAGTCGTAAATGTCTATTCTAAATAAAATGTATTGAAGGCACCCTGCCCAAAGCCTTTTACACAGGTTTCTGGGGAGACGAGGAGTGTCAAAAATGCAGTTAACCTTTAGAGATAAAAATATTATCAATTGTGTTGATTTAAAACTTAATCTCCTTCAATTAAATTTACCAACTGAGATTATATATTTCCTGTCAGTAGATATCAGTTTGTGACATGTTTTATCAATATAAATTTTTTTCTTTGGCCCTACAGTGTTTCTCCAACTGGTGGTCCCCCACAGTGCATGTGTATGAAACCTTTGTTGGAAATGCTACAACCCACCTGCTATGGTATTTCATTTTTGATAACTACATCTTCTGTATTTTTAGTTTGCATTTTTCTCTTTTCTCATAGGGAACAGCTGGAAGGTATTAAGAATACCTCTGCAACCTTTGCCACACAGAATGAATAATATGTTCAAGATCAGAGAGATGTAGGAGAGGGAAAGATAGAAATAGGTGAAGAAATGAAGTGTGTGTGGTTTTTTACATTTTCTCTCAGCCTTTTTCTCCCCCATCCTCCCAAATCTGAGATGTGTGACTGAAACAGAGTAACATCAATACACAGTAATGACAGACTGTAGTTGGTCAGAGGTCTTTGACCCTAGAACTCACTTCCTATCTGGTCTTACAGAGCATTGGTTTTGTTGAAACTCAGGATGAACTGAAAGAATCATTTATTTTACCACGTTTTTCTGTGATGGAAGAAAGCATGGTGGGGTGTAAGAAAAGGAGGAACTGAACAAAGTTATGAATCAGAAGGGACAGAATTCTGTTTATGTGAGGTCGAAAGGGAGCTCTTTTTTGGGTTGTTTGATCTAACAATTCCTAGTCAGATTTTTAAGTGACTTTACAGCATCTAGAGCCTCACCTAAATGGCTTTTATAAGTTTGGAAACTAAATTTTATTTTGCACAACACTGTTGTGCAAAGGAATGAACAGCAAGTCTGGGTATGTAAGAAAATCTGCCTTTTGTAAATACAGAATGAGTAAACCACCTTGAAAACAGAAGAGAGCTGATAACCAAGAACCCAGAGTCTAAAGCAGGATCTGAAAACCCTTCTTCATCCCTCATATATTTTAAAATACTAATTTAATATGGTTGTAGGAAGATTGACTGGACTGTGTCTAAGATTTCTATTGGACAACTGTGTTTGTCTAAAACTCTGATGCAGAATTCATGAATAAGTCAATGACTAGGAAGAGGGGGGTAACTATAAACTCTGTAGACCTTGTAAGCCATGCTTGCTCTTCAAGACGTTCTGAAAAAATATTTTCTCAGCAAAAGTTAGTACAATTATTATCCTGATTTACAAGCTATTAGAGGCAAGAGAGTGGAGATTTCACAAAACTTGACTTTACGCCTGAGGTGACAATGGGTCAGTTATGTTTGCTTGAATTTGTTAAAATATTTTGAGGAGAATAATTTGTAGAATTTTAGTAGAGATTATTGTTCCTTACAGGGGACTGTGTAGGAACTGAGGGGGAGAATTCCTCCTCAAAGGAAACCAAATGAAACATATCTTTTTAAAGAAACTTTCAGGACTAGAAATATTCCTTTTTCATATTTGTAAATTAGTTTATGATTAAATAAATAAAGATACTAGAGTTTAGATATGTGATGGATTTAGGGCAGCCACTCACACGTTCCTGGAATACCAGACGTTCCAGTAATTCCAGACACAGCGTGCGCCTGTCCTTCCCAACATGATCCTGCCTCCCTTGGCATGACCTTAGTGCATGCAAGGTTACATCACATGGGGGCACCATTTTGAAGAGTGCACTGCCCCGCTGACATGACTTGCATGCATAGTGTATGCAAGCTCACACCACCAGGGGCGGAGAAGCATGTTCTTCATTATGGCATTCCCTTTCTGATACTGAATAAACCCACATTTAGTTTTGTCTCAGTTTCAGATAGGGGACAGACGTTAGAAAATCAGGACTGTCCTGTTTAAAACTGGATGAATGGCCTGCCTAAATAGATTAGTACAGTCTGCATGTATCTATATGAAATTGGCAAAATCCATTTTATTTTGTGAACACCATTTTGAAATTTATTAAGCTATATTGGATTGGGATTCTAGGAGGTGTCAGGATAAATTTGTGCACTTAGCAGAGGATTAACAAAGGAGAACAATAAGGAATCATTACCCTGGATGGCCTTCCACTCAAATTAAATGATTCTAGGACAATGAACTGGCAGAAGCCTCGGGGAAACAGCTTTAACAATCTGGACTGCAAGGAGCCATAACCATGTAATAAATCATATGATGAAGGATATGTGAACCCAACAAGGAATCACCTGATGAAAGTGCAGAGGGTCTGGAGTCTTAGAATGGAAGGATCTCTCACCAGCCATTTGTGAAGAGAGACTAGAAGAAGGCAAGAGTGGCCAGGACAAGGATCCTGGGATGCCAAAAGTACACTGACCAAAACTTGAAGGGCTCTCTGGGTGATGAGCAAATAAAGGAAAGGTATTACATGCAGGTTGTTGTTATTTTCCATATTTCTGAATATTCTTCTACTTGGTCTCTGAGTAAAGTGTGACGGGTTTAGAAATTCCTTTACAAAGTCTATGAATTACTTGATTTCACTGTCTCTGAAAGGGGAAACAGTAATGCAGAGTGCACAGCATAAGTGGAACTTTGGGAGTGTGCAAGAGCTACTGGAAGTCTCGGGTGAACTGGTGCTACTTTCAGGGTTTAGGCATTTGGACTGCGGACTCTCCATCTGTCAGGAACGGGAGCTAACAACTAGAGGATCTGTATTCTAAGAGTGTTCTAGAAGTCCAGTTCCAAGACTCTATCCAGGGCCATGAAGCCAGCCAGTGGGTGACTCCAAGCACAGAAATCTGGTGAGCATCCACCAGTAAGAACACTTTTTAAGGTTATAACAGGATATATTTATCATCATATTTATTATCTGGTCTCAGATCACAAAAAGGTAAAGTTAGTAGCTTAGAACTTTCTGCCTTTGTAATGCATGGCACTAATAATTGTAGCCATTGCTGGGTAACTAAACCTCAGCAACAATAACTTTGTACTAAAAAGGGTTAAAATCACTGTGCAGGATGTTACTTCTTTAAATAATAGTATTTGCCAAGTGACAGAATTAGAATGTTGTAAAATGGCCCCTAACCTACACATATCTGTAGTAATTCTTGAACTTTTTGTTGATCTTTCTCCTCTCAATTTCCCTTCTCTAAAGTCAGCCCTACACAATCAAATTAACCTTTTCCAACCACTGCCTTCTCTCATAAACACCCATTTAACTCATGGTCAGTTACCCACAAAGTCTTGGAGATAATGTGCAAATACGAACAGATGGCAGGGCCCCAAACTGAAAGGAAGTGGAGAAACATGGCTCTGAGTCATTGGGATATTCCATCAGTGCATTCCTTGGGCGCCAATGTCATCTTTTTCATGGTTTGGACCATTAGGTATGATTGCTAATTAAGTTTGAGTCTCACCTTGCAACCATGTAGACTTTTTCTTGTTCTACATCAGTTTCAGAAACCTGACCAGTTTGGGCCATTCCTAGAGATTTACAACTGCTCTAAAGACGAGATAGAAGACTGCCCTGTTTGTACTGCAGATCCTTGCAATTATGCCTTACATGCAGTGAAAGCATTCAATTTCCCTAAATAGTACAATGTGCTGCAGGCTGGAAAACTTTATGAAATACTATTAGACACCAAAAGTCCTTACATATTTTGTGCACAGGCAGCTGATTAAATAATGAAAAATATGTAATATTATTTTCAGTTTCAAAATATTTTCTGTACAGAGGAAGAACTATAGCCACAGTGCTAAATACACCAGTCTCCGACTAGCCCTCAAGGGTTAATTTGATATTATTTTTTAAGCATATTGTTTTCTTCAAACAAGCTACATTAGACAGATGCCATGCTGATACAATAAACAGCAATGCCAAATCTAATAAATTACGAAAAGGAGAACCACATGCAGAGATTTTCAGATGAAATCAGGTAATGCAGGAAAGAAAAATGAAGATCTATTAAAATGTTTTTTGAGTTCAACATTCAAGGTGTAGAGAGATTCTGAGCAGGAGGAAGTCTGCCTCTAATACTGCCTTTGTCGTACATATGCATTTGAGTATGGTGAGTGGAATATATTTTATTTTTTTGTTGAATCACTTGCGCTTTAAATAAATCTGTATTCTACTATACAACCCAAACAAAGATTAATTTGCTGCCAGGGAATCAAAACAAATAACTGGATTAATTAAAATGTTCAATACACTGTTTCTTAGAATGCAATTTAATATTTAAGTACTTTGCTGTATGGTTCTCCAATTCACTTGCACCAAACTGGCTCACAGAGGCTTGTTGATTACAAAGAAGGAAATAGAAGCAAAGAAGATGCATGTGCTTGTTGCAGCTGCCACTGCTATTTAAAGAACAAACTAATCTACAAGGTGAAAATGCTAGTTGTGCAAGCATATTTCTAACAGGCTTTAACTGCACCTCATGGATCTTTGTGACATAACTATCATGCTGTGAGCCATAGTGCCTAGAGTGAGTTAAATCCCTATTATATCAAGGGAAGTCTAGATTCTCTATTCAGAAGAGCTTACGGCTTTCTCACTTTGTGGTAGATTAAAGTTACTGCATTTATTGTGCATTTTTTTAACCTTTTAATAGCACGTTGGAACTGGACAACTATTAACTATTTAGTAGTGGGTTGGAACTGGACAACAAATAGCATGTGAATGGTTAGTGGAACACTACATAGAAAGAATGGATGTGGGTGGCAATATAGATGCATTGATATATCAAATATATTGCCACAAACTTTTTTATCTAGAAATGTGCCTTTTTGTCATGGGGTCCTAACAAACACTGAATGTAGCTAGCAGTCACTCTCACTAGTCTGGGCTGACTCAATGTGTGTTGACTGTCAAAGTCTAGTCTTCATTTGGACACCTTTGCTGTTACCATTCTGGAATCTAGACATGGCAGAACCATAACAACTACTCTAAATTAAACTCATGGCTTTAGAGTAAATGATACCATCAGCAAATTGCCTCTTCAACCTCCAAGAACTATAGCAGGAACTTGAGCAGGCCTTAATTCATCAAAATATATTAATATGAGCTATTATTGTACTCTCAGGTATATCATCACATGTGAACACACGTTGACATTGTGCACAATGCAAATGTCATTGATACCCATATTATCCCGATTTATTGTGAAAAGCTTCAAATTATATAATCAAGCTTACTATGAGAAAACTTAGACTAGAGAGGAGTAACATACATATATAAAAGAACTGTGGAACAGCTATATCTGGCAGAGAGGCAATTTACTGAAATTAACCTGTAATGAACTTGGGGGCTGAAAGTAAAGTAACTACAGAAGAAATGACTTTTTAGATTAATAATAATCATATTACACCTGCAAAACATAAACGTTCAGTGTACAAGTCAGTAGATACAGGATAAATAAATTTAGTAGTGCTCATCCTTTTTACATGTGGGGGCTTGGAGACGAAGGGTAAGCTCAGAATTTGCTTCCTCAGTTGCCTTTCTGTGAACAGCTGTTGGTGCACATGTATCATTCATGCTTTTTGCAATAGTACTTCTGAGAACCATATTGTAACATTGTGCTATAAAATCCCGAGAAATACATTTTATGGGGAGAGAGGATGTTCTGTAAGTACTCAGGGAGAGCCAGTCTCTCTATTCCATCTTATGTCCTTCACCTTTGTAGAGACTGTATGAAAAAGTATTATATTTTGAAATGTATGCTTTATGGCCTACACACTCAAGTGCAAATAACAAGGGTAACACTTCCCAGAATGAATTCACACATTGATGTAGTATTCTTTACATCTTTTCCTTACAGGAGGGCTTGTCCGTTCTCTCTCCCATATACATCCCTGGAGTCCCATAGTTTGAAGAACTGACCTCTTCTTTTTGCATTTAATGGAGTTCATCTGTATCTCAGGGAAAGACATGTAGCTCAAGGCTCAAAATGCAATTAACCTATTAGTAACATTTTCAGGAATTTTTTTCCAAGTTCATTTGAGGTCCGTTCAGCATTTCTCTGTAAAATACAATGTCAGTTTCTGGCATGGAGAATGTGGTGGTCTTGTCTAACATTATGTCATATGTGGCTGATTTTTTTTTTTAAATTTAAGATTATGAAGTAATAATCTCTTCAGTCTTCACAAACACTAGACACTCAAATGCCAGGCAAAAATGCCACCACAAAATATTTCTTGCTTGCATTAAATGGCTCAATCTATACAGTCTCTACATTGCAAGGGCATGATTTTCTGTAGTATCCCCATGTTACAATACATAATACAATTTGGGTTTACAATTTTAGGCAAAGATATAAAACTACAATAAAAGTTAAAAAAAATGAAGCAGAGATACTTTAAATTTAGATAGTTACGTAATTCTGAGACTTATTTGTGAAGAAGGATGGTAGGCCCTACATGGATATTTTTTTTAAAAAGAATCATGAATTTTCCCTACGTTGATCTTCTGACCAATCTTTCCTTGACACCGGCTAATGCCTGAGCTGCTGCTGCATGTTTTGTTTTTGCTTGCCGCAGATGACACTTGGGAGTTGGAGTCTTGCCTCATTTGCTCTGAAAAGCATCCTGTGCAGTTAGGCCACTACAGGAACGCCACATGCCTGCTTTTTATTAAGAGTCACATAAAATATTTTTTTTAAAAAAGAAATGAAAATTAGAAGAGTGAGGCTTTAAGCACGCTGGGAACTATACCCATTAGGAGGTGTAAACAGAACTGTAAATAGAGATATCTGAAGAAAAAATGCAAACATCTTTTATTTCCACGGAAAAGCACGTGTGCAACAGAGCTTTTCTGGAAGACTATGGGGGGAAAAACAAACAAACAAAAATAGAGAAAAAATACAAAAATAAATGGAGACGGTCTCTCCTAATCAGGAAGAGGAGATATTTAAGTAGCAGGAACTACCGTTAAAATCTTGAACAAAACCTATCTATTGAAATGGAAACTCTCTGTGGAAACCTCTTCTGCTGCCTTGCAAAAAAAAATCTTTGCTCAACATGAGATCTACTTTGCCCTCCCACCCTGTGCATACACAGAAAAGAGATCGCTGGAATTTAGTTAATGTCTGATTTTCTCGTAAGTAGATACCAGCATATCTCTCACATGGTTGTTATGACAAGGGGTGTGCAAAGGCTTCATTGGCACAGGGCTGACATGAAAAGCTATTTCTTTTCTAAAGCAGGTAGTTACAAAAAGGGAGCATAGGACAGATCAGATATTTGTTTGCTGTGCTACTATCTATTCCATAGCTCCCAACAGGGCCGTGCTACAGCAACTTGGGGAAGCGAGGAGGGACACTAAACCTCCTTGGGGTGATGGTGCTCTAGTGGTTGCCATTCATTTAAATACATCCTTTACCTTTATTGGTGTAAGAGGGAGGGTGAAAGGCATGGGATCCTCCTATTTATATAATTCCCTCCCCACACACACATTCATTTTTATGGGGAGAAAAAGGGGGATCCAGTTGAAAAATCAAGTTACCCAGCACTCTGCCTTATAGAATTAGGTGTCCTACTGCAGTGTGACAAATGGCCTCGCCTCCTCTGACTGGCAGAATTAAAATGGGGTGGATCCAACATACATATAAAATGTAGTTCCTCTCCAGCAAGGATAGGAGGCTGAAGGGCTCCTGCAATTCTTTCTTTGTTGAATCTATTTTCCATTCCTCACCCGTTCATTATTTTGTTACTCCCCAGGCCATCTGCATATGCAATCTACTTATCTTTAGCAAATCAGACTGTAAATAATACCCTGCTCATGAGAACTGCATAATAGATCGTATTCTGAGAATATTACAGATTGCCAGCTATGAACCACGAGCTATCCAAACATGAGTTGCCCCCAACCCTCTAGTACCCTGCCCACACAACTATCTTGTGGAGCTGTCACCACCTCCAGGTAGTAAGTAATGTGGGGAACTCAGAGCTGCATTTCATAGGTTTGCCTACACTGGCAATTTAATGATGCAACATAGCAGCTATTGTGCTGTATGGGTTAAAGAGATGCTTTCTGAAACTGTGAAAGATCACTGCTAAGGGATACAGGTAGTATAACTCCCTCTGAAACTTCACGGACAAAGACCAGTGTCAGTTAACAAACACACCTCTGTACTGTCAGAGGCTCAGAACATCATCTGCTCTCAGCTACTTCTGAGAGAGTCTCAGTGCAGCCTCAGGTACTCCATACAGCAGCAACAATGCCAATCTAGCTACCGAATCATTTTAACAGCTCCCTAATAATGTTAAATCTATCACAGGATGTACACTGAGTAGTTTTTCACCATGGTTTGCCAACAGCTAATTCAGCATCTTTGCTCCACGCAAAGGAAGCAGAGGAGGATGTGCTTTCTTGTACTGATTATTGTTTTGGCGGCAAAGCAATAGAGAAGGGGAAAAGTTACCTGGCAAAGAGGGGGGTTCTCTACCTGCTTTAAAATAAATAAATAAAACAAATCAAATCAAGTTACCATTCTCTAAATTAGCAGATACTTCAGCTCAAGCCAACAACTTGGATGCCCCATTTTCCTCTTAATTTGGATGAGTGTATGTTTATATTTTTATTTTATATACATACACACACATGCACACACACACACTCACCCCTATACAAACAAGCCTGCTACATGCACAGACACAGAGGCGCACACACAAAGTTATGAATTTAGTGGTTGTACAAAGATGCTGGATTGCCAGCCAGTTCTATAATCAAAAATACAACAGACAGCACTGTTCTAAGTGCTAAACTAGTGTCCTCAAACCTGACATGTGGGCAACACCTCTCAGAGTAAGACAGTAGTTCAGTCTCCAAACCCCTTTATTCTTTGCCCTTTCTGTTGAGGTAGTGCCCTTGCTAACTAACAATTACTGGTGGTGAGATATACAAAAAGTGTGAGTGTCTATTTTTAGCCAATAACAATCCCTAGGCACAACATAGATGAATGAAAGAAATCTTTTCATGAGGTTTAAGCAACATGCAGATCTATACTGTTCTTCAGTGTTAGTATCAAGGACAGGTTTGTTGATCGTTTCAAAGCAGCAATAGAATTTCTACTCCTTTTGAATAGGAGCAACACAACAGTAACATCAAACATGATTCCATAAAACAATATTCAGTTTACTTTGAAAAGCCAACAGTAGAGAACAAATAATCGGCAAATGGCATCAGTGGTCTCAGATACTTCTCCTTGGAATGTTATTTTATCTTTTATAGAAAGACAATTTCCAAGCATAGAACACCACCCATGTAAAGGGCTAAAACGACTTCCACTACCTGGCAGAACTACACAGCTATTAAACAACAAAATAAAACTGTCAAACAATTAACAGAAGCCATCTAGGTACTGTCAAACTAATTAAAAGAGAGTGTCAATATGGTTGAACTTTGTGACTGCATAATGATATTCCAGTGGAAGATAAATGCTGAGAAAAAAACAAGGCAGTCACAGAAAACAAACAAGGAGCAGGAGACAGTTTTCTAGACATAATATATGTTTCTACTGACATTATAATCATGCTAAACTATTTATTTTCTTTAAAAGGTAGGCCAAGACAGAAGCACAAGTCCAGCAGCAGATCTGTACTGTTGTAATTTTAGTTTTGAAACTGCTTTTCAAAATATTTGATTTAATGTTTTTACTATCTTGAAATCTGATGGCAAACTTTGGGTCAATTGTAGGCCTTCCTTAAATTTACCCACAAAGTAGGTTTACAAGATTCTTCCCTGGCGCTTACCAACCAAAGTGCTTCAAAGACTGATTTTCATGCATCAATCCTTGGCCTTGAATGATAACACTGGACAACACATTTTTTCAAAAGTGTTGCTTCTTGAGAAATTTGTTAAAATTATGCTAGACCGCTTGAAGCTGAACACAAATATAATTTCAGACTACTTGTATCACGTAGGAATTTGGAGAAACAAGAAATTGACTTTTATTGAATGTAATGCGTTTAATTGCATAACGGTGCTGACGCTTTGCAATAGTTCAACTGAGCTAAAAATGTTTTGTTGATGATTTTCATTTGTACTCAGTGTCTGAGGCTTCTCGTTTAAGTGTCCAACAATAATCGGCCAGCATTGATGGATTCCAGTTGCCCTGATACCGTTATTCCATGATCGCAATGTCCTGGTGCTGACTGCACCAAGATTTGCAGGGAAGCAGTCTAAATGCAAATACAGAAAATGAATCTTTAGTGACATGTTGCACTTCATGGTTTTATATGCTTGAAGCATGTAGTCAACCAGCTGCACGCAGTTTGGTGCTCTGTAGTTGCGAAGAAAGGTATCGCGGCTGTTGCGACATCTGCCAGACATTTGCTATCACGAATCCTTCTGAAAATACAATTGCTTTATTACCGTGAACACACACACCATGCTCTGCACATACAGCATGAGCATCAACATGAATGCAAACTGATATAAACGCAATGCACAGAACGGCGTGTGCGAAATGCTTTTATAGCCTTTCTAAAACCTGTCCTGCCAGCATCCACTCTGCCTAAGCCTTAGCATTCCCACTGCATGTGCGTGGCCTGCACTAGGTGCAGTGTCACTTCATGCCCAGGCATGTTGGAAACAAGATAGAAAACTTTCCAGCTTACATTGTGGGCAACATTTTAATAGACAAATTATGAATTGAAATAACAAATATAGGCGATTTAAAAAAAAACAGTACATGATAGGGAAATTTCATGGTGATTTTCATAATCAGCAGCCCCAAATCCATAAGATACACCCAAAAGTATTCAGGAAGCAAAATTTTTGTTGTCCAGTGATATGTTTTGGACACTGAATCATGTCAAAATATCAGCAATAGCTAACTTCAACACTTAGCTTGGCCTTATGGTTTACTCATCTGTAAAATGGGGACAATGTTATTGACTTCCTTTGTAAAGAGCTTTGAGATCTTCTGATGGAAAGCACTAGATAAGGTCTAGGTATAGCTATTATTATTTATTATGGTGAAAACGTCCCTCTGGGTACGCAACTGAGAGAGTATGCAAGCAGAGAATGGAATTTTATCTGTTAGTTGTGGTTCTTCCCGCTTGCTAGATCAGCATCTAATCTACTAGGATTTTTTCACTTACAAATCGAGATGGTCAGTTGTGTCAATATGAACCCTAAGGACCGAAAGGATCCTTTTCTTCCTAGCACTTATCTGCTTCTTCAGTCCCCAGCTAGGACGTGCAAAAGGTTCATTACTCAAATCCTTCCGCTCAAGTGTTCTGATTTTAATAGTAAAGCACTGAAATATTGGATGTAAAGTCAACAGTGATATGGTTTTTAAAATAGCATGTTCACCGTTATTGCCCTCTCAAGATGTTGTCCCTTACTTTGGGACAGGTTCAGCATGAAAGGTGATATATAAACCAGAATTGCGTTCTTAGCATTTGCAGCATTGGGCATAGATGGCTGGTAAAAATATTCTTTGGAGGGGCTAAGCCCGCCTCTCACTCATTCTATAGTAGCAACTCCTGTTCTGTTGGGCTGAGCTAGATCTGGCCTGTTCACTCGCCAGTCATGGATTTGGAGCAGCCTGCTGTGTCATTTGCCGTTGTCATTTCATGCATGTCTGAATGCAGGTGAGGCCCTCCCTCTGCAGTGCTCTCCTCACCTCCTTCCTGGCCTTGGCACCTCCAGATGTGGGGCTTCAGGATCCCTTCCCACACCAGAGAATCTCTTCCCCCTCCATGAACTCATCAGGAGCTCCCCCTGCCCAGTGGCTCTCATCTCCCTCCCAATTGCTTTGCGATCTCACCTCCTTTCTCTGGGATGCCCCTTCTCTTCCCCTTATCATCTCTTGGTCTCAGTTTCCCTGGGACTCTTGCCATGTCCCAGTGAATTTCATCCCAATCCTCACAACAGGGACTTTAGACTCTGCTCCGTGCAGTCTCATCTCCTCCGTGTATAGAGACCCTCCCAGGATCTCCACTTGGACAGGTCCCTCCTGCTCACCTGCTGGGGTTCCCTGAACACCATAGCTCCTCTTTTCTTATAGCCCTTTCCAGATGTGGCTCCCAAGTCTTCCTGTTCGGTGAAGCCTTCTGCAAATGGCAATTTTCAAACTTCAAATTTCCCGAGAAGTGTTGCTCAGGAGTCCTCCCAGGAAAAAGGAACCTAGCTACACCTGTTCTGAATCTGGCACGTAGGCAGGGCCTTTCACGGCAATGCCCCGCCCTGGCTCTGGTGCTGTCGGATATGGGACTTGGCACATCAGGTTGGGCAGTACACATGGGCATTGGGGTGGCTCAGAAAATGACACGGCAGAGAGAGATTTTTGTAGAGGTCGGGGATGAGCCCTCTCCAGCTGCCAACCACTTATGGCACCGGGCCTGCCTAATGAATGTATTCTGGCTGCCATCTAACAAGTAGGAGCTGTTTTCAACTTCTTAGAGACTCTCAGTGGGCATACATTCATATTTGTTCCAGCAAAACTTAGGCACTGTAAACATTCCCTCTGTCTGTCTGTTATCATACCTGTGAGTTTTCAAAGCAAGGTTTATCACTTTAGTCACCAGTTCAGTAATGGCCCTGTTCAGTAAAGTGCTGAGTCATATCCAGCAGCAAATTTAGATTGGGATGAAAAACAAAAATTTTAGACTCACAAGTTTTCACAATTTAGAAGAAAAAATGTTTTAGATCATGTGGCTGTCTAACTTGTACAACTGTGGCCATTAAAAACACACAGTTTGGATAGATCATAAACATAGATATATAAAAATCTCAGGCAAGTGAAACATAGTTAACAGAAAAGAAGGGGAACTCAAAATTATGACGTTTCATGAAATTTTATCCCAAACTAATATTTTTTTCTGACCTCTTTTCACAAAGAGCTAAGAAAAAAGTCTAGGTATTATTACTACTATTTTATTGCCATTTGGTGACTGTCCAATAACTCAGATTAGAGTGACAGTTCAGTGCCCTGTACACAAAAGTCAGCACCACAAAATCAGAACCACAACTGGCACTGATTGATTGACTCCTTTTGGCAATTACACTGGACAACAAAGATTTTGCTTCCTGAATACTTTTGGGTGTATCTTATGGATTTTGGGCTGCTGATTATGAAAATCACCATGAAATTTCCCTATCACGTACTGGTTTTTTTTAAATCGCCTATATTTGTTATTTCAATTCATAATTTAAGTCTATTAAAATGTTGCCCACAATGTAAGCTGAAAAGTTTTCTATCTTGTGTCCAAGCATGCCTGGGCATGCAGTGACACTGCACCTAGCGCCGGACACACACCATGCATTGAGAATGCTAAGGCTTAGGCAGGGCGGATGCTGGCAGGACAGGTTTTAGAAAGGCTATAAAAGCATTTCACACACATCGTTCTACGCACTGTGTTTGTATCAGTCTGCATTCACGTCCATGCGCATGCTGTATGCGCACAGCATATTGTGTGTACTCACAATAATAAAGCAATTGTATTTTCAGGAGGATTTGTGATAGCAAAATGTCTTGCCAATGTCGCAACAGCCGCAATACGTTCTGTTACATTTGTGGCGAACATACGCTTAAATCTCAAAGACAGAGCATGACTGCACATGTTAAGAAAGCGTATGAGCTCTACATTGGCTGTAAAATTGGTGATCAGGACAAAGCCTGGGCTCCTCACAACATGCACAACATGCGCTGTTGATCTTAGAGCTTGGCTCAGAGGTACTCGGAAGTCAATGCCGTTTGCTGTCCTGATATGGCGAGAGCAGAAGGATCATGTGACAGACTGTTACTTCTGTCTGACCAATGTGTCTGGTTCTCTGCTAAAAACAAGAAGTCCACTGAATACCCCAGTCTCCCTTCATTCATGAGACCTGTGCCATGGAAAAACAGTATCAGGGCAACTGGAATCCATCAATGTTGGCCGATTATTGTTGGACACTTAAACGAGAAGCCTCAGACACTGAGTTCAAATGAAAACCATCAACAAAACATTTTTAGCTCACTGTCGTTACATTCAATAAAAGTCAATTTCTTGTTTCTCCAAATTCCTACGTGATACAAGTTGTCTGAAATTATATTTGTGTTCAGCTTCAAGTGGTCTAGGATAATTTTAATAAATTTCTCAGGAACCAACACTTTCGAAAAAATTTGTTGTCCAGTGAAGAATGAAACTGGACATGGGTGTGTAAAAGACACAGAATAGATAGCTATTCAACAGGACAGCAAGGTCTGTTTCAGTGTCAGTAAATTACACACCCTGTTCCTTTAAATTACTAAAAGTGTTTTGGGTTTTTTTGTTTTGTTTGTTTGTTTCTTTTCTACAAGTCTCATAGCAGTGAAATTTAACCACCAGTTTAAAGAATCACATAGGACACGTTCATTTTTCCTCAGGAAGCACACCAAATTTCCTGCTTTAAGCATACTGTATAATTAAGAACTAACAAATAATGAGTACCCAGGATATAGAAGTCTATTAAGAGTGTTGGCAGTGCTAAAGACTCATGTTGTTTCACTGTAGGCTCCAACTGAAGAGGTGATTTATGGAGGACACTTTTTCATTAAGTAATAGCAAATGGTTTCCACACTCAAAGTACCAAGCAATCTTCTGGGAGCAGCTCGTTGATATTGAAGCCCTTTCCTGGGGAGGAGTGTTTCAAGGACTTTGGGTAGATCATAAAATGACAATCACTTACTCAAGGTCAGTAAAACAAGGGCAAATACAACCAGAGGTTAAACAAAAGGCAGTTGGGATACATAAAATTGGTCTTTTAGAGAAAGAACACAATTTATTTCAAAACACATAGGTGCTTTAGTAATACCTTTGTAGAGACTAAATGGCGGTCAGACGTAAAACTGCCATTGCTACTGCTGCATTCTCTAAATTCATTATTGCCTCTAAACAGTTATCTTCTTATTACCCACACGGTCTAACTTTCCATACTTCCCCAGTTCCCACAGTCACTCTAAATACTCCTTCCTCAATCAGAGCGTACACAAAAGACTTCATTATAAAGCAGTGCTTGTGTGTCAGCTAATACCACAATAATATTGGTACCTAATCATTTCAATTACCAGCTTTCCTGTCCCAAGGAGAAGAGCTGAGCATAATTACATTGGCACTCATGCTACTGCATCTGCTTTCTCCTCAATTATCCAGTGCTGATTACCACAGTCTTGTGTCTGCTAAGAGGGATTTCTCTAGTGCAGTGCTGCAAAGGGTGGAAAATATCATAATTGCAATACTTCGCATTTCTGACCCTCTCGTCTAAGGATCTCAAACTATTTTACGACTATTTAAATAATTCTCATGGTATTAATGGGAACTATTTTTCTCGTTTTACAGATGGGGAAGCTCAGTGACAGAAATTAAGTGACTTCCCAAGAAGATACACTAAGTAATTCACAGAGCCAGGAAAAAAAAAACTTGCAGTCAATTCACAATTCTCTCAAATATTTTCCCGTGGCAATAATAAAACCATCAACATGCATCACAATGAACCAATTGAATACGAGGGAAAGTTACTGGTAGAGCTTCCGGTAAGCTCTTCTCCATGCCAAACAAATACTTTGCTGAAGAGTTATACACATGGGTCAAGATTCAAGGCAAGGTGAAAAAAACACTTATTTATATAATATCTATCTGCAAAAATATATTGATTTACAAGAACTATAATTCAAGAACCTAGTATGTTGGGAGATTCAAATACAACTTTAAGAATGTATAAACCACAATTCAATCCACGTGCCATAAGATCAGCTCACAACTCTTCAAACACTTTCCTCAACCACAAAAGAATCTCTGCCAACCCTTTGACACCATCCCACTCCAAGTCACAAGCCTGAATCAAGACATATCTTGCAACATGCCTGAAGATCAATACTCTTGAAAAAGGGATAGTTCCATAGTTTTTCTTAGACTAAGGAGGAAGGCTAATCCACAGCACTGAGAAAATAGGCAAAGATATCAAATGTATTTACATGCCCTACGGTCAAATAACAACAGCAAATGATATGTGATACATTGGTAACTTGTATCATCCAAACACACACTCCATGCTCTCACAGCAGACATGACAGGGCTGTGCAATAAGCTCTCCATTTTCTTCAGGTTGACGTAAGATGAATACAGAAGTAAAGCAAAGCAAAGAGGATTTGCTCAATCATCATCACTTGGCTGCTTCTCTTAATTAGTTTCTTCCATTATCCTACATAGTGGGGTGCCACCACCCAAAGAGGCACATCACCCCAAGTGGGAGGGGGCCTCTGGGAGGCTTTACTCTTGGGGCTCTGAGGAGCAACAACTGCTATATCACCATTGGAGAAGGATATGGAAAGCTCCAATATTCAGTGCAAACAGTGAGATTACAGGCTTTCCTCATTTCTGATCCCTTTGGGGAGTCTACCACCACCTCTCTTACGGGGACTCCATCCCGGGACGATCTCGGACTCCAGGCAGGACTCCTCAGCTACATCACAGTTGAAGGATAATAGGGAGATACGTTGAATCAGCCCATCTTCCCAACAGATCCTTGGCCAACAGCACATACCTTGAGCAGCATCAGTAGACTCCTGACACCCAAGAGCAATGGCAGTTGCAGCTGGCTTTAGATGCATCCCCAGGTGCATTTTCTGCTGCTAAGTAGCACAGTCTGGTTTTGCTGATGAAATCAACCAGGCACAGAATGTACAAAACAACTCTATTGTTATTACAAATCCTCAGATGGCAATACATGTGCTTGGCAGTATCTCTGTGAAAACACTTCTACAACTCCACAGTGAGAAGTGGTATGCTAGCCTTTGTTTATGCATCTCAAAAATATGGAAGCCTCCATGTGCAATGAAGTGATCCCTTCAAAAATCCCTGAAATTGTATACTCTTCTCTCGCTCATTTTTCTAGTAATACCAAATTTAAAGAAACCAGCTTTGTAAAAATCACATTGTTCTCCATCTGCTTCCCTCATTCATCTCGTTCAAGAGCCAGGAACTGGAGATATGTCAGCTACCACACAGAAGCCTCATACACTCTGACATCAGTCATGTTATGTGCTATAATGTGTCATGCACATCATCGGTCACTTTATGTGAGGAACATTAACAAGCCAGAAGTAATCACAGGACAGATACTTCAACATGGGGCATTAACAGATGCAGTTATGCCTATGAAAAACGCAGGTAAATAAGATGATTTTTCATAGCTAGCTCTTTTTCTTACTTTTACTTTTTTTCAGTAAAAACTTTCATCTTGTTTTTTCCAACTCAGTGGCCTGTTTTAGAAACTGTAACTTATGTTGAGTAGTATCACATGCTCCACAAAGGTACTCAGGTCTATTAAAAGATGCATCTTAACTAATAGGTATTGAATAAACCTCTAGAAACCCAAATTTCTATTGCACCTTGGTATATAACATTACAAAAGGCTCTACTTCAAGGATGCTTGATAGCTTGGCAGACAGCTAAAGAGATAAATATACTATATTTAAGTGCCATTTTTAGTAAAGTGCCTTTACCAGAGGAATAGTTTAAGCTTTACACATATTCAGTACAAAAATAATATTTTGCTTCCCACAGCAACAGCCATTATCCAAAGCATATAGAATATGCTACCCTAAAATCTAGCGGGGGGGTGAGTGGGGGGAGAACAATAATAATTATCATTACTACTATACGGCATCTAGTGCAGATCACTCTGGTGAGCCTTACGTGGCTTAAACTGGACAATTCAAGGTATTGGTAGGAGTTCAGATAGCACACTTGTCTGTACTGTTCTCCACTAATCAAAATGAAGAACTATTAATTTTAATTAAAAATGGTTTCAAGCTGTAAAACTTTCATTTTCATCAGGATTTCAAACCCTCCACATTTCAAAGGCATTAGTATTTAGTGTTTGGTTTGGGCTATTATACAGACAGAGGGATTTATAAAATTCCATTATGGGTTCATATTTCAACACACCTGAAGTTTGGGAGTCTTCGTGTCAAGCCAATCTCCACCCTTCATATTATTTTGGTTTATAGTTAAATTCCTATATTAGACCATGTTTTATATTGTGAATTATATTAAAATGTAGTGGCTAAATATAGTTAATAAATGGTATTTGTTAATTTAATTATTCATAAATGTAAAACTTAATGAAAGAGTAGAGTGTAAAGTGTGTTTCAATGGAGGCCAGCTAATACTCTCCCCTCAAAATTACATTTTTTCCCAAGAATTCAACACTTAAAAAAAAAAAAAAACATACAAAGGTTAGGAAGTGCGGAAATGAACAGTTAAGGAATCCAGCCAGTTTTCCACTACTATATAATCTTTCATCAATATCATCCCCCAAAATTAACGTTGCCCTTTTAACCTGCATTTTGATCCCCTAAAATACACACACACACACACACACACACACACAGAAACAGATCATCAATAAGTTCAGCAAAACAATTAAGCACACACTCAAGTTAAAGCATGGATGACAAAAGTACAACTACATACTTAGGCTGCAGGTAGAGAACAGACACTGCATGCCCAGCTAGCATGGGTATAAACTGCACAGTAGATGGTGAGGCATAATTTAGGCAAGTAGAACAGAGCACCTGAACCCCTCTGCACACTGTACAGGTCTCTACATGCCCAATCAGTACCTCTCTACATAGGTATTTTTAGCAGTATTGTCCCCCCACTGTTTCCTTAGTGCTGGAACTTTTCCCCACCACAGTGAAAGGCATTGGCAGCAAGGAAAGGCTCAAGCATGGGGGAGGCAGTGAGGGAAGGGGGATGCTGGAGCCTTTCCCCACTGCCAAAGTCTTTTACTGCCATGTCTAGTTGCACATGTAGTGCCAGTACTCTACAAGCTGACGTAAGTGTAAGTGTATGGGCAAAGGCGGAGACTTACCCACACTGAAGTTTAAACAACCAGCTTTATCCCTCAGTTTGCCTCCCTCTATAAACTCCACTCCACCATACCCTTTTTATGACCCAGTTTCCACCCTGTTTCTTGTCAATTCTCTGTACCCCAACCTTGCATGCCTTCTCAATAGCTTCTATCCACCTCTATTTAAATCTCTTAGGAACAGATTTTTAAAGGTATAGAGACAGCTAGTGGGATTTTCAAAAGCACATAGACTCCTATCACCCAATGGGTGTTAGACACTAGATACTTTTGAAAATCCTACTGGGCATCTAAATACCTTTAAAAATTTGGCTTAAGGTTTACAATTTAAACCTAGAATATTACAAGGTTTTAAGTTTTCATGTGAATTGAAGACTCCACATTCACTCTGCTCCCTGCAGAAGCTTTCCTATTTCCTTCAGGTTTCCTTCACCTCCATTCAACAGCCCCAAACATCCCACCCCAACATGAGTCCTCTGGTCTACACAAAAGATGACATACTTGACCCAAAAGAGTGGGGAATGGAGACAAACAGTCCAAGTCTCTTTAACTGACGAAGCAGACACTATAGCAAAATGGTCAGTTTCCTATTTATCCTTGCAGACTGGGTTTATGTCCAGGAAATTCCTGACTGTTTTTCTTGGGTCAGTGAAAAAAAGCAGCTCATCCTGGGCAACCTCTTGGTACCTCTGCTGTAACAAGCTCAAGTTAACTTCTTCCCTGCCTTAGGGTAAGGTTCATAAACCCCCTTAGAAACTCTTTATACTTAATCCACAATCCCAGTCCTATTTTACAAGAAGGTGCAGCTAACACTTTACGGTATATACATGCTCTGATCAATCCACTGCTCTTTGACAATAATGCATTTATATTCTCCCCGCACCAAGGACATTAGCACACACAAAGTAATCCCTAACACAGTAAACTCAGTTAGACAGAGCTATAACAGAGTGATAAGGGCCTGATAAAGAAAACTAAGAGTTACTACTGTGCACAAAGAAATGGTCAAAGTTTAATGCTATTACACGCAATGGGTTAGTTGCCAAGCTAAAAAAGGCAAAAAAACTAAATGAATAAAAGACATCTAAAACTGAAGTTGCAGTATAAGGTAAGTGAAAGAAAATCAATCATTCCATGAGTATTAATAGGCTCATCCAATGAACACTGCCTTTTAATAATGGTAAATGTGCCCATATGTCAAGCGTAATAGCTTTCCATTATTTTTCCCCCTTATGAAGTATAAAATTGTAAAAATGGCCATTTACCGCAAAGGTTCTAGAAAAGTGTGCAGGAAAACTAGTATAATTACCCTTTTGGCTACTGTCAATGTCTAGCTAATGATGTCTGCAGCTCACAGGTTAAAAATCTGCACTGGAAACAAGTCATTTTTCCCCCCATAGTGAAAACACCAGAATTCTTGGAGTTGCGCAGATTTGTCAAGTTTTCTTTGTCATTTTAACTCAACGAAGGATGTGCCTTCTAATATGACTAGTATGCTTCTGTTATCTGTTCATAGCGACACCTTATTTTGAAGGATAATTTCTATGAGCTAGCTAACAGCCTTCCAATCATGTTGGGGGTTTCTTGACACCACAGTGCCCACACACTTCCTCTTGCTAACACACACCAGACAACCTCATGTGAAAAGTAAGACAAATGTGCCATAGTACATCCAGAAAGTGCTTGTTTAACAGTTAGCAATAAATGAAGGGGAAACATTTATGAAAAACCAAGCTTTCCAGAGAAACCAAAAAGGACTAAGTAAAATCTTCAGTAATAAAAGAATACCATATTCATGCCTGTACTTTGCAAAATTTTAAAATGCTTTGCTTAGAATGAAAAAAATCAATAATTGTAATAGGTCTTTAATGTGAAGCTGAACAACTGGAAGATATAGACTGAAATCTTAAATCTACTAGCACAGATCCTTAAGTCCTTTTAGTGTCTCATGGGAACAGAGGGGCCCCATGAGTGGAACCTGACAAAGCACTGAGGCTTTGGTTTTAAACATGCATATTACCATAAAGCTGCTATTGCTTTAAGAATCTATGAATCAAAATTTTAAAATTTACAAGTAATCAAGGGCAGGAATTTTTAAATAAATAATTTGTAGGGTTTTTTTTTTAAACACTAAATCCAGACAACTTCTTTTCAAGAGACAGCAGTAAAACACACTCCACCCTCTTAAACCTTGTGTCTTCAAGTCGTGACATACCAAGATACAAAATTTCAATGGAGTTGTACGTTGTCCATTAACATTAACTAGATCCATTGGAGTAAATCCTTGAATAAACTGGTGGAACCATTTCTCTTTAAATTGGTATACAGTGCACTTCACGTTTACTGCCAATATTTGTTTAAAAGTTGTGGTTTTACTATGGAAAACAGTATTACTGTAAAGATTTGGACCATTTCTGAAGGATTTTCTTGTATTTTTATACAAGTTTTTTTTAATAAAGGGTCACATCTATTAATATTTATCAGACAGCTAAACAAATTAAATTCAGAGTAAATGTTCTGATAGTAGGGGAATAACAAGACTGCAAAGTTAAGATTATTACATATAACTATAAATTCTGCTTTTAGTTTCCTTTTGTGAGGTGCCCAAAAATTGAAAACAACAAATTGACATAGTTTTACAATTTACAATCAGAGACCATAATTTAAAGAGCACAAAGGTGCATCCCAAAGCAATAGTTTGAACTGACCAAAATTTTTTTATTTAATTTGGTGCATTCAATTACATTTATGAGTCTGTATTAGGTATCCAGCATTGGGCACACCCAATTTTCATAGTCAAGAAGAAATTCAATCCCCTGTAGCAAGGGCATCCATATATATATATATAACATACCAAATAGAGCTCTATGGAGATATAGCAATATCTACAAGATATTTGGCAATGTCAAAAAAGCAAACTGACAATACCACAATACAAACAGAAAAGTTCCAGATTTATAGTGAAACAGTCTCACAAAATTATGAAAATGAGCCACCTCAAAAATAAAAAGTGCTTAACTACCTTACTAAAATGATACTGATAATAAGAAAAAGCAACATTATTAATATTCAACCACTCAAACATTTTTATAAGGTCCAGGCAAGCTGGGAAAAAAGTTCATAAGGCTATATAGCAAGCAGATTAACTAAATGGGTAATGTCTAAATGTTTCTCTGTATAGTGAGAATTAAGGAGCATAAAGTTACATTTTGCATTTTAATATCGTACAGTAATACAATGCAACACTAAGATACACATTAATGTATAGAACCCAATGGCTTATTTCTACGTCATTAGGTCAAGTTTTATTTAGCTAGTGTTGAGGCTCAATCTTGAAATCTGAAAATGAATACCAAGAATAATTCTTACTTCCTTGTGTAAATAATTGAAGTCAACAGGACTACATTTTCCAGTAAGCACTGAACTTGGGGGAAGAAGCATCTACAGCCTTAAGGTCTAGTATCACGCTTACCTGCAGAGCGTGGAGTTATAGAAAATAATTAAAATCTAGAGAGAAAATCAAGTTGGTAAACATGACGTTTAAGTGCAATATCAGCTACATGCAGGAACACTGGGTTGGAGAAAGCTGAGGCATGCGCATCATTTTTCAGGACTAATCAAATCAACATGATTCATAGGCATTGGAGGAAAGGCTATAAGGTTTTCTTCCCCTTTTAGATTTCTTGCAGATTCTTTAATTTTTTCTCTCCTCACACCCTAAAACGTAGTTACTTACCAGTAACTGTTGTTCTTCGAGATGTGTTGCTCAGATCCATTCCACTTAGGTGTGTGCGCGCCCTCGTGCACAGCTCTCCGGAGAACTTTTCTAGCAGCCCCTGCAGGGGCCGGTCTCAGCGCCCCTGGAGTGCCGCCCTCATACGGCGGTACATATAGCGCTGCCGGCCCCTCCCCTCCTCAGTCCCTTCTTTCTGCCGACTCCGACAGCGGGGACAGAGGGTGGGTGTGGAATGGATCTGAGCAACACATCTCGAAGAACAACAGTTACTGGTAAGTAACTACGTTTTCTCCTTCGAGTGATTGCTCAGATGCATTCCACTTAGGTGAATAACGAGCCATACCTGGAGGCGGGTAGGAGTCAACCGCGAGCTGCCCTCAGCACGGCCCTGCCGAGACTTGCGCCCTCCCTCGTCTGCCGACACAGTGCGACATGAAAGTGTGCACTGGTGACTCGGCGGTGGCTTTGCAGATGTTGTGCAAAAAGAAGGTGCCCACTACGGGTGTGGCCCGGGCACTGGTTGAGGGCACTGTGATGACCTCTGAAAGTGGTGCTTCTCAGCAGCACCGAGCAGTACTTGATGCATGGGGTAGTCCGCGGGGAGACACGCTGGTTACCTTTCCACCTGGATTACCGCTGTAACCAGAGGTTCGCTTCCTGGAACAGCTATGTAAGCCCCACGCAAAGGGATGGGGCTCATTGCGCTTCAGTGAATGTGATCTCCTCACCTCCTCCCCGCCATGTGGTTTGGAAAAGCCATGGGGAGGAAATTTATCTTGATTACAACGGAAGGTAGGAACCCATCCTGGGTAGAGAAGCCAGATGTTGGCGAAGTTGGACCTTGTCCTTATAAACTACTGTATAGGGAGGCTCCAAGGTCCCGGCCTTAGCGCCGAAGAATCTTCTTGCCGAGGAGGTAGCCACCCGGGGGGGGCTACCTTCTGCGAAAGCATGAGCCGGGGCATAGAGACGTGAGTTCAAAAGGGGGCCCCAAGCATGTCGAGATCCCGACGAGGCACCGGGTCGCGCGCCTGCAGATAAAACTCACTGCCCTGTTGAGGCAAGTAGCTGATTTGGGGGAGCCAGAACAGAGGCATCCCTTCGAGTAGCTGAAGGGAGGCCAAGACGCGCGACCCGTGGATTTCAATGAGGCCAGGGCTAGGCCTTGGGCTTTAGCTGGAGCAGATACTCCAGGATTGCCTGTGCCAGCAAGTGTCTTGGCAGGCTGCCCCAGTACTCTGTCCACAAGGTGGACCGTATTTACTTAACCCAAAATGCAACCTGTGCGGAGGGTTCCTGCTGCCAAGCAGGGCTCGCTGGGCCTGCACCAAGCAGGCCCTCCCTCCTACTGTCATCAGGTCCGGGTGCAACAGGTACCCCAGGTCCTGGGGGAGTTACCAGTCGGGGCGACCGGACGGTCCAGCATCATGCTGAACCAGTCCCGTGTTGATCAGGCTGGAGCAATCAGTAAGACATCCGCCCCGACCAACCTTATCTGCACAGCCGGACACCGTGTCAGGTCAGAGTGGGAGGAGACGCGTACCTGAGAGTACCCGTTTAGTCGATGAGGGATGTTATGGAATCGACACAGCCTCGCTATCCTGGGGCGAGCAGAACCTTGGACACCTTGCGTCCCGGACCAACGCGACAAGGCCCAGTTGGAAAATGCCCCACTTGGAGAGAAATACAGGCATGACCTATGGATGTCAGGGCCTGTCACAGCGGGGAAAAGACAACCTGCTGGGGCAGTCCACCTTGTCGCTCCTGTCCCCCGGGAGGTAAGAGGCAGTTAAGCGGAGAACATGCCTCGTTGTGAAAACCAATGGATGGGAGGCTTTCTTGCAGAGGATAGAGGAGTGTGCTCCTCCCCTCCTTTGCGCTGATGTGCCGGCGCCTGTACCTTGACAGACGGAACCAGTCCCTGAACGGGATACCACGCAGGACCTTCACCAGTGCAGGGAGGCTCGCACGGGTAGGGAATCTACTGAGTGGCTGTTCGGTGCCTATATCGAGGCCACCTACCCCTGAAGCAATCTGCGTCCCTGGCGGCCCAGTGTTGCTACACCTGTGCAAGCCACCATGTGACCTAATAACTGCAGGCAGTGTCCTAGATGCTGTCGTGGACATTGTTGCAGCTGGGAGACGGTACGGACCATAGCCTTGAAATTCGGCTGGGGCGGAAAGGCTCTGGCCTGGGAAGCGCTCGCCAATGAGTAAAGCAGCCTGCTGCACGTGGAGCAGGAGCAAGAGCGGGGCCCACGGTCTCCCACACTCAGGACCGGGATTTGTCCCAGGCCATCAAGACAACTCGTTGCATGGGAATATCTGCATATGCTATGTCTCAGGTGGGCAGCCACCACGATTCTGCGTCTGCTGGTCACAGGTAGATATGAACTAGGAGCAGCCAGAAGCCCCCATTCCTGTCCCTACGTGTAAGGGATTAGAAGGCCTTGGCATGTAGAGCCTCAGAGAGCCAAGTACGGACCCGAAGTCTCTCAGACCATGGAGCTTCACAGTGGCTGATCAGAAAGGAAGACCAACCCATTGTAGGGGAAGCCCTGAACGATCACTGCCTCTCCTGGGCCAGGCCCAAGAATTGCAGCCAGGAACGCCTCGTCGTGGCAATGGCGGAGGCTATGAACTTAGCTGCTGAACCAGCAATATTTCTGAGCATCTAGGGTGCTGCCCCAGCACCACGAATCTCCCATCCAGGACAGTGGTGAAGCCTGTGCCCTGGCCCTGTGGCAGGGTCTTAGCAGGCCGCCTGAGGTCATTTTACAGTGAAATTCGTATCCACCCCAGAGGGTGATGGTTGGCAAACCTGAACTACAGGGCTGTCGTGGACAATGAGCCGGAACACAGCACCCTGAATCCAAGGGCCGGGTCTTGAGTAATCAATAGCCCGGGCCTTTCGGCAAGGAGATAACACTTCCCCCCCTGCCATCTTTGACGTAGAGGCAATGAATGGGGGGAGGGGGGTGGCGAGGGGGGGGTCCATAGGGCCTCATCGCCTCAAGTGTCCAATCGTGGACCCATAGGGCCACCCACACTAGAGCTACCAGTGAGAGGTCACCTCACTGGGCAGCTCCCAGTGCGCCTGAAATCTTTCGGTGGCGCCACAGAACCCCAGAAGACTGCCTCTCCCGGGCAGGAGGGAGGGAACTGCCACAGCATATCCCGCGGGTGCTCACACCAAAGGAGTGCGCCACCGTGGGTCTCTCCATGGGGTCTGACTCCCTATCCAAGGAGCAGAGACCCTGCCCTGACTTGTGCCAGGAGTGCAGACTGCACTCCCGTTGCATGAGACGGCAGCCCCAGTCCCAACTGGATGGCCATGGGGGCCAACAAGGCTGCCATTGCCTCTGGGGCCAATGCAGGCCGACCGTGCCCCCCATTGTGGGATCCCGAGCCACCCCACCTGTGGGCCCTGGCTGTCGCGCATGCCGCATCTTGCCAGGGGCTGTTCCCCTGCCTCCGACGGCGTGGAAGACAACGAGAGCCACCTCCCCCGCCCCAAGCGGTAGGGATGGGAGGAGACTTGCTTTGGGGAGCTCCTGGCCCTGACGTGCTGCCTTTGGCTGTGGTCTCTGCCTAGCAACCGGGGTCCGCACCCCCTCTGTGCGGGTGGACCCCACGTTGCTGAGGCGTGGACCCCCCCCCAAGCGCCCCCAGGCCCCACGCCCGCCCCAGAGCTGGGGTGGGAGGTGGGGTGGAGGGCGGACGCTTCTGCGCCGAACCCTGCAGAGGCACAGGCATCTCCTGCCTCTTTTTTTTTTTTTTTTTTTTGCAGCTGCTGCTGCCTGCTTCTCTCCTCACTCCGCGATGCCACTCGGCAGCGGGAGGAGGGGACCCACAGCCCCGCCTTCAGCGGAGCTGCACTGGGACCCGCACCGCACCTGGAGGGCGGGGGGGGGGTGAAAGGAGGGAGGGGAGACACCCGACCCTCGGTAAGGCACCGGGTCTTGCTCCGCTCAGAGAGGAGCGGACCCCCTAGCCTCGAACGCTGCAGTGGCCCCTCCCCTGACGCTGCCTCTCGGTGCCGGGGAAGGGGACCTTGCAGCGCAGCCCCCAGTGGAGCGGCACCGGGTCCCAAGCTCTGGCGGCACCGGGTGTTGCCCCGCGGTGCCAGGAGGGAACCCCAGAGCGGCGCCTCCGGTGCATCGGCACCGGGACCCGTGCCGGGTCTCGGTGCCAGGGGAGGGATGACCCTCCAAGCCCTGCAGCTGCCGCGGGTCCCACGCCCCACCTCGGAGCGGGGGCGGACCCTTCAGCCGGAGTCCAGCAGCGGCACCGGGTCTCGGTGCCTGAGGAGGGGCGACCCTGCAGCTCCCCGTCATGCAGCAGCACCGGGTCCCGCACCCTGCCTCGAGAAGGGGCAGACCCTTCGGTGCCGAGACCAGCAACGGCACCGGGTCTCAGGCTGCGTCTCGGAGCGGGGGCGGATTCTCCAGAGCTAAGCCCTGCAGGCACCGGGTCTCATGCTGCGCCCCGGTGTCGGGAGAGGAGGGGGGGCGGTCACGGCACCGGGTCCTGCCGTGGCCGACCCCTCGGTGCCGAGACCAGTAACTGCACCGTGTCTCGCTCTGCACCTCAGAGCGGGGCAGACCCTCCCGCGCCGAGCCCTGCAGGCACCAGGTCCCATGCTGTGCCTCGGTGCCGGGGGCGGGGAGGGGGGGCGGCATCGGGTCCTGTCGGTGCCGACCCCTCGGTGCCGATCCCAGCAACAGCACCGGGTCTCGCACTGCGCCTTGGAGCGGGCGCCTCGGTGCCAGGAGGAGGGGGGGGGCACGGCACCAGGTCCTGTCGATGCTGACCCTTCGGTGCCGAGACCTCAACGGCGACCGGGAGACCTCCGGTGGCCGAGTCTTTTCCTCGGTGCCGAGGACTCTCCCTCGGCTCCGGGTGCTCCACGGCAACCGAGGTCCTGCTGGCGACCACTTGGTGCCGGGTCCGTCCTGGGGGAGCGTCCAGCTCAACCCCGTTGCCGTCCAGCGGGAGATTGCTTCCCCGTACCGGGAGTCTCCACCGCTCTTCGGGGGGACCCAACGCGGGCTTGCCCCGGGGCACCAGCCCCTTCTCCCTCGGCGGAGGGAGGGGGGGGAACGGAGGGGGCGTAAGCAGGCCGACAAGGCTCTGCTGCCACAAGCCTCCGGTGCCGACGGCGTTGGCAGGGGCACTCTCCCACTCCCAGGAGTCGGGATTGGCACCCTGCATGGGGATGCAGGCTCCGGAGAAAGCTCGACGGGCCGTGGCTGGTGCATCCCCGCCCTCGACCCTGCCCGTGCCCACGGTGCAGGGGAGTGACCGTGCTGCACACACTGTGCCGACGGCGTCGGCAGGGGCACTCTCCCACTCCCAGGAGTCGGGATTGGCACCCTGCATGGGGATGCAGGCTCCGGAGAAAGCCCGACAGGCTGTGGCTGGTGCATCCCCGCCCTCGACCCTGCCCGTGCCCACGGTGCAGGGGAGTGTCCGCGCTCCACGCGCTGCTCCTCTTCGGCACCAGGGGTGCTACTCGGTGCCGAGCCAAGCCTGGCACCGGCAGGGAACGGCTCGACGGTGCCATTTCCCCTCCCCCCCCACGCTCCCGGGGGGGGGAGGAGGGGCGTGTCCTAAGCCCATGTGGCCAGGACATGTGGACTCCATTAAAAAAGCCTTCAGCCTCACTCCCCTTCTCTGAGAGTCCAGGGCTTGAAGGACTTACAATTACAGTGCTGTTACCCCAAGCACCTTAAGCAACGGTCATGGGGGTCGCTGACGGAAAAACCTTTCCGCAGCCAGCACAGGGTTTAAACCCTGGCGAGCCCGGCATAGCCGGGTCGCCTAGAGCCCAAAGGCTCTCCTATCTATACTAAAAACCTTAACTAACTATAACTAACTCAGTTCAGGGGAACTGCTAACTAACTACTCACTTTTACAGGAAAGAAAAACCCTGTGGAGAGCAGGGGTTGTTCTCAACCGGCCGTCACGGGCGGAAAGAAGGAACTGAGGAGGGGAGGGGCCGGCAGCGCTATATGTACCGCCGTATGAGGGCGGCACTCCAGGGGGCGCTGAGACCGGCCCCTGCAGGGGCTGCTAGAAAAGTTCTCCGGAGAGCTGTGCACGAGGGCGCGCACACACCTAAGTGGAATGCATCTGAGCAATCACTCGAAGGAGAACTGTCTGGGAGTCAATTCAATTCTGTCTTGAAAATAGTGCTGTTTCTTGTTTTGATGGCTTTTCCTTTGTAAATTAAAAGCGTATGATTTTAAAAACATTTTGCAAGTGGTGAAAAACTATATATGTAGCTGGATTAAAAAGATTTAAGGAATTAATTAGGAAAATAGTATTCAGACTTTGTATATTAAATTTAACTTTTTTGTGACAGGTCATTATAAATGTCACAGTAAATATGAGATTGGGCAAAAACATGCACAAACCAGGGACATAAGAGCAGTGATTACCGTTCCTTTCAAGACATGATGCAATAAGAGAAAATAGTTGCATCAGATAATCCCAAAATTAGTTTTTACAATAGCTGTGTACTATAGGCAAAAATATACAGAATAACTAACCATTTCACACACAAAAAAAGTCATGATTATGCACTCCATATCGAAATAGCATAAAAATCATGCAGGGTTTAAGAATTAAGACATGGACATTGTGGTTCTGGGGAACTACTGTGCAATTCAATCATGTTGCAAGCCTTTCCTGACCGGAGGCCTGTGACTTCAATAGCAGAGAAAGTGTTATAACTTCCCTGAAATTCATTGCCTGACGTAGCTTGCTGCTGTTATGAACTGAAAATTATATATAAAAGGGAAAGGGTCATATCTATTAATTTACTGGGTGTTAGTCACACTGGGCATGACATCACTGATACCCATTCAGAATGCTCCAACTTTAAAGTCATGATAATCCTTCATAACAAACTGTAGGAATCCAAATCGATCCCTTTAATTTCTTTACTTGTCATATTTTACAACTATCCAGTATTATGTTAGTTTATGTGGGAAGGAGTAGGGGTTGATGGTATTCAATCAGGAGATATAATACATGCAGTGCATGATCTACAGTAAATCAGTCCCAGAATAGTTCTTCCAGATTTTAGTAGAGATTATTTTAAAGTAGAGTTGGTTAGTAAATTTAATGCATTTTGAAACGTTAACCTTACCAATTGATCAGTAAAAATATAAATGTTCATCTTAGCAGCAGCAGAAAATACGGCACAAAATAATTACAACATATTAACACATTCACTTCAGATGCTTTTGAAAAAATTATTGAACTGTCGTGTCAAAGATTCTGATAAAACTGCAACCCAAGAGACTAAGCATGGAAACTGGAAGTCAGGAGGCTCAGGTTATATTTCCAGTTCTCTAACCTTCCATGGGATCTTGAATAAATCATTTACTTTTTCTTTGCCTCAGTTTAACCCTTCTGTAACAACTGTTGTACAGTGCTTCCACTTCCATGGATTAAAAAAAGTGCTAGGTAATAGGCTGTCAATTAATCACAGTTAACTCAAGTGAGTAATGTAAAACAAATTAACTCAATTTAAAAAAGTCACAATTATTTTCAATTTTAATCACAATGTTAAACAAGAATAGAATACCAATTTAAATTTATTATAAATGTTTTAATGTATTTTATATTTTCAAATATACTGATTTCAATTACAACACCGAATACGAAGTGTACAGTGCTCACTTTATATTATTTTTATTACAAATATTTATACTGTAAAAAGATCAATAGTATTCTTCAATTCATCTCATACAAGTACTGTAATGCACTCTTTATTGTAATATTGCAACTTACAAATATAGAATTATTTTTTACATAACTTGCACTCAAAACAAAAAACTTCAGAGTCTACAAGTCCACTCAGTCCTACTTCTTCTTCAGCCAATCGCTAAAACAAACAAGTTTGATTACATTTTTCAGAGATAATGCTCCCTGCTTCTTATTTACAGTGTCACCTGAAAGTGAGAACTGGCATTCACATGGCACACTGTTGTAGCTGGTATTGCAAGATCTTTATGTGCCAGATATGCTAAATATTTATATGCCCCTTCATCCATCAATTTATAGATTGCACAATCAAAAATAATATAAAATGAGCACTGTACACTTTGTATTCTGTGATGTAACTGAAATCAATTTCTTTGAAAATGTAGAAAATATTTACAATAATTTTAAAATGGTATTCTATTATTAACAGTGCAATTAAAACTGTGATTAATCCTGACTATTTTTTTTAATCTCATGATTAATTGTGATTTTTTTTTTAAATCATCTGACAGCCCTGTTAGGTAATATAAATGGAGAGTATCAATTATCATCATACTTTGAGCATCGTAAAAATATCCTCTATCTATGACAGAATTAATGATATAATGGCACTGTGGGCATAAATCAAGGCCAGTACAACAAAGAACCACTGAATCTTACATAAAGTATTCAGCTGAATCTCTGTATATGCTCCGAAAACTGAATTTTAAAGAAGTTTTTGAGCAAGATAAGAAAGTGTCCAGCTCTGGGACTGACATTTTTCACTGTAAACACAATATTGTGAAGAAGAGAGGAGTGAGAAATAGCATTCTGAAACTTCTCATAATTTATTCCCTCTTGTTCTGCTCCGATAAAACTGGACATTTCTAAGTCACCTATTTACAAAATACTATAAAAAATGGTGCTTTAAGTTTTCACTTGGAGTAAGAGGTTTAACACATCGGAATTATAATGTCCTGAAAACAGAGGTTTTAATAGAATCATTAAACAAGCCCTTAACTGCAGCTTCACTATGGGGCACTGCCCTAATTAATAATATTACATAATACAAACAACACATGCTATCGATTTAGGGATCCCATGCTGTTCTTAAGCGAATGAATGTGATTTGTTAGCTCCGATCTGCCACTTCCACTTACTGCAGAAGTGTCTAAATTTCATATTACACTCTAAAGCACACTGTGAGAAACTCCATTAGAACTCACATTATTCATATAATGATCAAGTTCCACAGACGTAATCAGTAAATGGTCAAGACAATACCTCTAAAATCACAACATGAAACTAGAGGAAATAGAAGGGTGAGTGGGAACACTTGCCTACTAATGGGAGAGTTGCAGGAGAAAATCCCAATCCAAACCTTGCATAAACTACTGCAGTTTTTCTGCCTTTGTCCCAGAAGTAGTACATTATAAAGAAAGATTAGGTGCAAAGCTTGGCAGAATCTCAGCTAAAAGCTTTCTACAATTTTAAATTTTCTGAGCTAACACAATTAAGGTAGCTAAAGGGAAACACCAATTTGGCACTTTGGCAGCTCATCTGAAAAGAAATAGCTATAGTTCAAGGTTGATTTCCTGCTTAGAGCACAAAGCAAGACCGGTGATTCCCATTGCAAGTAACTGTATAATTTCCACATTACAAATTTCCAAGTTATAGAGCTGTATTTCTATTTAGAAAGAATACAATTAGTAATTAGGGAAAGTTTGCTTATTAACTCTTGCTGTTTCCTTACTTAGCAATCATGGTCTTGAGATAGGTAATACAGCTGGTCAAAAATTTTCCAACAAAACAGTTTTCCATTGAAAAACATTGATCTGATAACCCCAAAGTGCTCTGTTTTGATTTTATTGTTGCAACTATTATAACTGCTAAAGAACTTCATTTTGATTTCTCTAAACACATTTTTTCTGAAATGTTTTGTGGAAAATTTTGAAAATTTGATGTGATCTGGGACTAATTTTAAACGATTTTAAACGACTGGAATGTCCCGCAGAACAGAAATTTCAAGTTTCGAACAGCTCTACTAGGTAACTTAATCTATGGAAACAGAAATTAACCAGCATATACTAACACTACAGAATCCTACATTAGGCCAGTCACTTTTGCACACGTAGCAAACGAAGGTTCACTCAGGGATAAAGTCTTGTTTAGCAGCTACAACAAAGGACTCGGAGTCAAGACTTCTGGGTGGCACTCCTGGTTCTGACACTGAGGAACGTACCTGGGGAAGTCACCTAACCTCTCTGTGCCACAGTTAACTTTTCTTTAAGATAGGTAAAATACTCAATGTGTGGAGTGTTGTGAGACTTACTCAATATAATTGGAAGGTGCTTCCTGTTTAATTGGTAATAGCCTTATCCTGGACTAAAATAATCTGAGGCCTGGAGGTTTACAGTAAATCATCTCTGAGTAGGAAATACCAGGAGATGGTGACTACTGAGTTCACAGGAACTCAGATTATTACTACTTTGACATGCATAAATAAATATTATTTTAAATGAAAGAGAAGGGAAAAAAGATTGGGGAAGACGGGTAAATAAGGAAAGAGTAACGTGAGAAAGTACTTGATTCTGATCCTATTCAACTCCAGTACAAAGATCCTACTGCTATCAGTTAGAATATGACAGGGCATGAAGGAGACAAGCAGAGTTAAAACATTTTAAAATAGTTTTCAAAAACCAATTTCCATTTCCTTCCCTTGCTTTGATTTTTTTTTAAAGGTATTTCTCTGCTTCCTCAGAACAATGCCTGAATACTTGAGTTGTTTGCCAGTGCAGAGGAACTAAAGACCTGCAAAGTTACAATATGGTGAATGAGAACGAACTGTAAACTGAAAAAGTAAATTCATGCAGTTTGAGTGACTAGTAATTGCTATCAATCCCAATATTTATACAAATCCAACTCAAAAACCAAATACAGAAAAATGTAAACCAGGGAGAAAAAGTATGATTATGGGTCACTAACTTTCAGCTTCCTGGGTTGGATTAAATATTTCCATTTTAGTTTAACTGTTTTTAAAGCAATGAGAAAAGTGCTATGGACGTTGTTATAAGCAGAATTGCAGTTTTGCACATTGCAATGCACTGCAACAATCCAGGACCTTTTTTGCTATTGTGCTAAAACTGGAAATGCAAGTGTTCCAGCTAAATGGGTCCTGTATGTTACAACTAGAGAGCAAAGCTGATCAGAGAAACATGTTTTAGGACCAACAGTCCTGGAAAACCATCTTATTTCTGAAAACAGTGATGCGTAGGATTCCCATAATAAAACTCAGATGTTTTAACTACTTTGAGTTATTCTATTTTATTTGTTTATTTTATACATAAATAAATCCAATCCACTTACATTCCCTGCAGGGTGTCACAATGAACAGCCATTCATCTCCCCTCCCCCAACACACACACACGCGCACGTGCATGCGGCCTGTTAGGTATCATGCTGAAGTCTTGCTTTGTTATGCTCAGCTCTTATTCTAGAACTAATCTTTTTACAAAAAACTTAATCCAGTTAGCTGCGAAGGATGACTAAATGTCAAAGTAATTGGATAACAGCCTGAGATTTTGTAATTATTTCATTATTCAGGCAGACATTGTTTAAAGCTGTAGGCCTACTGACTGACATTCTATCAGACAATGCTACAAGCAGCAGTGGAGGAGGAGTGTCACTCAAGTGGCCACTGTCTCCTTTCTCAAGATCACAAGCTGTTTCTGATCTCTTGCTTTGTGTAGCTGAAAACACTAAGGCATCTTGTGTTAGAGAAACGTTGGCTACTCCATGTGCTACTTCACGTCTAGAATTTCTGAAGTGCTGAATTAAAGCAATGATTAATGCAGAATAGATTACTCTTAAAATCAAATCAGATGATTGGTTCAGCAGCTTTTACATAATAACAAAAGGCTCAGTTACTCCACAACGTGTTCTGTTCTTCCATTTATTGTAATCCATGCCTGCTGTTCGTCATCCAGAGCTATTGGAGGAGCTTTGAGAAAAACACCACGATGGATTTTAAAACTTGCCTGTGGTGCTCTGATTTCCTTGTAGTTTGCCAAAATGTTCAGTTCTAGTTGGCAGGACTGTTGGAATAACTAGAACTAGAAAAAAAATTAATCTATGTTATGAAAAGCAGTAATGCTTCAGTTGTACAGCAGATGAGACATTTTAAAACTGCAATATGTAGTGAAACAAAAACGTAGACAAATGTGATCTTAATCCAGCTCTCAATGGTGTGAAATGACAAAAAAGTGTATATGAAAGATACCTTCCACAAGACACGCATGTGTATATGAACATGTAACATACACAGATGCATGAAAGCGAAAAGAAGCGCTGGAGCCAAATAACATAACCAGATGAATGCTGTTCATTTTATGTGCAACAACAGTGACATCCAGGGGAAAGGTAGCATGAACACAGGTGCTCTGGTTCGTCAAGCATCTCCGATATAGTCAACAAAACAATTTGCAACTACAGCATGCAAATTTAAAATATAGTTTCCAGATATACACTTGTACATGATTTTAAAGTTTTCTTTCCCCAAATATTCTTTTCACATGATCAAATCAACAATAGTAGAAAGTGACCAACAAGAGACCTCAAACATGGCCAAAATGAGTTCACTGAAAAACGTGGACAAATATTCATGAATAATGCTTTTTACATTATCTTCCTTAAATCTAGTCTCAAGCTTATCTACCTCTTGAAACGTCATTCACTCACTATCAATAGTGATAATGTACTTTACGGCACTGGTGAAGCTACACACCAGGGAGCATTCTACAAGAAAAGACAGGATTCTTTCACGTCCTATTTCTACAGAAAGTTTGAATTGAAAGGCTCAGACCCTGAAAACACTTAGACAGTTTTTCCAGTTCCCAGAGTAAAAAAAAAAAAAAAAAAAAAAAGCATGAGTTGGAACACAGTGATGAGTTTGGAGAAAATCACAAGATTTAGAAAAAAATGTCATGCTTTTTGACTGTCTTCTGGCTTTTGAACTCCCTTTCCCACCCCCAATGTGTGTGATAATTATAGGTTGGAAACTGAACCTTAATGCGGTCACACACAAAATGCTGGCCATGGCTCCCCTATGCACATACTTCCCAACTCCTCCTTGGCTGGCTCCACACACACACCAACCCCTGCAGGCTCACTCCATACTTCCTTGGCAGGTTCTCAAAACCCTGCCTCCTTCCTTGTAGGCTCCCACTATCCCTCCAACTCCCACCTGCCTTCAGGAGAATGAGCTGCATTGTGCGCCTACTGCACACTGCATTATCCCCTGTTTTTGCATTGTTGTGGAGGTAGGGGATGAGGCTGCCCTAGCTGAGTTTGGGGTTGGGGGAACTCCACTGTGCTGTTCCACTCAGAGCGTGTAGGGCGGCCAGTACTGCAGACAGCAGGTATAGCTGCCTGAAACACAAGTGGAACAGGCATTTCTAGTGCAAAGAGCAAGGAACTGGAAACAGTCCTGAGCTGATTTTGTTTCCCTCATACCAGCCCCTCAAAAATCAGCCCAAAATTATGACACTCAGAATAACATTGTGAATATTGGAAATGTTATTTGAGTCCAAATCTATGAGTGTCCCGATACAAAATTAACAGAGACAGCTTATATATCTCAAATATTTCCAATGCACTATTATGGTACTATGTAGGCACTTAATTATCAAGGCATATATCTCAAGTCAATACAAAAAGTTGTAGGGAGCCCCAAAGTGAAGTTTTGCACTTCCCACAGCTCTTCTCTGAGCCACTGGTCTAGGGGACCCTATCAGTACTACAAGTAAGATGACTACCAAATCCCCCGATCTCATTCCCAGAATGCTTGGAGTGGATAGGTGAGGAAAGAAGAGAACAGAAACTCCTATTAAGGCAAATGAGGAGGCTTCAACATGGGGTGGGTCTAGATGAGCAGCCCACAAAGCCAGGACTGCACAACTGCAACACATTAACTGGGGAAGGGCAACAGATTATTGAGAAAGAGTTTAAATTTGTAAGCGAAGACAGAAATATCATGGTTCAGGGATTCCTAAATTCCCCCTTTACCTAGGAGTTTGTGCCATTCTGAGACTCCGGTTGCAGAGAACAGAAAGCTCCAGCTATGCAGCATCCGGAGAGAGATCGATCAGACCCAGCACCGACTATCAAGAAGCAGCTGAGATCCCAGGAGGATTCTGGATTAGAGAATTGGAGAGCCCAGCTGGAGTCAAGAGAGAACACTGCCCAACCCGGGAGGGGATGGGGGGAATGACAAATTTTATTTAAACTGGCCAATGCTACAGAGCTTCAATACTCCATCACAGCCCCCACATCTTGGTTAAACCATCCACCTCAGGAAGATTCACGAACTGAGGTTTGGAAAATTTGTGAGTGTTAGGAATTGGAGAATTGGCTTTTGATAAATGCTTATTGGTTAACCTTAACCGCTTCCTTCCCCAAAGCCTATTTTCCATTTCCCAGTTAAGTCATCCCAGTGATATACTGTTATTTTTGGTGTGTCATTTCTTTGCTGTGGTTTGTTTCATTAACTTCTGCCTGCTGGACTTTAAACTCCTTGCCAGACAACAGTGTCACTGATTTCTCAAGGGAGAGCACCTCTGTGTCTATGGCACAGTGAGGAGTCATTGCAAACGGAGGCAACAGGTGCCAAGAAAGAACTCAGAACCGGGCCTTCCCATGAAGATAGGGAGAAAAGCAACTCCAAACACTGGCAATAGCAAGCACCAGGAAGAGAAGAGAAAATAAGACTTAAGACTTACCTCAAGGGAGGTGCAGGTACCTCATCTCCGGTATTTTCCCATAAGGAAATATTAAGCTTTACCTGTCTTGAACTGAATGCTGAATTGCAATGTCTGGCTTCTGAAAACCAACAGCCTTTCCAGAGATTTTCCTCTTTCACAGTATAAGGCTTTTGGGGAAGGATTCTGGCACAAGTATCTTACAAAAGTAGGTCATCACCTTGTCATACTGATTTTTTTAATGTGAATTTCCTCATGCCTAGCAATCATTATTTTGCTACCCTTTGTTTCCAGATACATATATTGGTTTTCTGCCACATATTCCCAAATAAAGGCATGTGTTACCTCTGTGGAGGGGAAAAAGGTGACTGAGCACCTAGGATCCTCTGCCTGCTGGTTTTAATATATCCCATCTGCAGTTGCTTATGCTCATGCTCTTCTTATAAGTGAGTTTGAAGTGCAAGAGTTTGAAGAGCTTTTGCAGGCAGACTTGACCACTTCTGTCTACATAAAAATCTGTAGGAATTACAATGCAAAGGACATCAAAATCAAGCCCCTTTTAAAGCATGACCCAATACAAAATTTAAGTCAATGAGCAGCATCTAAGTACGGCATGATGAATGAATAAATAAAAAGAAGTCTACCTGAAATGTGTATCATATAACTCTAGGTACAAATATATCTGACTTCTAAATGGGAGAGAAGCACAACTAAGAGATGATAATTGCTTTGTCACACGGTACAAGTCAGACTGCCATAAGCAAGAAGGAGACCTAACACACACGATTAAACAGCTGTGATTATGCTGTTTTCTCTGAGTCGCTTTGACAGAAACACTTCCTCATGCACAGTGAGCTGAGAATCCTGCTGCTGTCACACTAATATTATACAGTCATCTAAAACTAAACTAACACTGACAAAAGCAAAGCTGGTTCACTGAATCCTTCCTGAAGGTAACAGTCATAATTATTTTTTAGATTTTTCATACTTAGATGGAAGTAGCAATCACCAGCAAAGAATGAAGAAGGCAATGAAGTTGGTAATAATTATGCCAATCAAAGGGAACAGGGGAGAGAGAAGAATCAGGTCTAATTTGTAAGTCTGAATGAGACACTCTACCCATAAACTACCCTGCTTGAGCAAAGTATCTACGAGGTGTGTAGTGTAACTTCCTTAACATCCTCCAATAGCCACTAAATACAAATCCCAGAGTATTTAGGCAAACCATTTCCTTTATGATTACTAAACTTCTGTGTTTCATAACACTTCCTGTTTAAAAAAAAATCACAGTGGATTTCAAACACTATGAAAATACATTGGCCTCACAATACTTGAACAAAATCTGATCCAGTAACTCGGAACATACTCTCTGCACTATGGGATGACTGTATGATCATATCAACTAGTAGAAGGAAACTAGCTTTCTACAGTTGTTGCCTGTTTCAAAATAAGCACTCCCCCTGACTAAAAGTACAACAGAGCACATACAGAGAAAAGCACATACGAGACCATGCAGTATCAGTTCTGCTAAAATATAAAAAAGGCAGCAATATCACGGTTACATGCAAAATTTACAACCCTTACCATGGCAATGTGACATATTATTTATTCACACTCAAACAAGATTAGCACCACACTAATTCAGTATGTTGATGCAGCATGTGCATTGCAATTTATAAGTCCTGGGATAGGGTTGGTAAGGAAACAACTACCATTAAAAAATCTTTTGGTAATAATAAATACAGGCCACAACACTTCAATAGTTAAACTGGGATTGGGGCATATAACTAACAGAAAATTTGGATTAATACTGATTATATAGTGACATTACAATAGGAAAGAGTTTGAGTCCGAAAGCTGTATTTTCTTTAGCACACCCCACTGTATAAGTGAGTTTACCTACTAGGTAATAGAATATTTACTCCCAGATCCACAGTGGTGCATCTTTAACAAGTTGTATTGCATTGTATTTGTATGTTACAAACAAACAAACAAACAAAAACAAATAAATACATAAAAAAGGAAAAGTGTCTATATGAATGCTCACAGTCAATGAGGAAATAAAACTTGTTCCACACCTCTCAGTTCTGCAGTAAACAGATTTTACCGATTGTTGGCAGGAGAGACAATCACACAGAAATCCCTGTCCAAGAAGGTACTCTTAGGGAGCCATGAATCAGTGTAAAAATCTCAAACACAAGAGACACCAGAAGAATGCTGCTGACCCCTATAGTGGTCAGTACATACTGTAACTTTAGCAAACACTAAGACAGTAATTCAATGGGATCACTTCTCAAGTGCTCCCAAACAGTTTGAAACTTATTTGGTTGAGAAATATGCTGAAGAGCTCCAAAGGGCTCTTGGTCATACATAAAATTAGGTATTGTGAAAGCCATTGGCAGTATGATATTTTATTTCATTTTTAATAGGAAGTGTTGGAACAGTCCTAATCAACTTTAGGGATGGTGGATCACTGCTCTAAAAGGATAAAATGGACAGGGGGGAAATATATACAAAAGGCAGCCAGATTTTGATACATCTTTACTTAAGAAGAAAAACCTACATCATCTACCCATTCAGCACTACAGCTGTAACAGCTTTATTACTAGAGCTTTATATATATTTACCTTTTTAGCTGATCGTTGGCATCACAGCCACATATGGTATCATTTCTCTTAATGTAGTACTATTTTCAGCATATTTCCCTCAATCCCTGAGCCCCTCAGGGATCAATCTTGCCCATATCCCTCCCTCTCCTTTTCACCACTTACCTTTTCCTTCAAGCCTACCACTTTGGTGGCCTTCTCTTCAAAAGAAGAATGACAACATGAAACACTTTTCTACTCCTTTCTCCTAGCAGGGAAATAGAGTGCCAATTGTGCATTTTTGTTATACTCTGCTAGCCAGGAACATGCTCATAACCTTTACTCTGACCCCTACTTCAATTAACCTGGCCAGACAATATATATTTAACTCTTCTGTTCAATTACCACTGCATCCAAATAAACATGTTTTTCCAGCAGCTTTTTCCCAATCGCCTTTGCACACACACACACATTCATATGCACCATTTTTCTATAAACTGTCAAAGAAATCTGCTTAAACTTCCCTATTAACTGTGAAGGAATGTAAAATAAAAATAGCCATCAATTGCTGTAAAATAAACAACAAAACAACTGACCAACACATTACAAGCTAAACACCAAATCAGATCTGTCAGTTTGATTTTTAAAAAGGCTACAATACTTACGACCAACATTTGTGCCTGTGCAACCTAAAGTAATCAAACCTTAGGCTACAGAGCATGAGTTCATTGCCTACAGTGGGTAAGAAAGAAATACTCTACCCTCATGTACAGCACTGATTTATAGAGGAGCCATCTTCTTTTGAAATATTAACCATTAAGGTGGGTAGAAAGCTGGCTAAATCATCAGGCTCAGCAGGTAGCCATCAATGGCTCGATTTCTAGATGGCAGCAAGTAACAAGTGGAGTGCCCCAGGGGTCGGTCCTGGGGCCAATTTTGTTCAACATCTTCATTAATGATTTGGAGGATGGAGTGGACTGCATCCTCAGCAAGTTTACAGATGACACTAAGCTGTGGGGAGTGATAGACACACTGGAGGATAAGGATAGGATACAAAGTGATCAAAGCAAATTAGAGAATTTGTCCAAAAGAAATCTGATGAGGCTCGAAAAGGACAAATGCAGAGTCCTGCACTTAGGATGGAAGAATCCCACTCATTGCTACAGACTGGGGACTGACTGGCTAGGCAGCAGGTATGCAGAAAAGGACCTGGGGGTTACAGTGGATAAGAAGCTGGATATGAGTCAACAGTGAGCCCTTATTGCCAAGAAGGCTAACAGCATATTGGGCTGCATTAGTAGGAGCATTGCCAGCAGCTCGAGGGATGTGATTATTCCTCTCTAATCGGCACTAGTGAGGCCTCATTTGGAATATTGTGTCCAGTTTTGGGCCCCTCATTACAGAAAGGAGGTGGACAAATTCGAGAGAGTCCAGCGGAGGACAAGAAAAATTATTAGGGGGCTGGAGCACATGACTTACGAGGAGAGGCTGAGGGAACTAGGCTTGTTTAGTCTGCAGAAGAGAAGAATGAGGGGGACTTGATAGCAGCCTTCAACTGAAATAGGGTTCCAGGGAAGATGGAGCTAGGCTGTTTTTTAGTGGCAGATGACAGAACAAAGAGCAATGGTCTCAAGTTGCTGGCAGGGGTGAGGGGGGAGGAGAGAGGGAGGTTTAGCTTCGATACTAGGAAAATCTTTTTCACGAGGCGGGTGGTGAAGCACTGGAATGGGTTACGTAGGAAGATGAGTGGAATCTCCATCCTTAGAGGTATTTAAGGCCTGGCTTGATAAAGGTCTGGCTGGGATGACTTATTAGGTCGGTCCTGCTTTGAGCAGAGAGTTTAATTAGATGACCTCCTGAGGTCCCTGTCAACACTAATCTTTTATGATTCTATGATTAGGGCCACTGTCAAAGGTATGATACTGGACTAGAGTCTGGGCCTCTGGTTTGATCTGCTATAGCATGTTCCTCGTCTCAAGTGACCAACCTGTGAAGTTTTTGTGTCTTTTCACACAATTTCAGGATAGTGAAAAAGCAGGTTTTGTCACCACCATGGCTTTTAACACCCAAGTAACTCTTACCTCCTAACCGTCTGAAAAGAAATGTCAGGGTACTGATAGGGTTCTTATAGCTCAATCAGTCGTTATGTGAAAGCCACACATTCATGCATCTGTAGAGGATTACAATGGGTTAAAGGTGGCTTGCTAGAATCATGGAACGTATATTTCACATGCTTGCTAGACAGGTCTAGGCCAGGGTTTCTCAACCTTTTAAGTAGCAAGTACCTCCTGACTCCGGAAAATTTAAGAAGTACCCCAACACTCAGTTTTCCACTCTGAGAAATACAATCTTTTTCCCCTTTACTGCCGGACGACTGTATTTCTCGTAAAGCAGGAGAGTTGTGAGTTCTGCAGTGCTATGTGGCTGTGGCAGATCACAAAACCTGCTGCTGTTTCTCCCCTTCTTCCTCCTCCCCTTCCTCCACATAGGAGCAAAGGTCAATGCCAGCTATTCACTATGGCCTGACGGTGGAGTCACGTGGTATTCTCCTTACACAGGCAGGAACTTGTGAGGTATGAGCAGGCAGTAGCAGCCCAACAGAGCGGATAGCCCATGGCCATCCCTAAGGGGTGCCGGTCTGGGGCAAATCACACTGTGTGGGCCCTGTCATGCTGACTGGATGGGGGGGGGGGAGGCATTTGTGTTATTTGACATCAGTATGTCAAAATCATAGTTATTCATGTGAGACATGCCATGTTAGGTACTGTTAGAAAGGTTATATGCTGAGTAAGATGATGATGTTTATGTTCATGTGCTGTATCTGTAATGGAAGTTATGGACATCTTTGATATACCTGTATTTTGAACTATGCTGTATAACACACCCCAGACTGAGAGGCGGCAAGACAATAGCCTACTTAATGGCCCATCAAGACCTTTACAGAAGCAAAAGGCCCAGGAAGGAACTACAAGCATACCTGAAGATTTACCAGGATTGGCCCCTGTGACTCTGGACTCCATCTTAGTTCCTGTGAGGCCTGCAGGCCGCATGGCCAGAGGCAGAGGGTATATAAGATCAAACCACAGAAATCATTTTGTCTTTGTTCCTGTCCAGCTGCGGACACACATCTACTCACCTGTGGATCAATTCATTTTGCAACTGAACTGAAGGACTTAGACTCATCCAGGTACTGGATGTAAATCAGAGGAACTATACAAGCCTGTAACTCTACAATTCTTCTAGAAACCTGATATATGTGTACTTTCAAATCATTGCTATGTATCTGATGGCCTTAATCCTTTACCATTTCTCTTATTGTTTGTTTTTCTTTTTATAATAAACCTTTAGTTTTAGTTACTAAAGGATTGGCTGGCAGCGTGGTATTTTGGGTAAGATCCAAACTTATAGTGAACTGGTACTGTGGCTGGTCCTTTGGGATCAAAGGGAATCTTTTAGTAAAGAGCATAGAGTTAAAATAACTCGTCTCTTTACTGGACCTAGAGGCAGTTTGGGAGCCAGAGACTGAAATGCGGTAAAGGGTACTGTGTGTATTTGCACAGTGGCTTCTTGATAACCAGTGTGGGGGATTCAGAAGCACTGTTTGTGGCTGGTTGGGAAGTCTGACTGCAGTGTCACCCACCAGCGCTGGGAGAATCTGCTCTCCTTTTACAGCCTGCCCTGACCTTGGCATTTTTCAGAAAGCTACCCTGGGCACGGACGGGTCACAGGCCCCTCTTAAGATTTTTATACTGGTAAAATCTGGGGCTGTCATAGTTGTCAATTTCATTGCTCAGCTAGAGCAGTGAAACTGACAGGTAAGCCTGCTGGTAGAGCCCAGCTGGGCAAGCTGCTGGGCTCTCCGCCTGGGCACCGGGCTTTGAGCTGGGGAGGGGAGGAGCTACTTGGGCAAGTTACAGGTGGCTGCTGCCTGGCTGCCAGCCCGGGAGGGGGTGACTGCCACGTGCTCTGAGCTTGGGCAAAGGAGGCTTCTGTGCAGGCTGGGACCCAGGGATGTGGGCAGGCGGCAGGCAGCTGCTGCCCATCTTTAAGCCAGGACATGGGAGACTGTCTCTTGGCTCAGAGCTGGGGCACGGGTGGCAGCCACCCAGCTGCGATCCCAGCTCACAGGGCGCAGGAGGTTGCCGCTGGTCTCCCACCTGGGAGCTGGGACTAGGCAGGACATGGATGGCTGCCACCCAGCTTCCCAAGATTGGGGTGGCTGCCATCTACCTCCCAGCTAGAAGGTGGAGCTAGGTAGGAAGCTGGCAGCTGCCGCCCACCTCCCCCAGAAGATGGCAGCTGCTGCCTGCTGGCAGCTGCTGCCTGCTCCCAGCCGGGAGCTAGGACCAGGTGGGAAGTGGGCGACTGCCACCTGGCTTCCCCAGAAGTCGGTGGCTGCCACCTGCCTCCCTTCACTGAGTTTTTTGCTGCGTGCCCCTGCCTGTGTCTCACGCACTCCCAGGGTACCTCCTGGTTGAGAAACTATGGTCTAGGCAACCTCTCTGTTACCAAACTAGACCTGAACGTGGCTTCCATAATTGGAACTAGCCAACAGCAATTGTTTATAGCATCTGGTGAATCACCAGAGATAGCGTAGGATACCAGTGTCCTCACTAGGGATCGTTTGCATCACAAAAAAATGAGACTGAGGAACAACTGAGACAGAAAGCTACCCTGAAAGTATGGTTAGGGCTCAGCAAACCCTCCAAGTCTAGGTTCTATGGACCAATAGAAACCCCACATTATTTGCTCATGGGACAAGCTCACTTCCAAACCTCTGCAGATTCACTGCTGACCAAGAGAAACTATCTAACCCCCACCCCAAAACAATACAACCTTGCTCTGCCAAACTTGGCAACTCCACAGCCACCACTCCATACTATATGTTATGAATCCCCCTTGGTGTTCTGGTAACTTGCACCGAACCTGCCAATGGGCCTTCTCCCATGTTCTTCAGGGAAAGTGGGATGGATATTCCCACAGTGTTCTCTCTTAGGATCAGCGTGATAGAAGGCTGATTGCACTCCCCACCAAAGAATCTTAAGGGATCTATGGGGGAAAGGAAAATCTGTCTCTCCCCGCCCCAAGGCACCAGAAGCAGGTGAAACACACTTGTCCTGCTGCAGCCATAAGCTTTAATAAGCTGGCAGTACAAACATCTTATAATTTTTAGCCAGGGAACCCTAATAAACGATATCTGGGTATTTGTGGGGGTGGGAGGTTCCAATCATGGACCAGCACATTTGCATTAGGAACATTCCTCCTCTCCTGCTGTCCTCCTTGTTTGTCAAGGGGAGAGACCAGGCCCCCCAAAGACGGTGCTAAAGGGAACAACAACCCAGCACTCCCTGAATATATGGAAACAGAGAGATACGTGGCTCCAAGATGGATTGTGGAGTAAACTGGAGGGATGGAGAGACTGTCACCATGACTTCATCTTCCAAAGACACCTTATGTAAGTTGGGAGGACCTGAGACAGTAGGCTTTGGTGACACCGTGAATAGGATAGCAACATCAGCAGCCAAGATCTAAGACCTTCTCACAAATTTGTGCCCTGTTTACATGAGGTAAGATCCTGAGCCCACAAGGATTTTAAGGCGATTCAGGGCTAAAAGCCAACCTTTCATATGGCTTTATACAAGGCTCCCAGTTATCTATTAACTCCTCTCTTCACAATTTTCCCACCAACATATATAATTTATTGCATGGGATCAAGGCTCATCAATAAATACTTTATTATTTGAAAGGTGTAACAGTCAAAAGGAGTAGTCCTAGGGGATAAAAGGATATAGAGGTGACACTTGTGAAGGTTTAACTCATTAGGGCAGGGTTGTGCTGCAGGATGTCTTGAAAAACAGAAGAAGGAAAGACTACTTCGCTTAAAGATACAACATTTAAATTATTTTTAACTCTTTTCCTGTGCCTGTAATGCTGACAAACTTTCATTAAAATGTGGGAATTCCTTCAGATGCAGGAGACCAGGAATGCAAAGATCTTTTTTGACAGAGACTTCTATAGATTTAATCTGACCAGGAGTAAACTATGTGATGGTCAAAGCTCTGACTTTCTACTTACTCCTGCCACTTAGTGGCACTCATGGTCTTTGAAAGGACAAGCCAGAATAGCCAGGTGTTTTCTATTTAATTTTGACAAGCAGGTTTTAACAAGAGCAATTTATGAGTATGACAGTGTCACTGGTGGTCTGTGTGGTTTTCAAAGCTATACAAATGCTGCCAAAACACATTAACAGATCAATGGGGAAGTTTTTTTTTTTTTAACAAGTTATACAATTATGCTTATTCTCTAGAAACTAATTTAGCTCAGGGCATTTGAATTATTTCCAGGGCAACTGAGTATGACTATTATCTATTAAAAAGGCCCTCTATTGATTCTAAAAGTAAAAGAGTGGGTATAAAAAAGCAGAGTAACCTTTGACTTTCTGTTCCCTTTCATTACAGAAAAACACATAATAAAAGTGAAATGGCAGCTGTTTATCAGAAGACATGAGTCTTACATGCAACCTACCCATGAAAAAGCCTACCCATATAAAACACATTGAAATAGTATTTACTCTTAGTGGATGCATGAGTAGAATCCTACAGGGCTAATGTTTCAGTCTAATTAAGACACCAGTCCTTAAAGGAAGGGACCTTGTCTTTCATGTGTTTGCAATACACTGTCTGCACTCTGTTCATCATCATTTACGCAAATTTTATCTCCTATTTGAACCCTTAATAAATCCTTATTTACAACCAGAAAGAAAATGATATTTTTTATTAAAGGTGAAATTTCAGATGTCTTTTATGGAAATCCACAACTTTTCATAAGAGATGTTATGTAGCAAATTTTCCTTAAAACAACTGAGTTTTACCAGATTTTTCATTATTATTATTATCTTCTGAAATATTTTCTCCCATAATTAGATGTAAACATGAATAAAACTACATGCTGCAGTTTTCATCTAAAAAAAGTCTGCTTACTCAGAGTATCCATCTATTTTTAAGGGGCCTATCACCTTGGTATCTAAGTACTAGGGTATATTTGTTGGACTATTTGCTACTAAATAGGCAGAGCTTGCTTAACATTTCTATGAACTATAAAAAGCCTTTAAAAAAGAGGGAAACAATTATACGTGTAATAAACTAAAAATGATTTTTGCAGACATAAACTAGGACAAGTAACACTCACACAAGTTAATATAACACATGGTACATGTTAATCTATATATAACCAATATCTTTTAGTGACCCAAATATTAGGATACACCAAAAATAATTTTTCCCAGTCTAACGCTATATGTTGATGACTTCCTTGACAGCAAATTTAAGTATTATTCACAAATAAATAGTCTATTCGTTTGACTAATGTAGGAATGAAATATAATTTCTCATAGCTGCAGCATTCAATTTTACATCAAAATATAAGCCAAAATCCATAAGCCAAAATACAAGTTGGATTTTAAAACTCAGTGCAATTTATATTGATTCTTACTAAGAACCACAGACCTTGTAAACTTTTGCAATTGCATGGCTCAGTTGTTTTTTTGTTGGGAAAGTTATATGAAAGTTTTGTTATAAAAGCATCCTCAGTCAGTTCTTCACTACATTTACAAAACACTTATCACCAAGGACCACAAGCACTTTACAAACCTATATATGCACACAGACAACATGAACAGAGAAATAAAATTAATTCACTTAGTCAAGTCATCGCTCAGGTAAAAAGCAGCAACTTGTTTACCATCACATAGCAGCAACCGTATACACCAATTCAAGATAGTGAAGAACTTGTTTCTGAACTAATTGCAGTGAGAGAAACAAGGTGCTAGAGAAATTGGAATCTGACTAGGACACCAAGACCCAGACTTCCACTCTCACAAGAAATGCCCAAGGATCTTTAGTGAGCTGAAATGGTCAGAACCTTGATTTTGTAACCTCCCCGAAGGCAGAGAAAAAAGATTCTACAGTCAATGAATAAAAAGTTAATTCTTCATTCAGGTTGCTGGACACCATTTCTTTACTTCTTCCTCACTCTCTACATCCCCAAACTAATTAAACAAAGCTGTGCTTTCTAATGTCAACCGTCAAGGCTGATCTAAATTCTGACCTACAATAACCAACCCTATAAGGGACTGGAGATTGTAATGCAAGCTTCACATCTAATTTGAAAGATTGCATCTAGAAACACAGTATTCCCTGGCTCTATTTTGGAGCATTGGTCCAGTTACAGACTCAGAATGCCAAAGACTGCAATTCCCAAATTACCAAGTAATAAGCCACCAGCTCCATTACCTATGTCACTCTAGGTTCTCCTAGACTATCTCCCATCCAACTGTGCTTAGCTTGGGCGATGACCAAATTCTCAGTTCAGGTTTGTATGGCTGCATAAACAAGAGTTAAGAAACTACTAAGTGAAAACGTTTCAGATATACTTGAGGAACCAATAATGTAGCCTAGACAGAGCTTTATCCGCATCAATGCTTTTTAAAATAGTAGGCACTTAGAAAAAATAACTGAAGTATGTTAGCAAAAAGACAGTAGATATGCAAAACACCAAAATTGAAGGGAAAGAAGAGCTCTGTTGGGTACTACTTCTCCCAACACTGAGGCCCTGTTCCTTCCACAGATGACACCAGGCAGCGGTGTTACAATCTCCATAACAGAGGGACAGCTGGGGAATTTCTGAAGACTATGTACGCAACTACCAATATTATCTAATATTTAAACTTTTTTTCTGGTATTAAAAGCCTATTGCCCCATTTGAATTTAAAAAGGCCAAACATGTCAGTATGAACATAGTTTTCAATATAGGTACCGTAACATAAAATCTCTGATTTCCCAGGCATAATACATACACTAGTTAGTTTAAAGTCAACTTTGTCCTATTCCAGCTATGGTAAATCCCTTCTCTATCATAACTTTCAGTTGCATTGGAACAAATATACAGTGCATTTTTTTCAAATCCACTTAATGCAAAATGAGTAGTCAAGTATTTGAACCATATAGACAAACTTTCCATTCAAGGTTCCTGTCCAGTTTTCACTGAGACTACAAAAATACTGTGGGTACAGGCCACTACAGAGCAACAACTGATATCATGAGCTTGGCCTGTGTTACACGCCATAATTTATTATTTTTATTTACGGAAGTAGGGCCTGCTGCTGGCCAGTTAGAGAGGGGAAACAATACAAATGGTAAATGGTGGTGAGTGATCTTCCTGACCAGAGAGAGGGCCAGTGCTCAATTTCTGGCAGTTAGGAGCAGAAGTCATGGCCTCCGCTCCCAAACAAGAATAGAATAAGAATGAAGAGGTGGAAATTACTGGCTTCCTGAATGGCTGATTTCTTTCAAGCTTTGAGGCAAGAGGAAGCCCTGCTGGTCATAAGACTAAACTTAAGGAAATGGCATAATAAACTTTTATCAGTTATTATAAAACGTCTTTTTTAAAAAATTATTTTTCTGAGAACTTTATATAGCTTAACATTTGTGTATCCAGCAACGGAATGTAATATTATATGGACAAATAACATATCTGTGGACTGAGCACTCTAACAAAATTCAAAATCTGGAAAGCATATTGAGCATGTTCACTTACGATGACATCATAAAGGGTCTGACAATGTGAAACATATGTCAGCAGTTTTCTGCATTCCTCACCCAGTAGGCATGACAATTTACTGAACCTTGATCTTTTCAGTGGAGAAATTAGAGACATTTAGGGCCTAAATTAAGAAAATAAATAACCTGAGCACCAGTTAACTTTGAATTTCAGGTAATAAGTTGTAAAATGGCTATGATTTTTAAAAATACAGCTGTATGCTTTACTACAAGTACCATAATTTTGAAGTTTAACATAACACTTTGAACCTACTTTTGATGGAAAAAGCTTAGACAGTGCACTTGAGTCAGCCATTTATTACAAAGGGTGCATATGAAGTGATGAAAACAAAAAGAACTTCCTCCTCCATAACAAACATGCATGAAACACCAAAAAAGCTGGCAAAAGTATTGGCATAAAAACTAAGTTACCAGATGTACCTATTAGTGTGGCTGCCGAAGCTCCTTGAAGCGTTCTATCACGCTGAGCAATGGTGTCTCTTAGCTGTGAGTTAAAGTGTTGTCCCCTTTTGGTATGACGTTAGTATTTCCAAGTCTTCAATGTGTTGTGGACACTCAGGAGCCATTCACTTTTTTTTCTGCTATACGTATTTGGTGCAGTTCATATGCTTTCACTTTCATCTCTGACAGTTCACTGCAATTCTGTTGCTACTGGAGTGCCAAGCCAGATATGTATGGAGACATAGTTGAAAAAGCAGAAAATAAATCCCTGACTTCATGTCTCCTGCTTCTTGCATCAAGACTTTATCATGTCATGATTTAGAAAACATATTCTAAGTAATACCATCCACACCTATCAAAGTCACCATCAGGGGACATGAAAAGAATATTGCTTGCTCCCCAAACAACCTTCACCAATACTGGAGAATAGAATTTCCTTTCCTTCCACCTCGGGGAGAGAGTACATATGCCACTTATACAGTGTTTCAAGTAAAAGTATTTCCTGTCTCTACATTTGATAAATAAAAGGTTCTATTCAGTCCAAAATGTAATTACTATATCGTTTTGATAACATCACCTCTGGATTTTCTCAATTTCAGAATTAGGAGTGAAATTTCTAGACAAATTTTGATTCAGAGAAGGGAATTGGAGAATATACCTGATTTATAATAAAACATTAAATATCTAAAGTCAGAAAATTCAAGCCTAAATTTCATAAACTAACCTTCTGTCCTCACAATGCTGCCCAGACTCACATGTCCCCCACCAGAGATTCTTTCTAGTTGTTACATGAAATTCACATTTGACGTATTAGACCATATGACAGTTGTACTTACATCATAACAAAGGAAAGAAGTTACAGTTCTGCAGTCTCTTGGAGGGTTTTGAAGTATTATTTTCTTCTCCAAAAGGAAGTCAAGCTATATTGAAATTACTAGTACACACGTCTAAGCTTCTCAGAAGAGACTATCTTTTTGCCATTATGCAGCTATGGAACATCTTGCTGTTTCCAAAGAAGGAGATAAACTTAGTATTTTTCACTGGATTATCCAGTTTCACGGAAAAGAACACTAATCTCATTCAAGCCTCAAAGAGCAGACTGAGTCCGATGATTGAAAAGATAAATCCAAGATATGAATGCAAAATTTAGATACTTCCACCAAACACAGGAGGTACGTACTCCTCCTGATGTATACTCAAGGAAATATAAGATTTATATATCAACATTTATCCAGTTGCATTCTTGTCTGAGTTCATGAACCAAGACTCTGGGGCCTTAATCATGCCTTTGTAATAATGCTGCTTTAGCCACTGGAAGTCACTTTCTGCATTAAAGACAAAGATATTTAATAGGTCTCTAATTGTAAGTCCCTAAAATTTACTTTGAAACATTATTTTTCAATGTTATTTTCTTTAGGGTTATACAATCCATCACAGTTATGCAGACAATTGTTGTGAGGCCCTTATTTGTTCAACAATGACCGAGTGCAGACAAATTTGTTTGTGGCGGATGCTTTCTAAGATATCTGAAGAGTACAGATTGGTGTTTCAGGAGGGTGCATAGGGTACAGCATGTTGTCTTTCATTAAGAGTGATGCCAGATAGGGAGAGTATGATGCATCTTGTCTGTGTGTGAAAACTAAGACAAGACAGTTTCCAGACTTCAGTAGGACAGTGACCTGGTGGAAGGCAAAGTCTCAATGCCATACATGGTAATTGTTGAGTAGTTCATAAGCAAATTTGAAGATTTTAGGCTTCTGTGAATTATGAGTAGACAGAGATTTTACAACCATTTTTTAAACAAAGGTTACTTTTTACTCACATTACTCACAAATCACTTATTTAATTAGCCTCCATGGCTTTCCCAAATTCTCATAATCAGGCCTAATGGTGCCTCCTACTGGCCATTCTGGGGATTAGCTCTGCCAGTTGGTGCCTCTCCCATCATCCCCTCACCCTGCAGACTCACCTCGCTCCAGGAATAGCAGTATACTCTTCATGACTCAGCCCTCCAGCTGGGTCACCATCCCTGTTTCTCCTTCCTGTGGTTACCCAAAGTCTTTCTTCACAAACAGTCCAAGGCAGTCTTTTCTCTGCTGTCCTGATGATTCCCAGTGGCCAGTAGGGGAACCTACTCTGGGTTCCAGTCTAGTTCAGTTATCGGTGCTGCTTCCCTGGATGGCTTCCTACTCTTCCTGGTCTCCCGCTTCTCTGGGGGTACCAGCTCCAAACCAACTCCCTTCTCTTTCTTCCCAGGGAGTGACTGCCCTTTTCCCCAGCAGTTCTGTCTGTTCTCAGCTCCTGGGTTTTATAGATCCTGCCTCCTGCCCACTCAGCCTCCTTTAATCAACTCCCTGCTCCCTGGCTACTCCTGCAAATGCAGCCTGTGCTGTTAATTGGCCTACCAGGCCACTTTAACCCTTTCTTATCCCCATCACATCTAGGCATAGATCTATGCATGCAGAATATCATGCTGAAAGGAGAAGCTGGAGAACGGGGATAAGTCAACTCAGTTTCACAGTGGAAACAGTCAGTCACAGTGGAGAGTGCCATGCAGTGCTGAGTTTTTCAGCATATTACATGCAGCATAATTGGAAGCTTTTCTCAACTCTTCTCTGCCCATGGAGCAGTGCCCTGCTGTCCCACAGGCTCATGTAACACTCTGAAGGAAGCCCCATGCTTTATTTAGGAGGCTGCAGTCACACATCATCACCATTTGTTCTTGCAAATACCTAAAAAGTGCCATTTGGGTTATTCATATTTCTGTCTTATAGGATGCCCAGAGATATCACAAACCCATAGGCCTGGCATATTGCTACAAGAAATATGTTGTTGTACTTGAAATAGTTTCCCTAAATACACATATTTCTTCTATACTGGAGGTAGTGCTCTCTGTTCTAGTAACTATTGTGACACTTAATATCCAAACTAATTTTCTACGACAGTGCCTAAGAAGAAAATCAGTTTCTATGTGACTAAGAAGTACAGAGAGTTAATAATCTGCTCTATTGTGCCATCTGAAGATTGGAGTTCAAAATTTGGCATATGCCACAAAATGCTCCAATGACAACTATGTGGATGAAACCAAATGATCACCATATTCTCAAATAAACTCACACAGAACGATAAGACAAAAACACCATATCATCTGTGGGTGAACCCTTTTCACAAACTGATCCAGCCATATCTGACCTCTCAGTCCTCATCCTCAAAGGAAACCTGCACGACACTTTCAAAAGACCATTATGGGAACTTAAATTCATACCTCTGCTAGACACTAAAAATCATGGTCTTAATAAAGATACTGAATTTATGATAGACAAGGTGGATGAGGTAATAACTTTCATTGAACCAACTTCTGTTGGTGATAGGGACATAGCTTTCAAGCTTAAACAAAAAATTTGAAAGCTTGTCCCTCTCACCAACAGAAGTCAGTCCAATAAAAGATATTACCTCACCTACCTTGTCTCTCTAACATGCCACAAATTAAAGTAAGTTTGGGGATATCATCTTTGCTACTTAAAAACATCTGTTCAGATCTCTCTCTTTCTCTCCCTCTCACAGACACACACACACACAAAATATAATCGTCTAATACACACTCGTCTTGCATATGAAGATATATGGATATGGATTCATTTCGCAGCCATTAGGGACAATTGGCAGTCTCCACTCAGAGGACTCTCTGGATTGGAATACCATGTGTGCATGAGTCTACAGTGGGGTGTATTGGAAACGTTTTGTGGAAAAACTAACAATGTCTGCCCCCATTTTGTTTGGCTCCAATTAGTACTTCAATCCGACCCTCATCTCCATATTTAAAAAAAAAATATTTTTTTTTTTTAAGAAGAAACTCCCAAGTCATCTAACTTTTAAACAAAATGTAATGAATACTTTGTCTCCCTTCTTTCAATTAAAAAAAATATAAGGTAGCAAAAATCAAAGTATTTTCATGTGTGTCACCTGAAAGTTTTCTTTTTTCTATTGGTTAACATTAATGTCAGTCACAAGAAATTGCTATAAGACAGGTGTTAACCTACAACCTACTTCCCAGATGTGAAGGCTAACAGAGCACTAATTCGTAGTAGTGCTAGCCGTCTCCAATATATCCTGCAGCTCTCAGTGGGTTATCATTAGTGCTATAACCTAATATTTATCCTGACAAGGAGATTCCTTCCTTAGGAATAAAAAACTATATCTAACATGATTAGTGAAAACCTCATCTCCCAGAGAAGTTATGATTTATACCCCATCTCTCATATTGCTTACACGTAGGTGCATGTGGTTTGCATGTGGTTTTACTTAGCCGGACATTTTTTTAAAGGAAAGTTGTTTAACTCTTGTTCTGGTCAGCTGATACCCAATAAGAAGTCACTGAATCATTCTTTGGTGGTTCGTGGAGAACTAATGTAAAACGTACTCCAATCACCGGAAAACATTAGAAAACAGATTATAGGTTATCTCAAAGAGCAAAGGATACTCCTGTCTCTTGCTGGAGACTGAGATGATTCCTTTGCACTTAGGTTTACAAACTAGATTAAAACCCAGGTGACGTTCCGTCTTCCTGACAGACGATTTCATTTAAAAAAACCCAAACGCACAGCTTTTGAAAAGAGCCTGAAAGCACATACAAAATTGTAAGCATCATTAACTCTAATGCATAAGGCATACATTGGTGCGTCAGTCATAACAGCAGCTAATGGGATTGCCTTCCTGAAATGATTGATATAGGTGCCTAATAGATAGATTCAGGAATAAGATCTGCTTGACTTCTCTTCAAGACAGTACAAATCTATCTGTAATAGACAGCAAAAACTTGGTTAAAATTAATTTAATGCAGCATTTGGGAAACCACTTATTTACACAATGACTTGTTGAAATTGCCTTGTCAAGGGAACATATTATAAAAAAATTAGTAATGGTCTTAAAGAGAGATGCTGTGGAAGAGAATACCCCATTCATTTGGCCAAAATAATTGGAAGAAGTATTTGATGAGAAGTTTGATCTTACCTTACTTGTGGAGAGGATTGTCTCCCCATTATGCTGTTTTGAGATAAGAAGGTGTTGAGTGGCAAGATACTTCCATAACTTTGTTAATGACTTATCTTTTATGGTAACTGATAAAAAAGAATACTGAAAATCATTTTTAAAATAAGTCATTTACCAGGACTGAAGGGTTCTAAATTTTCCCTGAAGTGCTTCATGAGACACATCCCCACAGACTAAGATTTAAATCTCTTGAAGACTAATTTGTTAAAACGGGAGTGCAATTTTTTTTTTTGGTATTATTGAACAAAACCTCTATTCACGAAACAAATGCATATTCTGAATTTAGGATGAGGTCCAGACCTCTTTCTCTTGAAATTGGTTACACAATACGAGAACAAGTGGAAACTGAAATTGTGAATCATGATGATGTTAATCATTAATGGGTGGGAGTGAATGGGATATAGTAAGGGTGGGATTTTCAAAGGATCCCAAGGGGATCAGTTCAGTTCAATTTGGGATCCTATTCAACTTTCAATTCAATTTAGGATCCTGACTTTCAGAGGTCCCTTTGAAAATTTCAGCCCAATGACTTAAAATATCTGTATATTACTTAGCTAAAAGGTAGAATAATTTTTACCCAGTTCAGGCACAGTGAAGATATAGATTGGGAAATAAGATGTCATTTAAAATAGGGAAGGATAATATTTGTTTAATAAAATGTTATAAAGGTAAAAGAATCTTGAGTCTAAACCTAAAGACAGAGGTTTAATGAATGGGTAGAATTGTCATATGGTAATCAATTAATTACTTAATCAACATAAAATTTATGGATTTTTCATATATATGATCCACTAATGACTTTAATAAGAACGAGAGACTACACAAGGGATTAAATTTAAGTTCATATTTTACTATTGGCCTTTATGTTAGTTCAACATAGATTAAAAATTGACTGGAAACATTTTTTTTCCACAGGCATGCCAGAGTACTGGACTGAGCCTAAAATTTTCCCAAGGTGACACTATAACCATTTTTGAACGGCCAAATATTGTAATTCATCGATGTATTTGTATTTTTGTAACTGCCTGATTTATTGGAACTGCAGGGATGACTGGACAATAGATAATAAAACTATTTTGTGTGTGTGTTTTATAAGCATATATATAAACCACAACTGCATTTAGCAAATGCATGATTTGAAAAGCATAATTTGATAGAAGCCATAGGCATGGAAATATAAGAGAAAGGCACTTTCTTTGACTGTATATTAGAGACAATGAGGGCTGCCATTTAAATACTTCTCATATGATTTTAAATACAATTGTCTAAATTAATGTTCTCTGAAAGGGAGGAGGGGGAAACCAGCTTGCTGAATGATCAAAAATATGAAGGGGCTAGCAGCAAATTCAACAAGAGTGTTTTGGGGAAACTTTATCCATAATAAAATGATGAACAAAAACAGCCTTGATAAAATGAGAAAATTTAAACTCCAATAAAATTAGAAATTATTTAATGGATTGTTAAAGAGTTTTGAGATCTCCAGATAAAAGGTGCTGTAGAAAGGAGAAATACTACTAATATTGCTCAACTGAAAAAACAAGGAATAATCCAAACACCTAGAGAGACATAGTTATTCTAGGTTGCTGGGCCAAAAAAAAAAAAAAAACAGGAAATGTAATTTAAAGTAACAAGTCTGGGGAAAAACCAAACAAAATAAAAAGGTTATTTTTAATGGAACAGCCATACAATGTGCAGAGTCAGGGGAAAGGATTTAGGGGCTATTGTTTGGAAATCTTGAAGCTGTCAGTGCAATACATGTCTGCAGTATAGAAAACAAACAGGACAGAAGTATGCCTCCAGGTGTGGAAATAATACAAATCATAACATGGTTTGTTCCATTTCAGAACACTGTCTAGATCTCAAATAACAAAACATTAAGATTTGTCCACCTTTAATAGAAAAGATCTTTCCTTAGACTCAGTGCAACATTGGACAATCTGTCCAACTGTGGGATTAAAGAATATTCGTAGTGAGGAAAAACTAAATTTGGTCATTATAGTTTAAGTGGGAGAGAGAAGAGCTTGAACTCAACAAATGGAGGAAAGGCAGCTGTGATTTTCAAAGTTGCCGAGGATTTGGACGCCAAACTCCCCAACATTCCTTTGAAAATACCTGCCTTGAAGAATTTTGAAGGAGTTTGGCAAAGTGCAAAAAAACCTCTAGTGCAATAGAAAGGGGCTCAAAAGCCAGGGAAAATAGGAATATATCATCAGCTTGTAGACAGATTCCATTAATATACAAACATGTGAAACAAACTGCCACTGAAGCCTGCAAACCAAAGAGTCTAATAAGATGTGAGAGACATTTTTATGAAGAAAAAACAGGGAATTAGAAGAAATAAAACAGATTTAGGTAGGATTACTTCTCAAGGGGATGAATCCTTCAGGACACATGGACAGTTCATTCCTTGCATCTTGCAGCACCCCTTTCAATCCCAGTACAGTTAATTGAGAAAACAATCCATTGTTAAAATTTGCTTCAGAGGTGGAATAAAATATTGGTGAAGACATTGATCATGTTCTCTTTTAAAAAGTTAATACAGTAATGTTCCAAAACCCACAAGTTACATAATAAAAAACAAAAAAACAAGAGTCCTGTATATAGCACCTTAAAGACTAACAAATTTCTGCAGGCATAAGCTTTCATGGGCTGCAACCCAATAAAAGATATTATTTCACTCATTATGCTTCTCCAATAATGGTATTAAAACATTTAAGAGGAAAACATTTTATGCAACTACTGGGTTCCTTCTGCAGTTCTTCTTCAATAATCAGAACCTTAGCTAAGAGAAACTGTGCCACTGAAAGTTCACTCGTTTGTTTGCCGATGCGGGTCAGAGTCTCAGCTAGTATAAACTCTCATAACTCCACTGGCTTCAGTGGAAGTAGGCCAGCTAAAGATATACCCCTACCTCCCAACTTGCTTTTGGGAGTCAGTTCTGTTACCCTGAATAGTACTCCAGAAAACCCAAGTATAATGAAGTGTTACGACCATTGTCTTACACGAACCTCTTGCTTTCTATTTTGTGCTTTGGTACTCAAGATACATTAATCTTCAAAAGGGCCTGGATGCCTTGAAGGTTCGATATCTCCACAAACAACACATCTCCACAACAGTCTCCCTTATATGAAACTAGTGAGAACTTAGGAAAACATAATGTGCAAAAAGTGCCTGAAGATATGCTATACTGATTATGAGATATGATTGTGAGTTTTTATTACCCTTCTGGGGGGAAAAAAGGAATATAAGAGCAAGGAGTTGTGTGCCAGATGTAAGAGTTTAATACTATTCATATCTGATTAGCATTAGGAACACGTGCTTTGAATATGAAACACTTGTAAGTCTCTGCAGGTGAGTACTCAATCTTATTGTCGCAATTTCTGTCCGACATTTATATACCTGCTTCTTTTCAAACAGGACACAGAGGAAGTTTGATCTAGCAACTTAATGACTTTGAGAACTTGATTGTATTTTTAATATTTTAATGTAATTCTTTCATTCAGCACATCTCCTTCAGGTAAATATTGCAATAGAATAAACAAAAGTTTCACTGCAGTTTCATGTAAGACTGTTGAAACAGTAAAAGAGAGGGAAGTCATCTTAGGTTTCTCTCCTTTCTTTTCAAACTTTTCTTTCGCACAATACTCTTCATATTTACTGTGAATACCATCCTTAACTGTTCAATCATTTGTCATAATGTTGGTGGTCAATGTTGCCTTTAGTTACTGTACTGTAATGTTTACTAGAGATGATGAAGAAACTGGTTGGCTAACATAACAACACACATACAAGCTCATCTCCTGAAGCTAGCCCAATCAAGTATTTTCACTTAACAGAACTGTTTGTGATAGGACACAGTGCGAGATAGGAGAAGAATTGTTACAATACAATAAGAAAGGTCACTTTCAGGTGACTTCCAGCCAATTATGTGTTCTCAGTAAGAATCTTTGGAACTAAGCCTATGAACTTTGTGAGGGTCTCATTTAGGTAAACCACTGACTGCAGACAATAAAACATCACATTCTGCAGCTACAAACATGGAGAAGAAACAGGATATGATATACATATTAATGTACAGCATTGCATAGTAAAATTTTCCTGAAAAAGATTCTTAGATGGACAGTATATCTTTCTCTTACTAGGCTGCATGTATGAAATCTGCCTCAACGATAGAATAAAGCCTATGTGTAAAAAAGTTATTTTACACCAGAGCTGCTGTTTGGTGTTTTCCTTTGAAGCAGAAGCAATAGACACAGTTAAATGAGCCTAACTTTAAATGCAGACAAGGAGTGAATTAGTTTTAGGTTGTGATGAATAAAGTATATGGAGGTTTATTCTCCTCAGCTGACATGAAGCATTTGTAGTGGCTTAACTGCTAAAAGGAGACATTTAGCTCAATATAAACAGACAAGTGTAAAGTATGCTGCTAATGAGCTCTGTGTTCTCCAATTGTTCCACATTTATGATAGTTATTAAATATTTTTATTATAGCAGCAGCCAGGGAGCCCAGCTACTCTTTCTACTTTCAGTGCTAGTGACTCAATATATTTTAGCCCAGCCAAGAAAGGCAAGTACTATTTTGCCTTTAATTTTTGTACAAAGATATTGTCCAGAAAAGAAGCGATGTGCCTACGCCACTTGACAGAGCTGATAAACAAAAACACATTCACCTGATTTTTCTGACAGTTTACTAGCCAACAGCTTGATAAATGGGAACGAGAGACTCTGTAATGGTATTTGACAGACAGTTTCTATTAACTTCAAAATTCCTGAATATTTCCAAAAATGCCTGTGGAAAATTATTTTGGCTGTTTGCTTTAGAGTGCATAAAGTGATATTTTTGACAGCACAGCCCTATTAGTTTACAATATACTATTTTATATTCAAATTCACATGAACACGACTGAATGAAATAGACAGATGCAACCATTATGCCAGGCTAGACTATTTTTTCCACTGAAAAAATATATCACTGAAAATTTAGGCATGACAGCAAGGCAGTCGTGGACCACAACTAGAATGATCAGTTATACTTACCTTACAGTAATTGTGACACTTATTGTCCACATGGATCCTACTCTGAGCATGCAGGCACATCATGCCCGTGAGGCCAACAGTGTCCGTTAGGGCTGCTGTTTTGCATTTTGTTTTTAGGCTTTAGGCTAATGTAATGTAATGATATATTGTAATGTAATGATATTTTTCACAGCTGGTTTTTAATTGTATGGGTGCTCTCCCTCGCATGCCCTCTTTATCTTTTTTAAACATTGTCAGCGAAGTTATAGATGACACTGCCACGGATGTGCAGATGCATCATGGAAGCAACCTGGCAATTAGTGCTATAACCAGACTTTGAAAGACTCTTCCTTCCTACCCACAGGAACAACCTATCCTCATTACACGTTTATGAAATCAAGCTGAGAAAGGGTTCTCTTTTCCTCTGGTCAGCACCGAACTATGCCGTGCATGGTGGAATACCTTCATCCTTCTGTGAATTTCCCCCCCAATAGTTATTGCCCAACATGCTAAGCTCTGGGGATAATATAACTTCTGCCTGCCTCTGCTCAAATACTTATCTATATTAATTATTTATACCACATGGGGCAAAAAGAAAAAAAAAAACCTGCAGAAAAATTATTATGGATCCTCTAACAGTCAAGGAAAGTCCAACGTTATGAAAATAATTAACTGTTGGTAGGTACACTGGTACATATGTTAACAAAGCAAAAACAGTAGAATTAAAATATTCACAAAAATACATCTTTATTATGATTCCTTGTTAATCACACAACATGAACATTTCACCATCTGTTACTGGATATGTGACAAAGGAGCAATAGGTCAGATATAAGGGTGCCACACCCTATCATTACTGCATCAGAACTGCATATATATTCATGCTGGGTAAACTTTCACAGGCACATTCAAACAGGTGGATTAAAAAACCCATGAAAAATTTTGTACAACCAGAATCTTTACATAGATTTATCCTGCAAAGCAGAAAGCCCTTACTATAGCATTAACTTCTGACATCAACTTTCACCTCTCTTTGACCATCCAATGATGTTTCATTACTTCTCAATATTCAACATTTATTTTCTTGTGTTAGTTTTCCCTCCTGACACATTTTTATTGTGTTTTTGGAGGTGGGGAACCAGGAGTACAATTGTTTACAATCTGATGTCTAATACACTAGTTTCAGTACAGATACAATCACTTCTGGCTTGCCTTACACAGCCTGTTTGTAATGATGCTCTAGGATGAACCGTGCAAGCTCGCATTCACCAGGGATCAGCATGCTAGTTAAAAACTGGAAGGATAAGAGATCCTGGAGAGTATCCAAATCTCTAGTGGGAGTTTGCATAACTGATTTAGGTAATTCTCCCTGGAATTTCTTTTCAATTAGGCTCTATGAATACACAGCATGCTAGCAAGCACTAGCTTGACAATTAATTTACTTCTCAATAAAGATTTGCTAAGTTAAAATGGACCTTTGATGGATTGAAAGGAATTCTGTTGTTACAAAAGCTTTCTTTTTCCTTGTTTCCTCCTTCCACACTATCTAAAATGCTTTCTCCCTGGGGAACCTTTATCATTTCCCACAGGGATACAGGATTTTAATAGGTAAACAGTTCTTCTAAGAGGACAGGAACTCGTTGTTCGCTTGATCTTAGATATTCATTTGCAGGTGGCTAAGGGAAATTGCTTTACTGTCTAAAGAAATCTGACACGACTGTTAAAAAAGAGAAACCATGAAGGTTGACACACACAATATTTAGCCAACTGTACCTTCATCACATATGCATATATTAAACTGTCTACTTGATCCTCCCAAAATCCCTATTTCACAGCAGATGAAATATTGTTAAAAATCTAATTTTGCAGCCATCAAATAACAAGCCCAGAGCAACCACCCTATAAAGACACAACACATGATGTTGGGAGAGTTAGAAAGCAGTGTGAGAGTAGTCTGATTAGGGCCCAAGACAGGAAGAGATCTAGGTGCCATTCCAAGCTTTTCCATCAAAGTCCTAGGTGAGTTTAGCTAAGTTACCTCTCTGTTTTATAAAATGAGATACTATTACCTGCCTTCTTTATGGGTATTCTGAGAATTAATGCATGGTTTTAAAGCTCTTTGAAATTCTTGATGGATGCATTATAAAAGTAGATTCATATTGCTGATGCTCTTCTAGTGACACCACAAACCTGCTCACATACACGAACCCAGCTAAAAGTTTTCAGCAGTACATGTGTACAGAGCACTAATGGTCTTCATGCTTGGAACCACATAGTTTGAAATATGCTTATGCTAACTAATCTGTAAAGTCAAATTAATGCACAGTCTAAACCAAATAATGACACCCAGGTTGGGATACAGAAGGTAAGAGCGTGTGTGCTCATGTGCCTCTTGCTCTCTCTGGCAATGGAACAGGAATCCAAACAGAAGAGACACGCTAGCTTCGCGCATACATGTTCTCTTTCTAATATATGACTAACACATCAGTGCTGTGCATTTAGAGCACCAAGCACATCCTGACCCACTCCTAAAGCCGTTAAACAGCTTTTGTTTGTTTGTTTTTAAAAAGGAACACATCAACATTGTGTCGTTCAATCAAGGAAGACTCTAATTTATTGGACCCTTTGTCATGGGTACAAAAACTCATCTTAATGAAATTCTTCAAAAATAGTTCTTAAGTACCTTGCTAGTATGGATGATACAATATTCTGGTGACAAAAGTTTTCCTCTTTTTAAATACCCGCTAGCATTCCAGGATATAATACACTCATTTAAATTTAATAGAATCCCTAAACCCCATAGAAACTTTGCAGATATACTGTGCTCAACAGCTGACTCTTTGTCAAATGGGAGATGTTATATTATGCAATATCTCACCGAGACCTCAGCTCACCAGCATTAAAAGCTCATCAACATTTAAGTGACATTGTGTCATCAGTGTAAGCAGTCTTCATGCAAAGGGAGCTTGCAAGTGTAATTTTGCAAACCCTCTAAAGACTGTATATTAACTCTTACTATTCTAATAAAGATCATTCCGTCAAGTTACAACAATGAATGGCAACCCCCCCCAAAAAAAAACTCGATGCAGTAGATTTGTATGCTTCTGACATGGCTCTCTGAGGAAAAAAGTACAAAAAGCCTTTTGAATTCCAGAAACTGAAGCATTCCCATGTTAGCCAATCATCTGAAATTCTTCCTATAAAGCAAAAAATAAAAACACAGCACAGCAGCTACTGTGGCTACTAACTAAAATTAACTAAAATAAAATAACTAAAGAATACTGATTTAGGACAGAAAGCTTATTTTCATATTTACTTCATGTGACTTTTGTATGAGTTAAATGAATCATCTGTTATCTTTCCATTTCCAGAGATCCATCATGGTGTATTTAGCCTTCTCATTTTCTTTCTTTCAATATGAAAAAAAGGCACAGTCTAGTCTAAATTATTAATTTTCTGGTCAATTCCTTCTAACACCAGTTCCAGTTTGCTGACCGGCATATCCCACTGATTTAACCAACGAACTATCAGTGTTATATATTAACAACTATATCTGATCTCTTAAAATACTCTATACCAATACAGCAAAAGAATACACTAGCTTTTTCCTTGGTAAGATTTTTCCTTCTGTTTTCAGGCTGACTTCAATAAAAGGTATTAAAAGTAGCATTGTGTGTTTTTGAAACGATAGCCAGATTCACATCTGATGGGCAAAGAGAGACCTAATCCTGCTCTCACCAAAATAAACTTCAAAGTTCCTATTAACTTTAATTAGGGCCCTAAATATCTTATGCCACAGGGATCTTATTATAAAGAAAGTTTCTTGTCACAGTGACAGACTCACAGGTAAAAATATAAGGCTTGACTCCTTATGTTGCAAAATGTCCTCAACTCCCACTGACTCCAAAACAGAATGAAGGGCATGCTCAGTTTCACAGGCCGGAACACACAAACATTAAACAAAAGGACAAGGACTGCAAAAATACACTGAAAGGCTGCAAATCGTTTGCTCTCACTCTCACCTAGGGCAACTGACTTCCACCTCCAGGGAAAAGAAATCCAGCCAACATTAAACTCTATGCTTTCTGCAAAGTCACTGTATGAATCTCCTGCATAACAATGCAACAGATCATAGAAAATAATAGCACATCATCAGAAAAGCCAAGAACAGCTTGAGAAAATAAGTTTGGCAATGCATTATGGTGAAAACAGTGCAGCTAACTTTAACAGGTGCAGAGAATATAATAGACATCTAAGACTTCACTAAGTTTTTTTTACATGAAAATTGATTGTTTCCTTCCCTCTTTGCATTTGTTTTTTAAAACCATTTTGTTCCCCATTATATTGGTTTATATCAGGTTGAGAATGTCATAGCGCTTCACAGCTAACAGTGACATTGGGCTGAAATGCCTGGCCACACCACAAGAGGGAGGGAAGTATTGTCATTGAAATGTGAGTCTATTCTAGTGGAACTGGAGAGCTTTTCCAGCTAAACACTGTGTCCATTAAAGCTTTCACGCCACTCATTTGTCTCCCCAGATTATTCAGGGATAAGTTTCAATTGATATAAACCTAACTGTACCAGAAATGGAAGAGAAAACCTGGAGGTGGTGTGATTTTTGAAAGTATTTGTTCGTTCATATTCTTAGGCATCTTTTAATGAAGAGGAGTGGCAAGATGAATTCTACCCATCTCCTTCCTGCTGAAACAATCAAACTCTCTGGTTGTGCTTTCTTGACCGTTTCTCATTTAAAGAACAGAGGGGAAACATGGCTTTAGAATTTGGCTTTTTGGTTTTAGAATTATAAATGAGAGCTGAACAATCTACCCAAACACACAAAGCAAGTAACTAAACCCCTAGAAATACATAACCAAGAGTCCCATAACTTCTGGAAATGAGAGACTGGAGCCAACTATTGTGCTGGAGCATTCTTTTTAACAGATATGGTATAAGGTTCAAACTGTTTTTAATTTACAGCCAGAGAGTTTCAATACAAGAAAAGGCATATATAAAACATTACAATCTTTGAATCTTAATCTGGTGCTGCAAGTCAAATACGTAGGAAAAAAAACGCTTAAAAAGTAGCAAGAAAAATATGGAAACTGCTGATTTTTAACATGCAGAAAGTCAGTGGTTGTGGGATACAGTGCCCTCTGCTGGCCACAAGACATTTTACAGCCTAAAGCATAATGTTGTACATAATGTTAATTATTACTGTAGTTATGCCTGCAGAAATTTGTTAGTCTTTAAAGTGCTACAGGACTCCTGTTGTTTTTGATGTATGCATGGCTACCCCTCTGAACTTTATGATGAACTTCTATACTTGTATACTAATATAGTTATGCTAAACTTGCATAATAATGTTAATTATTACTGTAGTTATGCTAAACTTTCTGAGCTGAATTCTTTTTATTTTATAACGGTCCAGATTAATCCTCATTGCTGTTTTCTGCACCAACAAAGGACTATGAGTCCTGGCTTGCATGGACATGCAGAGGAGGGGAAGGCAAGCAACACGGAGGCTGTCTCCACTGGAAATGCATGTTGTAAAATTCAGCTCGAAGAGACATACCCACACTCTCTCTCATTGAGCTGATATGCAAAAAGGAGAAGAGTAGCTGTGGCAGCGGCAGGAGCCAGCTGCCCTGACTGAGAACCTGTCAGAGACCACAGGTATGTATTCAGAGCAGCTAGCCACTCCTGCAACTCACACCACAAGGGATACACTCTATTTTTAGCAAGTTAGGTCAATCATGTGGGTATGTCTCCTCAAGCTGGAATTTTCACCTTCCAGCTTCAGTGCAAACACATGCTTAGATACACTGTAGGAGGCAGCTTTCATTCCCACCCTGGAAACCCAGAGAATTCCTGCTGTCAGATGCCACTGAGGGGGGTAAACAGAGTAAGCATAACTCCTAGCTGCCCTGACCACTGCAGCATCTTGAACAGCACTGTCCGCATTTCCAGCAAGGCTGGCTCCCTGCAGCCACCTAAGGAATAAGGAGATTTGGGCTTTTTGCATCGTCAGTCTCTCCCCTCAGAAAAATACTACGGACCATGTTTCTGTGGATTAAACCAGCAGATGCAGACATAAACCAGGAAGAAATTAGCACTCTGCAGCCAATTAAACAATGCCCTTTCCTGCTGCTGAGTAAGCATGAATTGTGTGCACTTTTCATCCACTCTGAACCCTGCTCCAATTCCTTACACTATGTGTATGGACTAAAACCATGACTAAATCTGAAAGCAAAGAAGAAAAACGTTTTTGTAGTCTTACTCCTCTCAGGTATTTCACTGCAGATACCCCTGGCTTTCAGAACATAAAATAAGATATAACCCACCACATTAACTTCGCTGGATTTACCAGTGAAATCACAATTCATGACCCAGCAGAACTGGGGACTGTGGTTCTAGATAATAATATTTAGATCACTAAGGTTATTAGGGTTTCTGCTAGAGCTGCGGTAATAATTTTCAGCAAATAAGTTATCCAATGAATTTTGCCTCCTCCTCTGTTCACTAATTGTTCACATACAGCCTAAAATTGCCAAATTTTATCTACAAATAATTTTCATCTCTATGAAGATTCTGAGCATTTGATAAGAGTATTGCTGATAGTTAAAATTTGAGCTTCATCCACATATTGTGATGCTGTTCCCAACTAGGGGAGTGTCTCTCTGAGAACCAGATTTCCAGTGCAAATAATTTCTGCTTTGCAAATATGAGTATCATTTTGGAGACAGTCTCTGAAATCGGCTAAACGTTTGCTGCTCATATAAATATTTCCAACAGGAAAATGACTGCTGGATTATTTGCAGAAAGTGAGCCTCAAAAGAGGAAAGAAAATCGGTTCTTACCCCTTATTGCTCAGTTTTATTTTCCACTATCTCCCTCTGTGGTTGTGCCAGGGATTGCATTCAAATACTTTCTGACATCAACTATTAAAACCAAGAAAATCTAGCATATCCTCGCTTGACAATTTTGCTCTCAGGACAAAAGTTCCAAAAGGAGCAAGATGCAGGCAGAAAACAGCTGATAAGTGCAACACATATTCTATGAAAACTACCATAAATAGGGATTGAACTCTCAGTGCATAGGTGAAGTGCTGGTTCAACAACCACAGCATGTCACTTTGTGCCATTCAGTGACTGGAACACCACCCTGTCTGCAATATATTTGGCTTCAACAGAGCCTTAGTTTGGTTGCATATGCTCATTTCACACTTTTAGGCACACTGGTTTAGTTTGTGCTGATCTGGGGTTCATAACTTTACACGCAATAACTTTTTCAATACTGCTTCCCCAAAGGGCCATTGGGTGCTAGGCACCAATTGAGCAGTTGAGATCAGTGTGAGGGAGGGTTAGAGCCACAGTGTGTCCCCTGCTCCCCCACAAAAATATAGAATAGAGCAGAACAGAATAATCAGGTGATTTTCTAAACAGCTGATTTTGTGGGGGCTGTTCCTTGGGAATCCCTTGTTCAACTGACCTCACGTTTAGATCTCTAACCTTATTCCACACTCCCATGAACTACAATAAATTTAAAGACAATCTGAATCATCATGTGGATTTTAGTGCATGATAGAAAAAATGATCATCTCTTAAACAGTAGACATCTCAAGCTTTTACTGTGGCAGAGCTGTCATTCCACTTTAATCAGGAAGATATTTGTTCTGTTATATTCAACAAACATTAATATGTTGACTCTGAGCCACATGACTTCTGATGCTAAACCAGCATGCCAGCTGGACAGAAACACAGTTACAGTCTCTGACTTTTTTGTTCCAATATGCCAGACCAACTCAAAACGAGGCACTTTGAGAAAGATGGCACAGTGGTCACTAGAATAAGCTTAGAGATGCACAGTTATTCGAATCCTTCCCCAGTTGAAACGCAGCTCATATTTTGTACATGATGAGTTAATGTGAGGTAACTTTCTGGGTGATGGGATTTTACCAATTTTTGCCTGAATTTGGGAGATTTTCTCTTCTTTAAGTGCTTGATTCTCTCTTGCATACATTTCTCATTCAAATTTACCGAAGACCGACCTGGTAAAAAAAGCCAACATTCATCGTTTCCATGATTTTGTGGCAAAGAATAAAAAGGTGATGTGATGAACTGACTATCATTTTTGACTACACACCCTGAAAATGTAGAGGGCACTCTTAAAAACTAAATTTTTATCAACAAGTACCACACAGTTATTTCTTATCTCCCACCCCCTTCTCCACATTTACAGATGTGCTACTTTAGAGCTAAGTATTATTATTATAATTATATTGTTACTTGGAAAGGCAACTGTACAGATTTTATTGGTGCCCACTGTACATATCCTGTAATGTGTGTAACAGATGAGGTTTCACATATATTAGGTCTATTAATAGAAAGATTCCTTGTGCAGATCATGTCCATCTTTGAGCTATAGTACATTTTCTAACTTGTGTGATTTTTCACAAGCTTTGCCCCTTCAGCACCCACCCACCCACACATACACCATGATTCAAACTCATGAATTCAGTGTATTTATTTTGAAACTGATACACATAGAATCATAGAAGATTAGGGTTAGAAGGGGCCTCAGATGGTCTAGTCCAATCCCCTTCTCAAAGCAGGAACTATCCCAACTAAAACATCCCAGCCAGGACTTTGTCAACCCAGGCCTTAAAAACCTTTGAGGATGGAGATTCCATCACCTTAGTTACATTATTCCTTAAATATTACTCATACATACATCTCATGATTATGAGTCTTGATAAGTTAAGAGTTTTTGTAGATACCTTACATGTTACCCTTTACAGATAAATACCCTGCAAAACATGTTTGGTGTCATGAATTTGTCAAGTCTGAAGTGAGTTGTTTGCGAAGAAAAGGGGACCCTTTGCCAAGGGGTCTCTATATCACACATGCCTTAGTCCCGAGCACTGGCAAAGAGGATGTCACTGGAGTTCCAGTGTGCTTTGACATTCTCCAGCTGGAGATCTGAACTACTTCTAACAGGTCACACACAAGAATGTATGTCTACAACTTTTATGAGTCAATGCCCAAATATTCAGATTTCGTACATTATATATTTCTCTTCACTTAGCCATTCTAATGTCTTACTTCAGTATCTACGGAGACAGAAAGAAAGTAGAAAGTTGGTGTCCAATGCATTTAAGTGTAAAATGAAACCACAAACCAGTCTGTTAAAATTAGACCCTGCTACAAATGAAAGGTAATAAATCCTTGGAAAAATAAACTAATGTCTGTGAAATATTAACCAATGTTTTCATAAATATTCCAGCAATTACTCATAGATCAATTCTGATTATGGACACTGTATGGAGAAGGCTGCATACATTGAGACCTTCATTGTAATGCCCTGAATTCACATTGCCAAAACTTCCTGTAAAATTCTACCTTTTATGCTTGAAGGTGAACTTTCATTAAAAAAAAAAAAAGAGCAAAATTCTTTCAGCCATTGTTTCCCCTGGTTACAGAGGAACTAAATAAAATTGTACTTTTCTATTTTAATATAATTTAAGAGGATTTTTTTTCTCACTAAGAGCATATAGTTGAAGACCATCATCTGAAATTTTTTAGGTTGATTAGTTTTCAGGGACAAACTTATTTTATTGTATGCAAAAATGAAAATTAATTTTTAATTTTAGTGCTTAATTTTTAAGTAATACTCTCCTTGTGTTTATTTCTCATTCACTCTGGTACTTCCCAGAAAATGTCTTTTCATTATCTGTTTTACCCCTGATGGAAATAAATCTCCTTACTATGTCCCTGCCAGGCTTGGTTTATTTTTTTTAAAATATGCATTACCTTTGTGGACTATTCAGATCAGAAAAGGAAACTAAATTAAGTCCATGGGGAGTTCAGAGTAGAATTTACAGGCAAGTGGCAACCTACTGAACATGAAGGGGGATAGTACTGTAATTAATTCAGATAGCTACACTTATTAATGCACAAATTGCTGTCTATACCTGTTCAAGGACAATAAACTTTACACACTCTCAGAACCACCACACATCTGAAAGCAATATTGGTTTTCAGACCATCACCGTCCCATTCTTTTCATAACAGAATGAACAGAAAGTTCTTCCATCAGTCAGGATTTGGTCACCCATGTGATAAAGATAGAATTCTTCCTCAACTTCCATGTAGTACAGGGTAAAGGCCTAAAACAGACTCAACGTCAATGATTATGGGAGCAACCATGACTCTGGAACAGGAGTTTTTCAGTCCTCATAATATGAAATGCACTATAAAATATTATTTTGTTCTATGTGATCAGTCTAAGTCCTGTCCCCTTTGAAAGAAATAGGTCAGTCATAGGAATATGTGAACTGCCACATCAGAACAAATTGTCTGTTTAACCTGCTCTCATTTGGCATCTTGTCCACTGTGCTTCTTCAGAGAACAAAAGGAAATTAAGGCAAGCTGGCTAATGCCATGGTCATGGTTTGTATCTCTTCTAGAGTCTAGGATGGTGATATCTGGAGCATGATGAATGATCATTTTTTAAGAGTTAGCTAATTGAACTGTAGCCACTCCTATTAAATAAAAGATCTCACTGTCTTCTTTTTATTCCTAGGCCTTAACAATAAATATCCTGTAGCTGTATGTTCCACAGGTTAATTTTACATTGCATAGAAATACAATACTTCTCCTTAAAACACTGAGGTCCAATTCTCATTTACTGTAAAGGCACTTCTCTGTTACCAGAGTGTTATAAAGAGACCTTAGGTGTTAATGAGAATCAGGCCCTCTGCCTTTAAATATCTTTGATTGTCCCATTATGCCCCTATGAGTCAGGGATAATACAAGCTTTCAAACTATCTTCTTTATAGCTATTAGTTATTTTAGAGTACTTGCACCATCGTCGCTCTGATTCTTTTCCCTTCCAAACTAAACAATGTGAGTCAACTGATTAACCATCTTTGCCAGACCTCCAGATTTATTAGAAACTTTGGACACTGAGTTCAAACGTTAAACCTCTTCACATGTGCACAACACACCCAAAAAACACAACCAATGTAAACTCCAGTACAGAATGTTTGTTAAATTATCCCAAACAGTTTACCATTCCAGTGCTTTAAGTCAGCTTAGCCCATTGCCCCTCTAGTGCTGGCCAGTCTGAAGAATAATTTACTGCTATTAAAATAATTACACAAACTTAAAAAATTAGAAGAGAACAGGCAAAATCCTTCCCTGTGGAGACAATATTTATACACATCATCATCAAGAATCAGGAAATCACCTGCTCACTGTGTTTTAAAGATTTTTGCCATTTGAAGAAAAAAACTTAAGATCAAACTACTACTTTGTTCTCTTTTCCTCCCTGGACTCTCTCAAGGGAGTTCTCTTTACTTAAAAATAATGTTTTACTCACCGTAGCTTATGAAAAAAAATTGCAATCTGGAAATTGAAATCTGTTTCCTTCAAACGGTCAGCTACAATTATTCACCAATTTCCAACCCCATTTCTTACTGTAAGGTGGGCCGTGAATATTAAGATATTGACAGTTTTTTCCCCTCTTCTAGTGAGAAAACAGCAGCCACCCTTTTCTTATAAAACAAAATGGATATCACAAAGCATGCCTTGGACTAAACATCCAAGTCTATATATATATAAAAGCTTCAAGCTTCTGAAGCTCAGGGCCATTTTTGTTTCATTTAAAAAAATCAAAACCAAAACCAAACCCCTCCCTTTTTGTAAGCAGTGAGAGTTTCATTTTGGGGTTTGACCTGGTTACTAACAATTTATAGCGCTGATGAAAGGTGCTGGAGACAGTCAGGGAAACTGAAGTCATCTATTTGTCCACAGAACAAGCAATTGCAGTACAAGCTTTTCCAAAGAGCCCATTCAAATGTGCCTCCACTCCAACTTACTGACACTACTTCCACCTTTGTTCAGCCCTTGGTAAATGACCCATTTACCACCTAGTAGCAAAAATGTGGACAAGAATTCTCTGTACTATTGTACTGATTCATGTAATAAAACCACCTTCCCTCCTGTGTTGTCACTGGCGTGGCCTGAGACCTGTGCTGAAGAGACCGCTGTAATTTGGAATAACAAATCTCTTCCTAAAACACAATGTGCAATAGCTCGAACAATAGCCGCATCCATGTGCATTTCAACAATATTTAGATTTGCAGTGATGCTACCATGTATACAATGAAGCAGGCTGTTCAAAGACTCAGAGGTGCTAAAACAGGGGGCAGGGGGAAATAAACATAACCACTGAGTATGTCTACACTGCAATTAGACACTTTTGGTTGGTCTGTGCTAGCTGACTTGCGCTTGCGGTGCTCAGTGTAAGGGGCTGTTTAACTGCAGTGTAGATGTTCGAACATGGGCCGGCACCCTGAGCTGCAGGACCCTCCCACCTCAGAGAGTCCTAAAGACCAGGCTCCAGCCCGAGCCTGAATGTCTACACTGCAATTAAACTGCCCCTTAGGCCTGGTCTACACTTCCTGGCAAATTCGGTGGCAGTCGGCAGGAGTTACACAAGCTATGCAGTGTTATTCTTTTTCCAGAGGTAGTTTTATTAAATCAATTTCCAGACTGATTGAGTGGGTCTTCACTTCTGCTCAGTCGAACTGGATAAATTGATCTGACGGTGGTGAATTTGTAGACATAGCCTTAGCCCGAGCCCCACAAGCCCAGGTCAGCTGGCATGGGTCAGCGTGATTTTTTAATTGCAGTGTAGATATATCCACTGAGATACAAAGAAACCCCCTTTAGTTAAAAGTTTATCTGCATTAACCAGATTTTCTGACTATTCTAATCTATTGCTTTTACGTCTATGTTAATGTGGCAATCACCCTTCCAAACACAGGACATCTTTCTTTGAACCAGCTTCTTATTGTCCTACATTGCCCTGACTACCACCTCTTAATAATCAATTTCCATCCATCTTCTCTACCACCCACCCTTTCCTTCCAAGTGCTCAACAGCTTTCAGTTTACAGGAGGAAACATTTATATCCCTCATGTTTGTAACATGCCATATCTTTTTCTCAGGACCAAAATGTGACCTTTACACACTAAAGACATATTATATAATGTAATGTACAGAAGTGAAACAAAGCATAACCTATTTATTTATGCCATTTTGATTCAGTTATAAATGTCTGTTAAATTAGAACTAAATCTGGGAATGGAAATCTGTGTCAGTACCAACCTATAGTCACCATATCGCTGTTGCAGTAATTAAATCGGTATCATGAAATAAGAAAGCATTTTTATTAGTGGAAGAAAAAGTGGCTTCTTACCACTAATTAGGAATAGTGCTGTTTGAGTTTTAAGAGAAAACAGCACCGCAATGATACATTGTGAACTGCAGGTGAAAATTGGGGATTTGATGAGTCCACCACAATAATGTTGCTATGGAAATGTATGATTATAGCACAATATTTTAAGGTTTTTTTATCCTGGTTACCATAGTTAGCTTTCCCCAACGCTTTGCTTTGAAACCAAAGGTATTACTGACGTACTTTTTATTTCACAATGGCTATAGAAACAAAAAGCCTTCCAGCTATCGGGAATGCTAGGTATGGTTCAGCACCTTTCTCAGATGGAGCAACACCTTCCTAGGCTAGTATAGCATCCTTGTTTTCAACAACACTGCAGGTACCTCCAACTGCAAAATCAAAGAACATTTCAGGAAATGATGGACACCATATGAGTGTGGAAACGATTTCTCTACAGAATTACAGCATGATTTACAGTTAAAAATTAACCAGGCACAGGACAAACAGTTTCTCTTGACTTATGTAAGCTTGCCAGAGACAGGGAGCGTGCCTTCCTATATGTATGGACGCAGCATGGAGCACAAAAAATGTAAGTAGTAACATTCTCCGCATTGCTACTGATTGAAACAAAGCACGTATGAGTGTGTGCATACATGCGCGCACGCACGCACACGCACACACGTGTATAATTTTTTTAAAAATCAACCAAGCTTTTACAAGCCTCTCAGATTTGAACTTGAGACAGTCACTTCTTCCTTTATCACTATCAGAAGGGATCTTTATGTCTGCAGTTATCATAACAGATTGCTTATTTATTCACAGTTAGTTTACTATTGCCACACTTCCAGAGCCCACTCAGTTTTGCCATATAGATCTCATGCATCGTCTCATAAATCGCAAGCCTGCAAGCTGATCTATTTAGATGAAACCTTGTGACCATGCAGAGCCAAATAGTTTGGAAGGATACAGTTGCAGAGCTCTGCTTTTCATCCTTCCGTTTAGACAGAAACACTGAAAAATGAACAATTGCTCCAAAATAAGGCACACAATTAAAAAACCTTCAGGTACATTATTTTCTTTAACTAAAAAAAGCTTCATCCCATATTTTCAGATAGAAATTTTAAATGGCAAAACCCAGCATGGTATTTTTCATCCTCATGGTAACAGCCCGTTTAATATCAGTTAGCGTTCAAATAAGATAAAAAGAGAGAAACCAGCCTTTATTAAATTATATGGAAGAGGGTCAAAGATTAAAAATCGTCTGCCTCTCATTATTAGACTTGAGATGACGGACTCATTCCAGAGCGCAGAAGGAAATATATTATCCCAAAACAGGATATGAAGTTCAGTCCCAGTAGATTAGTCTCTGTTAAGTAAATTTACCATCTAATCTTTTAACTGTCTCCCTAAAGTGCTGTCCAAGATGTTCTTTCCTATCAACTCTAAACCCACTCAAAAAACCAGCACTGCCTTCTGGTCCTGCTAGGACTTTGATGGAACATGAATCTAACAAAGAAACAAGAGGGGGCAAGGGTAGGAGGGAAAGGACTATAACTGTAATCAAACTACTAATAAAACCATGATGTGTAGAGTGCAGGAGCTTTTTCGTGAGGGACTGGATAGGCAGAAGGAGAGAATAAAGTGAACACATTTTGCCTTCTTTGAATAAAAACTGAAAGTCCAGTTAATGTGTTCAAGTGTGCTGATTTCTCCTTTGTTATGTTTGCCTAGTAACCCTGCTGTAGTTTAAATACAGACATTGAAGAAAACATGCAAAAAGCTGTAATTGAACGATGGTAATTTCTGAGAAAAGTTAAATGCAGCACAGAAAGCTAGAGGGTACATCAAACAAACAGCAATTCTATCCCCTTTATTGTTTACCAAGGAAGAAGCAGTCTTCCATACAATGCTACATTTCTAATACTCTGTTTAGTCTAACTGTAGCTCCATGAAATTATTTGCAAAGACAAGGATTCCCAGCAAATGCCATTTTAAAAAAAAGAAGATTTTCTAAGCAGTTTTTCCCCTCTCTACTATTTCTTTATTGTTTTTTCTGTGTATGAGAAACAGAGAACAAGGAATCAGGCCAAAGCAAAAATAATACACTAAAATTAACATAAAGGGCTGCACAGTTTAGAGTACTCGCCACGGAACCATTACTAGAGTCTTTGATACCAATGAGTAAAATACTTCACAGAAACAATTACAAGCAACATCTAGCAAATGCGCACACTCTTATGATGGTTCATATTTTAGTTTGTATCTTAGGCCTCATGTACACTATATTAGGTCAACTTAAAGCCACCACATTGATTACTGTGGTGGCTGATGTCCACACTACCCTCCTTGGGCTGGTGGTGCGGGTCCTCACCAAAAGCACTTCCACTGACCTAAGAGGGGCAGTGTGGGAAGCTGAGAGCTCGGTCTCTCAGCTCCACTGGCAGCTCCCTCCAAGCAGCCCAGCTGCCACATAGGCTCACTCTGGGCTCCCCCTCCCCTCACTCCTCCTTCCAAAAACAAGAAACCTGAGCGGCTAAACCCTGTTTTCCGTCGGAAACAAGGGGAAGCCACCCAGACTTCTTCTCTCCCCATTCCTGGCCGGGAGCAGGGTCTAGCTGCCCAGGCTTCTTGCTCTGGCTCTCAGCCAGGAGGGGGATCCATCCAGGCAGCTGTTCAGGAAAGTGGGGGGCACAGCTGGGCTCCAGCTGCCTGGCTTTCTTGTCAATGTCATGGCTCCGTTGACAAGAATTGAAAGAATGACAGCCAACAGCTGATGTAAGGAACATAGCGTCTACACTGACACCGCATCACCTAAATACATAAGCCCTTCACCTCTCATTGAGGTCAGCATAGCAGGGGAGTTACATCAGTGGGAGGGGCATTTCGGTATGTATACCTCCACTGTTTCGTCGACAAAAGCTGACTTTTGTCAACAAAACTCTGTAGTGTAGACCAGCCCTTAGTCTTTTGAATCTCTCAATAAGTCATATAAATGCTTCTTGTTCTCTCTCTGGTATCCCTTTATCTGGTACTTTATCTCTGCACTCCACTCACATGTTTTTCCTTGTCAAAGCTGTCTTGTAGCTTCTTAAATTAATACTTTCAAAAACCGCAAATGGCTTGGTTTGACCGATTGAGTGTGCTGTCTCTCTGGATATTAAATGTAGGATAACAACTCTCTGGGACACTTTTGTGTATTTATGTTATTTCAGCTGGAGATCTTCTCTTGCAAATGCTTGATTTCTGCAATAAGAAGTTTAAATAGATACCACCCTCTCATACCTAATGTCTCATAGGGCCTATTTGAGGACACAATTCTTCACTTCAGGAGGATTATGGAGGACAGGGTCTTGTAACGTTAGTGCATGTGGTCTCAAACAGCAGTTAAGTTTCTTTACAAACCCTCTTTATTAGAGCAAGGTAAAAAATTTGGCTGGAACTTCTTTTTTGGGGATGGGGTAAAAAAATAAATCACAAGGTTCAGTGACACCAAAATATTTAATGAATTCATGCCAATTTCTTGGTCAAAAAAGACCTAAAAAAATAGAATAGAACCTGAAATGTTTCATTTCACATTTTCATAATGAAACATTTTGATTTTTTCATTCAAAATGACTTTTTATTTAATTTTATATTTTATTTTAAAAAAAAAATTTAAAAAAAGAACCCTCAAAATTTGAATGCCACTTTTCATTTAACCCACAACAATTTTTTCAACTTTTTAATTTGCCAAGGTGGTTTTGAAGCTAGCCAATTTAAAAAAAATTTTTTTTTTAATCTTTCAGAATTTCTAGAAAGCCAAAAAACCACAATTATTTGCCCAGCTCCAGTCTTCATTTCTTTTTTGTGGTCTTTGGGGGGACAGGGGGAAAGGACTGGTTTGCACCGGTTTGATGACAGTCTCTAAATTAACAATGGTTAAGTTGACCAAAGGAAGAGTATACTATTAAACTACACTTTTTCCCCCCCCAGATTCAAGAGAAACAAGAAGGATCTCAGCATGTATGTCAAATGACCCTCATTTCAATCCCAAAGTTCAATGCATTCCATGCATATTAACTACCAGCTCATGTATTGCTGGAAACTTATATCAGAAAAAAGAATCATGGAACAAAATTATTGAGAGTTATTTGGTCTGAAGGACAAAATCCCACTGCATTTTATGTTTCCTCAAGGGATAATTTGACCCTCTTATGTTTAGTTTAACACATTATGTCCCATCGTGGGACCTTGGCAGAATGAAAAGAAGGCATCCCAGTGACAGACACAGTAATTGTATTACTCTAATATTTATTGTTTTCAGTGTTGTTTTACGCATGTTGCTTCTAGGTTTCTTGTAACATGTGTTAGCCCCTTATGCTTAACAACCTTTCCCACCTTGTATTTAGCTGTGTCAACTGGGTTACCTTTTTCAGACCCAAAGAAGTGCTCCGTGTCTCTTCCACCAACAGAATTTGGTCCAATAAAGGATATTACCTCACCTGCCTTGTTTCTCTAACACCTATTGTCAATTAACTCTCAGGACTACTCCCCCAAAAGGCAAGCAAGGAGATTTTGAAGGTTCACCTTAGTAAGGAAATCAACATAAACAGTGGAAAAACATAAGCAGCAGCACAGGAAACTAGGCAGTGAAACACTGACATCTACATAAAGCCAATCACACTATCCTTTCCTTATAGCTTCATTCTGCAAACATTTATATATTAGGTAATTAAACAACAATAAACTTGTTTCATTTTGTTGATAAGAGACACATATTAGCAAACAATTTACCTCTCTGTTTCCTGTACTTAGATGCTACTTTGAACACCAGTCTTAATAAGCTGGTTAAAGGGCATATGGACTTCGATAGCAAGTGTACATGCCAGCATCTGTAAATCATACTCACAATCCAGTATACAAAAGACATTTACACATACACATGCAGATTGCAAACTCCAACCCTGCAGGTATGCTTAATAGAGCAATGCTGCCAGAGTTCTCTTAACATATCCACACATTCCCGCCTGTAAACCTTGTGCTCAATGGAACAAAAGACATGAGCTGTAACCAGTGAAACTCATGGCTATTCAGAGCACTCAAAGAATTGCACAAATCCACCACTAGCCTGAATAATGTAATGTTACTGCAAGTCAAACTCAAGCTGTCAAATGTAATCTGTAGGCTGGCTCTCAGGATGTGGAGTGTTTATGGACAGGGTCTATCAGGACTCAGAATAAAAAGTCTAATATTCATTTCCATAGGCCAAAACAGAGCAATAGTTTGCGAGCATCTACAAAGTTATATTGTTTTGTAGGCAACAGTAACAAAGGAGGAGGAAAATGACACAAAGTAAGGGAGTTTATCCAATGAGGGACAGCATATATTGTAATGATAGAAACCTAGAACTGACTCAACACAAACCAACACCTTTAAATTCTCATATGACTGATATATCCTTCTAGCCAAGGGAGAATATTAGGGACTTGTTTTGGAACTCAAGAGCATCTGTATGTCACAGATGACGTGCTCCTTCCTCCCCAAGAGCTTAAGGTGCATTCTCAGCTCAGTACCAACGGAACTAGAGTTTCCTGTATGGCATTAAAAAGCAATAGCAATCGCTAACCGCTGTGCTAGGCCAGCATTTCCTGGCGTTCAGGAGCTTTATGGTGTGCAGCATTCAGAACACTTGATAAGGTTTCAGCTATAATATCCTTTTTCTCCCTCAGGTCAATAATCCTGCTAAAAAAGCCCAGAAATATATTCTGTCTGTATCTCATTTCTGCTTCCTACTAGAATCTATAATGGGTGCATTATCATTTCACTTAACAATGGGCAAACCAAACTATTATTTTTCCTCCCAAGTTTCATGAATATTTTGATGACCCACACGTTTAAGGCAAGGATTTTTGTATTACAAGAGAAAACTCACTACCAAAATATGTCAAATTTCAAATTTAAGACACACTGAACCAAAAACAACAGAAACTAAGTGACAGACATATTGCTTTTAATATCTTTGATTTATACCTGGCTGTCAGCTATCTTTGTTTAAGCAACATACAGTAAGTCACAGAGGATTATTTTAGTTTTTTGAACGTAAGAAGATTTTTTGGTATGTGTCAAGAGTCTTCAGATAAACAAGTATTAGCTGCACTGTTTCATATATAATTTTTGCCAAATTTTAATAATACTAATCTAATCCAGGATGTGGCTTTTGAAAGTTCACTCAAAATGTGCTTTAATTTTTGGACTTAAAATCTATGACTCAGTCTCCAGAGACACATCAGTGCATTCATAGATATTAAGACCAGAAAGGACTGTTATATTCATTCAGTCTGACCTCTTGCATACCACAGGCTATAAAATTTCATCTAGCAATTGTTTATGCTAATCACTGCTTTGTTTTTTTTCTTCTTCTACATGGAGTCAGCTCTTCAAGTCCTTCTTCTCCATTCCAGTCTGTAATGAAGCAGATCCTCAAAAAATCCTTTTGTATGACATCCATCCATCTAGTTTTGGGTCTTCAATTCTTCTTTTACCTGACAGTTTTAAGTTTCATACCTTGTTTCTTCTATATTCTTTTGACCTTCTTTTCATATCTCACAAACCACCTAAACCTTAGTTTTTCTATAATTGGTATCATCTTCATATTTCCCCTAATTAGTTTATTCTGAACATGGTCCATCCTTGTAATTCCAAGCTTCCACCTTAACATTTCCACTGTATTCAAGTTCTGCTTCTGCATCTTCCTCAGTGTCCAACATTCAGAGCCTTACAAAAGTGCAAGCCTCTTTATTGTTTTGTAGATCTTAGTCTATCAAGCTGAAAAGTTTCCTCTATTGCAGATCACTTCACTCACGTCATTCCATTTAGTCCATGCCTTTCCTGTGGCTTCTGGCTTTTTTCTGTGTCTGTATTCTGTTTCATTCACAAGATGTTGCATTCTACATTAATTCTAAACAATATAACTGAAGTAATAATATATAATAAAATGCATGGTCACTAACATTTTTAACAACCATTTTCTACAAAAAAACATGCCTGAAATGAAAACTGCAGAATGGTCCCAGAGAGCTAGCAAAAAAGCTATGTTTAACAACTCAGCACCAATATTAAATAAATCTAAACTAAAATAAGGTTAAGTTAGCATAACTCAACAGGATTCACTTATCTCAGCTGGCTACAATCAAAGTTGGTATTGATTTAAAACCTCTTTTGCATGCAAACAGAGTTCTTCACAAAAAGAAGAAATTCTTACACTTGTTATCCCCAGCAAAAAAACCCTGAGATTATCTGAAGATGCCACTATTTTTTTCTGCTCCCCAATTTCTCTTTTCACATCAACTCAATGTGATCAATTTAGCATTCTGTCATTTTGATTGCAAGCTCTGGAGTTCTTTCCCTAGTGATATATAAGCAGCTCTCCTCCTAAGAAACTTAAAGTCTAGAAGTGGAGTCTTTTTCTTTATATATGCAGGTGGGGGCTTGGCTTGTTTAATTATTAAAAATAATTAAATGTTTTAGCGGCTACTTTGAAAAGATTACAACACACTCTCATACACTAACAAAGTACTGTATCCATAATACACCTTCATTAAAGTTTTCTGGCTCAATGCTGCCAAGGTCTTGATGACTTGTGATCATTAAAAAAAGCCAATGAAATTCTCCACAAGAACAAGGTGTTAGCTCTGGTCCAGCCAAATTCCATTTTTCATTAACACATTCTGCCCTTTTGATTTAACTGATTGTGGTATTATTCTTCATTTCTGGACCTCAGCTATTGTGTGGTGTTGCTGCATACAAAAATGGTGAACATGCCCCACAGGTTACCGCAATTCACTGGCCAGTGAAGTAATAAATGTACACATGCCAATAGTCCTACTACAAATCAAGAGCTTAGTAAAAAGTTAAGAATTCTGTTAGTTCTGCAACTAACCCACGGAAATCTGATTAATTATGTTTCATCAGTGGCTTCTAAAGACAAATAAATAGCACACCCATAGCACTGAATGATGAAAGTATTAATTCAGATGCCAGATTATTAGTACTGACTACATTATCTAAAAAAACATCATTTTTGCACTGAATAATGTAAAAAGTTTGGCCACTTAAACCTAACAAGCAAATATGCTATTTGATTGCTAGTATCTGTAACATTCAGATAACTTTACATTTTGCGTGTTGACTCCATCAGTCACCATAATAAGTAATATTCAAGTATTTGAGCAACTTGTTTAAAGAAATGTCACACAACAGATGTGGGCAATTAATGGAAAAAAAACCATTTTCCATTTGTTTTGGAAAAATATACATCCCCCAAAAGACGAACTGTTGTGATCCTAGTGGCTTTAAGATGACGTTTGAAAAATGAGAACTCCTGTGTCATAATGAAAACCAAACACACTGAAAAAAGCAGTTCAATTTCTTTCAATTAGTAGATAATACAACCAAGTTCATTGGTCATTGCTCTCTGTGTCTCCCACTAATGTGCTGTTTCAGAAGAATTGCTACAAAATAAGTGAAAGAAAAAAAACTAAAAGGAAAACTTTTAGTAAAGTTTAAGAGTTGTGACTGTCAACAGGAAGACAATAGTGTGTACATTCTATAAATATCATTAATTGGGGCAGAAATATATGTACATGAAACCTCTTAGAACTATTTATTTTCAAGTCATTTAAGTGTATTAACTGGTAATCAAACTGAGTTTAAGGTGGTGTTCTGTACTTCATAAACAATGTGCAAAAAAAATCTGGAGGTAAAAAAACATTGCAGCTATGCTAATGGAAACAGGGTACATTTAGGTGGAAGCAGTTGGTGATGGAGAAAAATTGGTGTAGAAGGAGGTATTGATTTGGTTCCTCTTGGACTCCAAGTGTGGCATGACGAATGCTGCTACAGGAAATATGGAAAGCCAACGTGCTAGCTGTTTGTTTGTGGCATGATATCAATGAGAGTATCTCTATATGCCTCAGTGAAAGTTTGACTGGACCCTTGGTGCAGAAAACTTTCTGATTTATTGAGAAGTATGCATAATGCTCAGCAACATGAGCACCTCAATGGTGAAATTGGGAATCAGGAGGGACACAAATACGGTATATGTGCTTGAATGTCATTTACTGGAAACAAATGGCGTCTACTGTTTTAACATAAAGTAATGTAGGCAGAACATGCAAGGTCTCAAACCTACGCTCAATTACAGACACCAACATTTATCTTGTAAAATCAGTTATTCACGCATTCACAACCACAGTAGTGGTTCTGGAAGAAATGTTGCCCTGAGATGTGACATTGCAGAATTTACCTAAAGGGTTGTACCAAGTAGATTAGCTAGTCTGCTGAAAAGCTTTTGGAGTGACTGTAGCTTTTGGAGAGATAGGGTGACAGAAAAAAGAACCAAAGGAAAGATTAACTACAAAAGGAATTTAGGTTAAATTTTTTTGCATCGAGTATCTAATTGAACTCTTTTGGCACTCCTATAATTTACAAATGGTCTGATAATTGTCGTATTGGATGTTACTCAAAATTAACAAAGCACATGTGCCTGTGGTGAAACCTATTAAGTCACATTTGGGCTAGAAGGAAATTTATAGTTAAGGTACATAATATGTAGCTGAAAATTCATCTATGATGGAAGAGCTGACAAACTCAACTACAGGACATCAGCATAAACAGGGACACTATAATTCATTTACTTACCCAGGTGTCAATCCTAACAAACATTAATAATGCAGTGAAAGCATTAAGGGAAAACCAGGTCTCAGATGGGCAGGCTGCTTGAAAAACACTTGAGAGAGATCTTTTCTCTGCTCTGGACCAGATTCTTCCTTGTTAGTGCTGGGAGCTTTAAATTAGACCCTCCCTCTATTAGCTACTCTTGCAGAAGGAAGAATTGCTCATGGAAAGATAAGTGGTTGTACCATCACAAGAATTCCTTCATTGTTACCACCAGAGATTTGTGGGTTAGGAAATGGAACAGCTTTAAATTTCATCCCGGACTTCATAGGAGCTTTATTATTCGTGGCATACGCTGGGAATAGCCTCTGTCAGCCAGTCCTCAGACTTAAGCTTCCTTCCTGGCCAGTATCACTGATTTTTTAGTTGTGTTGCCTAGTACAGGAACTGTGGCAAAGCAGAGATGGTGGATGCTTTTCCTTGCATATTACTTCCCCAAGGGCCCTGTGTCCTTCACCATAAACCTGAGCTGATTCTATCCTTCCCCATAATCCTAGGCTGATTCTTTTCTACCCCAGTAATATAAATTCTTCATGGTTAAGGGAGGTATTTTAAAACTTGAGTCTAAAATATGAGTAGCACACATTCTGAATGAACATTTCCTCTCAGGGACTGAAATACAGTGCTTAGGGGAAACACATCCATTACACACACGAAGGACTTACACTTCAAGACCAATCAAGGATTATTTACTAACTATATTGAATGGACAAAACACTTCTTCCTGGTTCCCACGCACAGAGAATGGTATTGGTGTCTAGTTTCTTCCAATATTTATTTAATGAGGCTATTAAAGACACTAAGGGCTACAATGATGCTTATCTGCTGGTTTTACCTCCTTGTACTAGCACATGGTGGCCTACAATTTAACATGGGCAAAGCACCATCTGATCAAAATGTGTTCTAAATGTTGAAAGTCACCTGTTTATTACTAACATTTAACACTTGACAGCTATGGATGTCTCTTTCAGACACATCAGAATCAGCAGTCATGTTCCTAATCTATTTTACGTTTTACTTGATAAGCACAAATAGCGTCTTTTCCCTTAGAATTAGGAGGTTACCCTTGTCACACTCTATTTAGCTTTGGTCACTCTATATTTTAGTACATTGTACTTCTAACTTGCTTTCAGGAACCACATCTGATCCAGATGTGTGTGCTGCATAAACCTTATATATTGAGTGATTTGCTCCAGAAATTCTTTATACGCCAATAGTGAGGCATTTCGCTCCCAGGCATACCAAACACAGACCTCCAACAAAATAACTGAGCAATACAATATTGTGTTTGATGCTTTCTGTGAAACTACAGATGTGCTATTTGCAAGCCCAATATGGGGATTAACTATTGGAATTATAGGCAGACGTGCCATGTTCATCTTGGCTTACGCTTTGATACAGATCATTTACTATGGCAGGAAAAGCAAACTTTCCTTGCTAGCATCTAATTTCTTTGCTTTTCAGCTGAGCCAACTACATGAAAGAAGCCTAAATAAAGAAATCTGCCAAGCAACTGATGGAACCCTAAGTAAACAATTAGGACACTGGGTCCCAAGATACCCTGTGAGAACTTTTTCCCCTTTACATTCAAGAAATTAAATATTGTTTTCATGACACTTCCACACTATGATGAATTTTTGATACCTCTAGGCTTTCTATCCAAACGGTTAGAAAGCTACATCCAAAGTACAGATTACGTATAGGAAAACTGGCTAGCAAAACTCAAAGCAACATTTTTTTTATCATATAACTAAGAAGTGTATATTTGAGAGCCAACTAGCTGGGGGCTCAGTATCATCACACCCACCGCTTATACTCTCACACTGGTTTTGCTTATTACTTGGGGAAAATTCCCAGAATTCCCAGAAAATGCAAAAATCTTGTATTGGAAATAAAAAAATCCTATTGACCCAATCTTCAGCGTCTAAAACAAAACATTAAAATTGCATCTTTGCACATACAGAAATGTATAAGTTTTATGGTAAGTTTCCCTACATGTAAAGATGTAATATTAATGCATTGTGTTAGACTGAGTCAATAGTCATTTTCTATATAATATAAAATAATGGAAGTTTCATGTTTTAAAAGGGTCCCATTGTCTCAGGGGAAATCCTCCTAATGATTCATAACTACGCAGATTTCTTCAACAGGTGACAAGGTACAAATAAACAACTTTGTTATTCTCTATCTTTTTGAGGTTCTGCAGATATCCTTACACAAGAGAACTAACAAAAGGGCAGAGACCCCAGCAAGGAATCTGGATTTCAGTTAATTTGGTACTCATGTAAACGGAATGCCACTGAGGACGTAAATTCTGAACACTGGAGCCCAGGATCCTGGCCATGATTTGTAATAGCTAGGCACCCTCCAGTAAAGGTGCAATTCAACTACCACTGAAAACAGTAGGAAAAAAACCCCAGAGACTTTGATGGAAGATGAACAGGCCCTTAAAGCATTCCCATCTCAAATCATTTTTCAGACTCCAGAATACATTATGCAAGTTCCCTCTTTTTGCCCAGAAATTAAGTGCTTGTCTTCACAATGGGGCGACAATTCTAAGGTGCACCAGTATGTTGCGCACTAACCAGCCTGTGCAAACCCCGCTGGTGCTCACTCCAAGTTCCCTACGATGCATTTACATGGTCCTGTTTCAAGCAGTACTTCGTTAACATGGATTAGGGAACTTGTACTGTGCATCAGCATGGTCCCCATAAACCAGTTGGTGTGCAACACACAGTACGCGTTAGAATTCACACCCGACTGATTCGCCATGGAGACAAACCCTAAATGCTTTTATCACAACTTCCTTTTGTTTTACCAATACTAATTTTTAATCTATTTTTTAAACTAAATTGAAGGGCTTTTCTACATGGACATTTCATTCATGGCAAGCTAGTATGTGAAACCACCCCACACTTGCCTGCTACAGATGAACTATTAATGTGAATCAGCTGGATCCACATAGACATTTTGTCCACAGCAACCTTGTGTGGTGCTAAGTCACACCGTAGCTTATCACAAGCTAAATGCTAATGTAGACAAGATCAAAATTGTATAAATGTGTAGCTCAGTTCTCTGCTGTGTAATTTACTGCCTGGAAAGAAGAAGATATAAAGAGCTTTATTGTTAGACTGATATGTAGGAAGAAGCCAAGTGAATATGGGTTAACCCACAAAAATACATATTACTTAACAAAGCATCTTGAAAATGCAATGGGGGAACTAAAATAAGAGATTTTGACACAATCGACAGATGGTTGCAAAGACCAATTGTCAAGCTATCAATTGTGCAGTTTTATAAAATATCCCATGCATGTTCTAACAACATAATCTAACAGGTTATTGACTATACATCCCTAATTCCATGAAACGTTTTGTTCATGCACATTAATGTAGCAAGCCATAAAAACTCCTAATAATACTTTAATCCACACATATGTGCAATAACACTTAAAAGCCACATTGACATTATTTGATAATTATCATTTTTCTACTTCTTGTACTCTTTTTTGGGTTCTTGGCTTCATCTATTCTACCAAATTAAGTGCAGAGTCAGCCAAGTCTAGACATTACTCTACGGGTAATTCCAGTCACGATACTGAAAAGCTGCCCCACAGTTATGCCCTGGCTGGCTTCCTTCCTTTGGTAGCAGCATGGTGTTGAAACCCATCCTACCAAAGATCAACTTTCTTTATGCACAAACTATTCTCTTCCCAAGCCAAAGTCAAATGAACTTGAAGGCAGCATCCATAGGACAAGTCATAGGCAGAAGTCACAGCTTTAAAAGATTAGGAGAAGCCATTGTTTTCATGTCAGACACGTTTTTATAATACAGACCATGTCTATCCTTGTCATTTCAATTTCATCATCATGCCAGTTTTTCAGCAGTGACCCGACCCTTTCCCACACCATAGCTTTAAAGGCTCATAAACATTATCTTATTATATTTAGGGAGATCCAACATTTTAAAACAGATGTGAAACTGTCTCCTGCCAAGAACCGACACACAGTGTGATTCAGTAGGGTGTGGATGCACAGAAGACAAGGCATTTTAAAATTTACAAAAGCTTGGGATCAACTCTCTGAAGGCTTATTTGTTGTTTCAAAAGAGGCTGCACAATGGAGCCTGTATGGGTGTGACAATGTGTGAGAATAATGACCTTTGTAGGGACACTTTTGAAGAGAGAAAATCAGACACAATATCCATGAGGATTAATGTAAAAAGGAGAGAAAGAGCATTTTAGAACAGTTGAATTTTAGCCCGTGGCTGCTGAGGTAGCAGCACAGGACTAAGGCAATTTACCTTCTACCCGAAGCAGAAATGACATTACTTGTTGAGTCTGACAACAGGTAAGATTGAAAGGAATCTGCCCACGTTTCACCAATATCTTCACTGTGGCCTAGTTTGATGGTACGTGTTTAATACCAGGAGTGTTTCTATTAATTAGTTTCTTCTGGGATGAAAGCCAATTGAGTTTTCTGCTACCCTCTTTCCCTTCTTGTGGTTTTGGTTTTGCCTGCTTTTGTTTTGTGCTGTACTTCCAGGAATACTGAGGATTTTTAAGTTAGGAAGACATTTTTCCTACAGTGCAAACTTGGCCCATCCACCAGAATGGGTATTTTTGATTTCCTCTCAGCCACCAGAAGCTCTGATTTTCTTAAATTTCAGATACAACATTTATGTAGCAACCTTAACAGGAGTATTTTGTGGCTATTGAAGTTTGCAAGGCCAAGTTGCCAATATGACAGCTTAATTACTGAGGCAATCTGAGGGCTTGGCATAATAAGCAGGGCAGTGATATTGGTCTCAAAAGATATACATCTTGTGGCATTCCTTAATAGCCTAGAAATGGCAAAGGAATGTGTCAGAACGCCAAATCCCTTGTGGCTTGATTACCTCCCATATAATTGGTTATGGCATCCAAAGTTCTTGAGTGGTAATTGTGACCACAACTGAAACCTAAGAGGAAGGAGATAAAATTATATTGTTGCTTCCACTGCATCTCTAGTGGATGGTCACAAACAATACAAAACAATGACACATTAAGAGCAGAGGTCTGACCAATCTGTCAGTTACACATGCTCCACTTCTAGTGACTGCAGTGGGAACTACATGAAAGTGATCACACCACCAAGTGATTGGGAAACCTCTCTCTCTCTCAGGAAGAAAACAAAAATTTCCAGGGTTTTTAGCTCATATTGTTTTGAAATAAAATGATAGTACAAGCGCTGCTGCTGGCCAGTAGATGGCAGCTATTTCTATAGCCTTTCATTTAGAAAGCAAATGTAGAGATAATTTTGAAACTTAAATTACAAAGGATATGACCCAAGCAGATGTGCAGATGGCTGAATACATTCAATATTAACCGTGAGGATAGGTTAAACACATGAAAATTTAAAGAAGTTCTGCAATCACAAAAAGAAATTAAGTTACAAAAACTGGAGTTAAGTTTGGAAATAGTTTAAATAACTTAAATGAAAGATTTCCTAAAAGCATATTACATTTTAAATAACCAATCTAAAAATTAGTAGGTTCAAATCTAAGAATTTACAGTACTTAAAAACTAGAAATATTGAAAAGCATGGAGAAGGAGTTGAGATACCCTACCCGGACACATCCAAATGTGGATTATACACTAAGAGCCATTCCTAGCCTTAATAGTGGAGAAGTATAATCAACAGTTCAATTCAGAAAATAAGCTCAGTGTTATACTATAGCAGAAGTGATAGGAAACATGTGAACAAGAACCATATATGTTAATGTATGTTGTATATTTACCTGCATAGATAAGACAGACAAGGCTCTTAGTTCTCTGCAACATACAGAAGGAAAAAAAAAAGGGCAGACTATCGCTTGAAGACTTTACAATCATGCCTGAAGAGGATAATTAGTGTAGATAGTATTCACATGTATGCAGTGATCAAGATTTTATATAAAAGAAAAAATATTTCCCTCCTCCACAATGTGGCAGCTGGAATTCATGTGTTACAGTGCATTATCACTCAAACGATTGTAATTAACTGTAAGTGTGACATTACTTACCCTCTCCTTGATAAAAATCTATCTGTTCCACTGTGCATGTGTCTACATTGGGAGGTGGGAGATGTGATTTTCAGCTCATGCAGACATCCCCAGCTAGCATACTAAAACCAGAGCAAAAGCTGTGGCAGCTAAATCTGCAAGGGGGCTGTATACACACATACAAGACACTACGCATATACTCAGGGCAGCTAGCCCCTCCTGCTGCTCACATTAACACACCTACACTGTTTTTAGTGCACTAGCTTGATCAGAGCTAGCACCAGGTATGTCTCCTGGAGCTGGGAGTCAGACTCCCAACACGCCGTGCAGACATAACAGCATAGGGTGATGACACAGAAGGTCTCATCTAATGGCAAATCTTTCTTAGCTAAACTGCTTTCAGAGCAAGAAGATGCTAATTATATTTTCGCTGGTGCCAAAACATTCAAGTAACCAGGGTATGCAGCATAAGTAACAACCATGAAGTCACAGATTTGTTTGTGATGTCACAGAACTGAAGAAAGACCAATGACGGAGGACAACGTTTATGTAAACTACTCCCACAAAAACAAAGCCATAAAAAATGGCCTGGAACCCGTTAGTTTTACTTTAAAGAGTTTACCAGCTACAAAATCTTAATTCCACAGCAGTCCTCGGCAGCAGACGCTCTGTGCAGTACCTGCCAGGCTGCATGTGACACTGCACAGGATACTCTCAATAATCCAAATAGCATAGGGAACATGGGTTTTATACAGATAATCAGGAGCTCAGATAATTGAGAGTGCAGCAGAGGCACAGCAGGGAGCCCTCTGCCGTTCTCCTGTCATGTTTCCGCTCGCTCACTCCTGTGGTTGAGGGGTTGCAAAGGGATCCTGAAGTCCCGTAGCAGGATGGCCTCCCCCACTGTGAGGGATCACTGCTCTGTTATCCGGCCCTCTGAATTACCCAGATCCTGGCCCAGCACGGTGGACAAGGAAGGGATCTGGATAATATAGAGGTTCAGATGATAAGATTTAGAAAAATTGGGGGTATGCTCTATTTGCTAGCTGCATTAATTGCTTATTTAAAAGTAAAGCAAACACCAATATAAAAAAGCCCCATGTAACAAGCTCAGTGTGCATGTTGGGACCTGCCTGGGTCAACGTTTTCTAATTTTCCTGAAAACTTGCATTTTGCTCTTTGGACCAAGGCCATCTCTCCTTCTGTTGGCTCTGCTCCCTCTGGACCACGCACCACGCAGCTGAATAGCTGTGAGCTTGCCACTTGCAGATAAGTAGGAAAGGATTTAGTGGATCATATTTTGTATTTTGAGGACATATTTTCCACATTCTCTCCTTCTTAGTTTAGTTCATAGAAATTCCACCCAACTCTTTGTAAAAGCTTTATTGAGACCAAAAGTTCACTAACAGATGCAAGGGTCTGTCTACCAACCAAAAACGGAGGTGGGTGGGAGGAGGGCGGGAGAAGGGGGAATAATACTTGTATGGAGCAAATTAGCCAATGAGTTTGCCTAGGCTTGCTCATTTTCCTCTAGGGATTTATGAAGACAGATCTCTGAATGGGTGGCGTATGCATACAATCATAGCTCAGATCCTGTGGAATGCCTCTTTAAATATAACAAAAATGCATATGAAATTCTCTCTTAGAGCTACAGAGAGCACCAGAAATAACATTCCCATTACTGTATGTTTCAAACAGAGAGAAAAGAGAGGTTTGCGTTGGAGGGCAGGGGAGGCAGAGCAAAATTGCAACTTGCCTTGTCCCATAGCTAAGCTAAGTTAGTTTGACCCTGCCATTTGCTTTTATCATCTCCAGTAATGGTTAATAGAATGTAAATCAGTGCAGGAAAGTGAGCTGTAGCTGAACTGAGTCGTATGTTATTTTTATTGGTGTAGTTACAAGCGGTGATGTTTAACACTTTGAAGAATAAGAAAGTAAATGAGGGAAAGGTATCATCTTTTGGTCACTGGTGGGTAGCATCTTGGGGCAAAGCAGGGGATGTGAAATTGTGGTTGCGTTTCTAAAATCTACGTTTGCTTTAAGTCCCTCACAAGACAGGATAGCATTCTTTCAAAGCAGAAATACAAATTTCCTTATAACCCCCATATGAACTGAGAAAATTGAAGAACAACTAAAAGAAACCTAGATTACGTTCCTTAAGAGGTACCAAGCTGAAGTTCTTCTAAACTGGAATTATAGGTTGCATAGCTGTATACAATCCTAATATTCAGTTATACATTTAGCCTCAAATAGATTTACTTACAGTGGATTTATAATATCACATGTTAATTCAAATTCTGCATTATGGCACTCTGAATGACAGAAATTAGCTTGAAGGCAAGTTGGCTTGTAATATGAAAAAGCTTTCATTAATCCCTAATTAAATATTTCTGCACTCATATTAAGTTAAACACACACAAAAGAAATATAATGAAAACGAAGGTTTTCCTGCAACACAGAGACGACTAAATGAATCTCAAGAGAACCTAGTGTCTAATTTCACCTTTTTTATTGTTTTAACCTTTCCTCCAGTGAGGTGCTCCTGAATGTTTTAACCAACAACCAACAGCTATTTTTCAATAATGTACAAAATAAAACCTCGGATACAGCAGCACCCTACTGTGAATTTGAAAAAAAGATTCCAGATTCAGACAACCTAAATGCACTAGTTCTGTGGAACCACGATGAAGGAAAGATTAATTCAAAACAGCATAAGAACATAAGAATGACCATACTGAGTCAGACCAATGGTCCATCTAGCCCAGTATCCTGTCTTCTGACAGTGACCAATGCCAGGTTCTACAGATGGAATGTACAGAACAGGTGATCATCAGCTGATCCATCCCGTTGCCCATTCCCAGCTTCTGGCAAGCAATAAGTTTTGCTGTTATTGCCTCTGAAGAAGGTAAAGAACCAGTAGTCTGATAAGCTGTAACATTATACGTTGTTAGAAATAAAAACAGAGAGCAAAACAAATTTAACACTTTTTTTTAAAGGCTCTTAGAAATAACGACAGAACACAGACTAAGAGGAAAATAAGGTCAGCTTTAAATAAAAATCCTACTACAAGTACATTTTTCAAAGCACTACTTTTCTGAAAATATTCCATTTACAAACTTGTAGGAAGAAGGTCATATTTAGTGGCATAGCAGATTAACATACTAATGTTTCTTTTCCAGTTTTTATTCTGCCTCTTTATCAGAGCAAACAAGCTATGTTATTAACATCACAAACAAAATTACACAACACTGAAAAAGACAGGGTAAAAAAAAAACCTATTGCATAGGTTATAAAGAATTTAAGGCATATTTTACATTTTAACCTGGCCAGTATTCTAAATCCTTGCATTATTTAAAAGAAACTTATAAATATTCTTGAACTGATTTGGCAGAACAAAGTGTCACTGGTATAAAAAGAACACTTTTGTATTATAAAAATAAAGTCATGTAGAATATGTGACACCTTTGCAGTCTTTAGCTTCAGTCTGGTATCTTAGTTTCCCGTTTTACTCATATCTTCTACCAAGAAATATTCTAGTGAATGATGTCGGGGTTCATACTGCTGCATTTATTGCCTGGCAAAGCATTTGACAAAAGGTTGGCAGACATAATAGTGGTAGCCATGCAGTGATGTCCAGGCTACAGAAGCAACTGAAGTAGTTTACCTGTGTTTCCACAGAATTAAGATGTCTGACACCATAAAATCAACTGAGTTGTATTGATGGTTTCATTTAACGAACAACAGTATATATTGTAGAGCTGGTTCTCCAAAAATGGGGAAATATTTACTGAAAATATTGTTTTCCATAGGATACTGTCATTTCACCCCTTTTTTTTAAATGGGAAATTTCAAAACAAAATATAAATATTAGTTTCATTTTAAACTGAAGTTTTTGCTTAGTTTTGGTTTGGTTTTTGAAAATTGAAATTTTTTCTAACTTCGTATTTCTCCCCATATTCTCTGTCTATTTTTCTTTTTGTCAATGCATGTTATAGAATGAACATTCTTCAGTTTTTTTTCATTTTGCCTCTCTAACTTTACTGAATTTTTCCATCTTTGGATGGTTGCAGAGTAGCAAAAGAAAAATGAAACTTTGCCACTCTGACTTTTCAAAGGTTGGAGAAATTGCAGCATTAGACAAGAAAAAGGGGAAGTGGGAGGAGGAAGAAAATGAAAGTGAAATGAAGACATTCATTTAATTGAACATAGTGGCAAAAATAAGGGGGGGAATTCCATAACATACACATTCTAAAATCTAATTATTTAAAAAATATATTTCATTAGAAAAATGAGGGGGAAAGTTCCATTTAGAATCCAGTGAAATGGATCACACATCAGAATTTGTTGTGAATTATTTTATCCATTTTGCCAGTTACAGTGTACACTCATGAAGCCCACTTCTGTATGCTTCAGATAATATTTATTATTTATTATTAATTTTTTATTTATTCAATCTTAAAAAAAATAATAGTTGGCAAACCATGTTTTAGTATTAAGTGATGAAAATATGCATTTGTTAAGTAATATCTGGATGAATCATTCAATTTTGCTTTCCCTTTACTTTGCTGTGTATCTTCACGATACCACATTTCGCACTGGGGGAATGCAAGCAACACACACAACAGAAGACCAAAAGAACAGTTCTTTTAAAAGGGATACATTTATTCCCATACCACTGACCCCATCCACTATACTCCGAATATTTGGAGTAACAATTTGTAGTACACAGGATTTATTTATACATTTTCATTTAAAAAATACTATCAGACACTTGTACACTTTTGTAACATGCATCTGTCTTCTGACCATAATACTCTTAATTAAATACTGAATCTTATTACTCCAAATTATATTCATCATTGCCAGATTCAAGCTCTGTGTAACTTCACACACAGTTAAATCCCAGAAATAGCCAGTAGGTGGCTCTGCTCTACAATTTCCCCCCCATTTAATAAAGCTCACAGAACTCCCCATGTTTAAAAGTTCTGCCTTCGTTAACATATATGAAACTCTTAACTAAATTGAGATTAAAATTCTGTGTCTAATCATTGACTTTTTAAATCCAATTAATTTAACAGGGGAAGCTGAAGTTGGATGGCCACATGATTAGCCTGGGTAGGTTCTTTCAGAGAATTTTAGATTAACTGGAAAGCATGTATTACCTGAGTTTATCCTTCCATGTTTAATTAGAATTGTTACCTGCCTCTCCTGGTACTTTTTCCAAGTACAATTTTAATACGTTTTGAGTACTGGACTTTCATACACACAATCCACCCAAACTCAATAAACTCCTCAAAGGCATGTTCCAAGGATCAAATGCTTCCATTGCCCAACTTCTCTCAGGATGGAACAGGATGGAAGTAGTAGCCCAACAATGGTGATTGGTGATTCTTGGAAGTGCTGCTTGAGTACACAATCAAAACCACCAGATGAGGTTCCAGAAGCATACTACTAGTGGCTACTGTTTCAGAAACAGCTTATCAAGCAACTCATATTTTCCTGCTATTCCCTATGCCAGATGTATATATTACATATATTAATGCTGGTCTGATCAGTTTTCTGTGGCCTAAAAGTCAGTTATTCCAATACACCTGCACTGCTCCTTGTATTTCTAAAGAGATGAGCTTGACTTGTAACTGCATGAAGGTGCAAGTTAAAATACATCACTGCTTACTTTGACTCAAGAACCCTGAAGTGCAAGTAGCATCAAATTAGACCCATAAGGTTTATTTACATTAGGGAGATTTTTGCTGAAATTTCCTACTGTTGCTACCACCAGTGGTAGTAACAGTAACCACTGTTTGTGAAGGTGGCCACTGCTGTTTTTAAGCACAATGTTGTGTCAGCCTACTCTGAGCAGGGTTAGGTGACAACGTACTTTAAACATCATGGCATCCTGAGGCCCTGCTTACACTGCCTGACAAAGTGATAGCAATGGTGGTCGCATTTTAGCAAAAATGTTTTAGCAGAGACACAACCTTACACTCACTCTTCCATCAATAAGTGGGTAGCTCTAGGGTAGATCCAAGGGAGACAAAACCAAACTAAAAGATATCAACTATTTCCCTAAATAGTGCCTAGAAGCAAATTTTTCCATTCTGGTTTCATTATAACAACGATCTTCTCACTCTGACTAAACTACACAGTGTGGTTGCTCCTTAAACAAAATGTCCAGTTATAAACAAAGCAATGAGAAGGGGGGAAAGTGTTTGTAGGCAGCTCCTCTCACTGCTGCAGACCCCCCATGGCATCAGGTTGTGGTGTTGCACGGATCTTTGTTTCCAATGCCCACTCCAGCATCTAGTTTCTAGCATCCACTTCTTTGGCGCATGATGAGCTGTCTTTGCTCATATCTTCCACAGCCCAGCCCTCCGGCCAGGTCACATTTAAGTTCAGCTCTCTTCCAGGGTAAGAAAAGTTCAACTAAAGAATCCAAATAAGAGTCGAAACAAATGACCATTCTTCCCTTCTTGGCCTATGCTTCACTCCCCTGCTCTACAGTCCTACTCCCAGATACTGCAGAGTTCCTTCTTGGCCCCTTTGGGCCCACCGTGCTTCCCAGGGCATTTTCCCCGCAGGCCTTTCATCTTAGCAGTGTTCTCTACTGCCCTCCCTTCCTAGAGACTCTGGCAACTTCTCCCATGGACTTCCCTTGCTTCTTAGGATGCATCTTCACTGCAAAAAAACAAATAAGGCAGAGTTTCTGAGAGCTCACATCTGCTTGCTTAGGCTGGGACTACAGCACTAAAAATGGCATAGCAGACACTCCTGAGCAGGCTCTGAAACCCATCAAGCGGGCTGGGTCTCTGAGCCTGCGCGCCAGCCTGAGCAGAAACTTCTAGATGACTATTTTTAGCTCCGTAGCATGATTTGCTAGACTTGCTACTGCAGTTTTTCGTTTTTCTTTCTATCACTGGGCGTTGCATAGGAACCTACCCTGATCTCTATAGTTCTTTAAAGTCTGCCTTCTCTAGGCTCTTCTCAGAGAGAGGGAACTCCCTCTGCCCCTCTCTCTTCACGTAGTACTTCCCGGCCCTTTCATAGCTGGACTCACTGGTGGTAATTAAGTTGGCTGCTCAGGATAACTAGCTGGACACAGGCAAAGCTGAACGCAAAACTCTTAAAGCCAACCATCCTGTGATAGGGTAATTGAACATGGTGGAGTTTTTGTCAACACTCTTGAAATTCTAGCAAGCGTTCAAGACACTCACATTGCGGGGTTTGGGGGTTTTATGGGACTATGGACCTGCCATTTTGTTACTCACTGTTTATATGTAGACAGCAAACACTAATGACAAGAATGCTGAAAACTAGTAGAATGCAGAAAAGAGGACAGTGCAAGCTTAATTATCAGCTTTGTTCAGACACTTTTCCCACTGCTAATGTGCGTTGCCCCAGGTCAAAAATGTCATCAGCTAAATCTGAAATTAACATCCTGTTAACATAAATCAAATTGTGTCAAATTAAATATATCGAATAAAAACTATGAAGTGCAAGTGTACTGTTGATCAGTGAGGGATTAGTATGCTTCCAAAGTAATATGCACGTTATTTTATTCCTGAATGACCTGATTTGGTCACCATATAAAACTTGACAGGATTAGTAAAACTTATTTCATTTTATCATCAACCAAGCAAAAGACAGCACTATGCTCTTGCATCTGGTCTTCAACTCTATCATTAAATCAAACACCAATTTTGAAAATATCTAACTCTCTTCCTATATGAATCTACCTTCCTTACCCATGTCAAGTACCTCTTGTTCATCTGATGACTGTTAAACTAGTAAAAAGTGAAGTGGATCGTTAGCGCACTGAGTGATGTCACTTAGCTCTAGTTAATAGCTAGCTAATAGTTTGGCATAGTGTCACTTACTTGCAGTAGGCAACCAGGGAAAACCAAACATAATATACATTGACAGTCCAAGTATTATGACCATAAATTCCTTAATGGCACTCAGGGGCATGAAGGCAAACAAAACCCATTTTCTGTGTGGTACAATGTCATTTCTCCATTATTACACAATACCTCTTTAAAAAAAAAAAAAAAAAAGGCAAGCAAAGCAAGCCTGGACAAAAGAAGTGGCTTATCCTTTTTCAGATGGATGAAGTATCTGGGTTTTAGATCAGACAAGTTCAGGACCTGCTGGTGTCAGTGCAGAAAAGGGAAGTGATCTGATTTATCACAGTCCTGAGACGCTAATGTTCTTATACTCCATGAGAAAGTGCAGGGAAAAAACTTCCTCGTGTACAGGAGAAAAAGGGATGTCTGATGGACACACTACATGCTGCTATAAGTTATAAAGGGCATTTCTTCTAAGTACCCAGAGTCACTTAGAAGTTAAAGTCAAACTAGACAAACCTTTCAGGCCATTTATTAATACTCGTGTAGTCTGCATTTCAAGGCAGGTGAATCACTGGCAACTACTGAGCAGAGGAAGTTATTCTTTCTCCGAAGACATGTAAATTAATGCAAAGGTAAAATTAAAAATAGGAGCTAGACTTTTGGGCCCTCTTCAGCTCTTAAAGTAAATACAGTAGAACTACAAAGACATGAGCACCTCAGGAATGGAGGCTGTTCGTAACTCTGAAATGTTCGTAGTTCTGAACAAAAGATTAGGGTTGTTCTTTCAAAAGTTTAAAACTGAAAATTAACTTAATACAACTCTGAAACTTTACTATGAAGAAAAAACTCACTGCTTTTAACCAACTTACTGTAAATGAAACAAGCACAGAAACAGAAATATTTTATTTTAAACTTTTCCTTTAATTTTAGTACTGTACTGTCCCTTTACTCTTATATACCCTACAGTCAGTGTCCTCCAGATCTCTGCAAAGGTGGCAGCTGGGACTAAAGAACCTAGCAGCACTGCCTGGTTTGCAAGCAGCTCTCTGACCTGCTCCTGTTTCTTGCCTTTGGGCTGAGTTGGGTGAGCCCGTCCTGCGCTCTTGGTACTACAAGCCTCAGGCCTCAGCCACCTCTCCCCAGGGCTCACCATGTTCTGTGCACGGCCCGCTGCGCTCCAGAGGCAGCACATGACAGGGACCGACTGCCAGCCTGCAGCCAGTGTCCCTCCCTCCCTTCCCTGCCCTTTGCATTCCCAGAGGTGCTGGTAGGACACAGGACCACAGCCACAGGCAATGCTTGGGCTGCATCCGTGCAGCCTGTGGCAGTGTGCAGGCAGCAGCTCAGACTCTGGCTTCTCATACTCCAGGCCAGATTCTGGCTGCAACCGCAACAGCTCCCATCCTAGCACTGGCAGCTTACTTGCAGCTTCAGCAACTTGGGCTGTGGTAGCTTCATTTCTGGGCTGGGACCGAGCTTGCAAGCTCGTCCCCCTGCTGGTGTGGGTGGGGTGAAACCAGCGTTCCCCTCCCAGCAAGGTGGAGTAAGGGAGGTGAAACAACACCTGCAGTTTACAGAAAAGGAGTACAGACCTCAGGCTGCTTCTGCTCTGCATGCTCAGGTTGCCTGGGGCTGGCAGCAGGGGCTGGCAGCAGTGCCTGTAAACCTCAGAGTCTTTACCTTCTACCTGTAAGTGGCTGTCCCTCACATGGCAAGTGAGGGTTGGGACAAGAAACCCAGATGTGCTTTCCTTTAAAATGCAACACAGGCACAGTATAGTATTTGCTTCCCCCCCACCGCACTGCCGCCTGCTTGCTTACTTTTGGTTCCATGTGGTGCTCAGTTAATAGTCCATAACTCTGGTGTTCGTATATTTGAGGTTCTACTGTAAACAGAACTAGCCAAGTTCAAGAAGAGGCACAAACCAAGAAACTACAGAGCATAGGCTTTATGTGCCCTGGACCCATCCCAATGGAGTAGTTACAATGGTGCAATTTACCTCAAGCTAAATTGTATTAGTACAAGCTGTAGTTTATGCCAGTGCAACTACAACAGCACGACTACACCAGAGATTAAAAACTCAGTGTGGACAAGGCCTTTAGTCACAAAAATATTTACATCAAACATTTGCTGTACCCTGTACCTCACACCACCACCTTAAGGCGAATGGCAATGGGGAGGAGGAAAGTCCATGGAAAGAGGCACCAAAGGAACACCCTAGATGGTTGAAGGAGAACCAGAAGCTGGTCATGTCCCAAAAACTAAGAGGAGGGTATGATTTCAGGGTGGAGGATGTGACTGAGTACAGGAAGTAACAGATGGAGGGGTTTCAGAAATGCTTAATTGATTTAAGAGCACAAGTCCTATTGATTTTAAATGGGAATTGTTCTTCTAAATCACTTAGCTGCTTTTGAAAATCCACTCCGAAAGGTAAAGGAGTATGAAGGGGGATTTTTGTGTGGAAGAAATCAGAGATCTTGTTGAGAGCAGTGGCAGCTGAGTGAAGAAGGTGTGTAATAAAACTTGACTGGAAGGGATTCAGATGATGTTGAAGAGGAGGAACTGAGGGGAATGCTCCCGGTGCGTTTGAAGTGAATTAACTGAAGTTTGTGTTTCTAATTTCCAAAAATTTTCATACTTCTTGGAAAGGAAGTTTAACAAAGTTTTTGAACAAGCTGTTAAAAATGAGTTTAAATTGAATTTGACACGTTTGTTTGAACAAAAAGTGCCTAGCAGTTTAAGTCCCCAAAATCAGGTATTTTAATTTTAAACGTTCAATCTCATACAAAACAGGAATCTTTTCGTGTTTATTTCAGTTGCAAGGTTATGGCTGTTTGGTTTTTTGATTAGTTTTTCCCTACAGGATTTGCTGCCCCAACACTGCAGTTTGGGACTAGTTCCTAATCTGGATTATGAATAATCTAGTTTCACAGTTTACACTCAATATAAAAGTGAGCTGACAGCACAGAAGGTATATTCTGTCCCCAAAATCCATGTGTGCAGGCAATTATCTGGGCAGGTACCCCACTTCCCATGCAAACTGGAGTGGGGAGCTATTAACTGCATCCCAGTATCATCCTCTCCTCAAAACTAGGCTCAAAGATACCATACAAACGCCCCACAGACTGGTATTCAGTGGGTACAGGCCCTATCTACAGCTCATTTCACAAACTTTCATTGCGGCACAAATCGGAGGAAACAGTCAACAAGAAGCTCATAGAATTTCTCTCTCCTTAGCTCTTCATGTGTATTCGAATCTAACAGAGGAAGTCTGACTCATTGCTAAAATCACTGAACTGCACCTTTTGATAATCAGAATTTTTTATGCCTGTAGTTTTTATTCCTTTTAGCAGATTCCTGGTATTCCTATTCTCACATTTTGCCACATGCATGAAAATGCATAAAAACTTATGTTTCTTAGAAAGAAGACCGACAGAAATTAATAGGGATTGAAATATTGCCTTTTCGTATAATTTTTTACAGAAATGAAGTATGTGTTATACTTTTCTACTCTCATGCTCTGTATCTACAGGAATAGCTTGGTCTAGCTTGAGGCCTGTGATTGCTCTGTCAAATCAATCAAAGAAACGATAAAGATATAAGAGTCAAACAGCACCATCAGGGGACTTTTTAAGGACTCTTGCCAGACATAACAAGAGTAAATATGAAATGGCTTCATATTCCAAGAATGAATTAATGTTGGGGTTGTGACTGGTAAACACAAAATAGCTAAACAGCCTCTGACTTACTGACTCTGCGGACGATGAAGCCCATATTCTCACTGGAAGGCTACTTTTATTGATGGTATCACATGCCTTGCTGTCTGGGAGAGGTTTTCCTCTCCCAGGCACCCTGTAACTAATTCACACGTTAGCAAAACAGTGGTAAATCATCAGCATAATCTGGGAATTATTTATTTTTGCAATGTTAGCAAGATTTCATTTTTTTATCTGCTGCTTGTTTTCTCTACACGTGCTATAGTTATTCTATTATTTCAAAGTAACCTTGGCTTCCAGTCTGTTACCAGAATGAGAAAAAGGTTTGGAAAATTATGTAAATTCAGGAAGAATAAACTGAACTCACCTAAACTATTTACCTAGGGCTTCACAGAAAGCCACCTTGTATTTCTTTCCAGTTGGTGATGCCTGGACTGTTGGAAAGATCTCTGTTTACTTTTTGTATAAGTAACTTGGCTTGTCACTTTATTCCAGTTAATGAGTGTGTTATCTCACAACTGTCCTTCATAGTCTGAGATGACCTTCATTTTAGGCACACATTTTTTCTTGATTTCCATACCAATCCAGTTTTCTCACATGCTTATTACTGTAAATTATTGACAACAAAAGATGAATCAAATAACTGTGGTTAGGAAATGCTGTTTATGCTGAGGAAACAATATTTTGGTAGGCTTCACATGAGTTTTCTTTTTATGTATTCTTCAGTTTTAAGTCTTTGTCTCAGATAATCTGAATTTGGTTGAGACATAAGAGAAAATACCATAAAATTGAACAAAAGAAGGTTTATACAAAAATTCCTTACTGATTAAGAAAATAAAAGAAAAAAAGATTACATAAATCAGTAAAATGTCACTGTTGTCATTGTAAAACAGCCTGGACGTGCGTGTGTCTATATATATCACAGAACTATTTAGTTTTCCACCAGTCTATAAAAGAATAAGTCATCCTTATTTGGTACCACACTCACAATCTAGAGAGAAAGCACATTTCTACAATTTCTATTTTGCACCCCCCCAATTTTCTCCAAATGAATCCCATCTAAAATCCAATCACAAATGCCACATATCACTTCATGAATTATCCTATGCAGCTTTACAACGGTTCATAATACAAGATGTTGGGGAGCTCAGTGAATAGGCGCTGATATGGGAAAGCATAATTCCTTGGACTGGGCACAAGACAACAGCAAAGCCAGTTCAGAAATTTAGGATAGATATATTATTTCCTTTACATTAAATGCAGGCATGGCCTTTCAGAAACTTACTTCCACCTCATGAGGGCATGTTCCTGGAAAAGGCATTTGTTTTCTACAGAAATTGTACAAGTATGAATAAGTCAATGTGTTAGGGACCTCATTTTCTGAGATTCTTTGTACCTACAGCTCCCATTGTCTTCAAAGGGAAATGCAGACTATTCAACCTACCTTGTGGGGACAGGAAATCACAGCATAGGTCACAAGTTTTCAAACTGTCTGGCACACCTTCGTAGGGTGGCATGTAGGAATGTTTGAGGGGGCCAGCGCAGATGCCAGGTGGCTGGTGCGAGCGGAACACAGCAAGGCCCAGGCCAGCCCCCACAGACAGTGGGAAGAGAGTGCCACCTCCACTCCCTGACTCACCTGAGCGGGCCACCCCGTCTGTGGGACAGGGTCACCATCCACCATGGCCAATCTGATTTTTGCTCCCAGCAGCCTCTGCACTCAGCACTTGCTTCACCCCCAGAGACCATTATACACACCCTCCTCTACCCTGAAAACCAGAAGAGGAAGGAGGAGGGGGAGGTACCTTGCCCTAGCAAGGTAGAAGCAGCCTGCTGCTGAGGCAGCCTTGGCTGTACCACTGGTAAGTATCTGTGTATTTGAAACTGACAGGGGTAGGTAATTTAATTAAAGTTGTGTCAAGGTCTCTGTTAGGTTTATGAGTAGCCTGTCAAGCATACTTTGCCTGCATCTATTTTTGTCTGAGTTGGGGAGGTGCAACCAGAAATTGTATCATAGCCATAAAAAAACAGTAACAATCAATTGGCTGTACCAAATATATTTCTAAGTCAAGTTCAGTGCTATCACATTTATACAAAACTTTTAAGCAAAACAGTGCTATTCTTACAAAATACTGTTTATTCAGAAGACTCAAGCTATATTATAAAGAAACATGCATGTCATACAGTTGCAAAAGTAAAGGGAAAAATACTGTTTTTCACTTCAAACCACTTGGAACTGTGCCAAAAGCTTAGTTACAACATGAAGTAATTAAAACCAGTTATTAGGATGCAAAGACACTATCCAAATAGGTCTCTCATTCTGAGTTCAGCAAATTTCTGTACTGATAAATTAATTGCATCAGAAACTGAAGAAGAATCTGAATTCTTTGGAGATCCCCTTCACTGCTATTTCCAACCTCTTTGCGCTGACCTATACATATGTATTACAGCCATGAATTAACACGTTAAATCCAGAAACCAGGAACTAAGCACACAATACTATGTCATAGGTTTATATAGTATCATTCTGACCTCACCAAGTCTCTTGATGAAAAAGAAAAGAAAAAAAAAGCACAATTACCATCTGTGTGTACCTGAGGCTGCAAGTTCCCAAATGTTGGCTATTAGCAAGCATTTTTTATTTGGAAGCAGATAATGTCTGTCAAGTTCTGTTTATTATATATGAAAATCATGTATTCATATAATAATTTAATGGGTATGTAATTTCAGATATAAACCTAAAATGATTATTAAGGTGTCTGTCACTTGCCGTTTATTCTTAAGTCATTCTTAATAATAGTTAGTGATTTTTAAAGTTATCAGTTATCAGCATGCTACAAACCTACTACTCATTTTTCTTCTTTTTAGAAAGCATTGTAAGTATTTGATTTCCCATACCGTTCCCATTGCAAAACCAACTATTTTCCCTTCACAGTGCCAGATCCAACATTCCTTGAAGCCCTTCAATACTGAGTCACCTTTACATCTTATCCCACACAGGAAAAACAAAATTTACATTATACTCATTGCCTTGCTTGTGGTTATCAGATAAAATTGTCTGAGTGAAAGGCAAAAGAAGAGAGAACCAATATCTACAAGCATTAAGTCCAGTTTTTAATGTTATATTAAAGATTTTACAAAGTGTATGCTTACTTTTTGGAGAGACTAGAAGAGAAGGAACTCCCTCCTCCCCATTTCATTTTTGTGAAATTCTGATCTCTGGATGGACTACTGAAATTTCACAAATAATTTTCATTTCTATTATTTATCTGAGATAAAGATAATGACCTATCAGTTTCAATATTGCCAAATCAGAAATCATGAGTCAGGCCTCTAGTGGATTAAAAACCACTACATTTCTTATTTTAAAAAAATATATATTTTGGGGTTCTTTTTGCCTTCTCATGCTGGAACATTTAGGGTTCATGTTTACAAGCTTTGATCCACAGCCAAAGAGCCAGAAACTTGCTTTTCCTTTTAAATGAAAGCTGAGTTTCTCACTTAATAATCAGATTCCAACTTACTGGAACTTTACAAGAAACAAAAATTACTGAGAGACTATTAAAATCACAACACTTGCCTTTTTGCAATTCTGTCATTTCCCACTGTATTAATTTCAGTGTCAAGATTCATTGTAATTTTACTTAACCCAGAATGTATCACAAGAACAGTACCTGCAGAATGAAAAACTTAAGAGATGCTGTAGTTCTTAGGAACTGTAACAGTGACACCACCATTGATTTCTTGTGGTGGTCTACGCTCTTCCCATGTCTGCAATCACCACTAGAAGCCAACTGTTGACTCCTTGCTGACTCATCTTATTCCTCATATGAACAAAGGGTTGATCTCTGAAATCAAGTGAGTGGTTGCCAAGGACAGAGGATTGTGGGAACCCTGACAAATCTGCCACTGTTATGGGGGATTCCCCTCATTACCAGAAGCATGCCAATGTTTCCAACTTCTATTTCAGATTTCTCTTTTCATTGGGAAATACATATGGCCACTTGCCACCCTCATTCTACACAGAGCACTCATGCTCATCAGTGGGAGTTGCACACATACAATACTTAAATTATAAAGAAGTTGGGAAGGGGGTAGAGGTCATATCTACCAGCTTAACAATTCCAAACACAAAAGGTTCTTACTATTACAGGAATGGATGAAAAGCATCATAAAGGAAAAAAGTTATTTCGAGCACCAAAATGGTAAGATACTACATGTTGTTATAGTGAAAAGTTCCAGAGGGGTAGCCGTGTTAGTCTGTATACAGCAAAAACAACAAGAGTCCTGGAGCACCTTAAAGACTAACTTAAGTCTGCAGGCATAAGCTTTCGTGGACTGCAACCCACTTCGTTGCATCTGATCAGATGCATCTGATGAAGTGGGGTTAAGGCCTACGAAAGCTTATGCTTCCAAAAATTAAATGTTAGTCTTTAAAGTGCTACAGAACTCTCATTGTTTTTGCTGTATACATACTAACAACAGCTACCCCTCTGGAACTTTATAATAGTTTAAAGCACTAATAAATCACAAATACTTGTGTGTGTGCACCGAAACATATGTTGCCAGAACCAATTTTGGTGAAATGTTCTGTGCTTCCCTGACATTGCAGCAACAGGGATTCTTCTCTTGTGAAATCACTGACTCTAACTGTTGGAAATTGCCAGTGCTTTACCACAGATTAGCAAAACAGACAAATTTGCTGCCATGTGCTGAGTGAATCACTGGTCTCCTTAATGAAATAAAGGGACTAGTGAAGGCAAGAAAAGAAAAATTGGGAAATGTACTTTGGAACCTGTTTTTATCCCTCTGTAAATTCAGATTCAAGGTTTTTAATCTTACTGTGGATAAGATCAGGGTTTGACACTGGGGTCAAGAACCAGGATAGTAACAATAGGGAAGTGAAACAAAGCATTCCCTCACAGTGGTTATTGCCCACAAAAGAACTATCTCTGAGTTGATGAATTAAAATTCTCTAGGTCTGACTGCCATTATCAGCAACCTGTTGCCAAAGGCAAGATAGTACTGCTCCAAGTGCCTGCAATTATAATTGCACTGGAGAAGCGGTGCAGCAGAAGGGTTTAAGTAGGTGAAGGAAGAAAATTTACCTACGTGGAAAGGGCAGAAGAGAAAATGTGAACGCAGTAGAACAGATTTCCAGCAGAGAACAAGCTTTCAGTTCTATTGCTAGTCTCATTCTTTCTTCTTGGCATAATCCTTCTTCCTTCTGATTAACAACCAGAGGAAGGTGGGATAGGCCCTTTGTCTGAAAATTATAGCCCACATTGGCAAGTGAGTAGATGGGATGTGGGACCCAAAAGGGGATGAAAAGCTGGCACAACGTATACTCAAGAGAACAACACTATACCAGGATCCCCTTTCGACCATCCCTCATGCAGTTTCCAAGAGGGAGAAGGGGAGTATGCCAGGAAGGTAAGGGAGTGGCTGAAGCTATTTGCCCCCTGCTATTCTCTGCTACAGAGTAGCCCAGTGGCAGCTATTGGTAGTTACCATAAATTAGAACTTCCGATTTAACTCGGCAGGAATACTCAAGGGTGTAAGTAAGAGTTCCACATGGTTAGTAACATTTCAAAAAGTCTTCTATCCATTCTGTTGAAGTACCATACATTCCCTTCTCTCCCACTCATTTCACGATCCATTGTTGCATTCACTGATTAAAATCGTGACGTGTTAATTTATTTTCCAGATTTGGCATGCAGCCTCAAGAAGGTCATGATTTTTTTCTATCAGCTGAAATGTTTTAAAGTACTTTCTGAAAAAATAATATATATTCAAAATGCAGTGCAAATTACTAAGTAACTGGAACACTTTCTGTTCTTCCTTATTATGTACTACCATTTACAGATTTAACTACCAAACGCAGAACCAAGTATGAGACACTTCAAAATGCAAGTCCATGCCAATTTACTTTTGTATTTGTATTTGAAGTTTAGGTACTTCATTATAACATCTCTGGTAGAGCACGTTATAGTGAAGGATATCAACAGACTGTCACCATAATCTCCATGTTCACTCAATGCTACTTTTTTTCCTAGAACATGTAATTTGGGGCTGATAACTTCCCATGTTTATTTTCAGTCAAAAGAAGATTTTTTTTAAACTTAAGACAAATCAATTCATCTGCTCTGCACCCACCCCATTATTTCAGTGAGAAAAATAAATATTCATCATTAGAAAATGATCAGTGTTACATTATTGAGTATTCATTATCAGTGAGCTCAAAGACCCCAGTCAATCAGGACATGAACCTCAATGTGTTAGGAGCTGCACATATATAGCGTTTTGCTTATTAAGCAGACTATTAAATATTTTTGCTAGTATGCACAATATATATAATGTTAGTGACTTTGTATTACAGTCAGAACATGAATTATATTGGTTATATAGATTTATATGGTTGACAAGGATTTTTTTTAAAAATGCGTTCGTTATATTTGTCCCTCTCATGCTCAATCCTGTTGCTAAACTGCACATCCTTAAGGAGTGGAAATCGGAAGCAATGCTAAACTTCACTGTTTAGAAGGTAGCAATGACAGCAACCAACTTACTGCTTCTAGTTAAAATTGACTTGGTTATATCACAGTCAAATAGTGAATAAGCTTCATCTACCTACATTAAAAACTCGCTGGGGAATGTTGGATATTTGAAAGTGCTACATGAAATTTAATTTTATCTTACAGAAGATCCTATTTATGAAAGGTATAACAAAAGTTTTAGGCTAAATAGGTCATTCTCTGCAAGTTAGATGGAATCAACAGAGACCAGAATAATCTCTTTTTACTGTTTGTGGTTCCTAAAACAATATGACTTACTGGCCTGACTACTGCTTCTTTTGTTCATCTTTTTGTTCACAGGACACCCACTATCTGACAATAAGCTCACTTGCCCAGACCAAAGTAAAGTTGAGCTGCTGACTGTTGTTTATGAGGGAGCAAGCTGTGCAAAGTATTAGAGACACTGACCCTTGTGAATTGTCTGTTAGGCCATGGAAAAATACAATGTTAAAGAATGTATGTTAGCAGGAAATCAGCACATCTGAAAGTTTAATTGTTGCTTTTGCCAACTCATTATCATATTTTAAAATTTCATTAGAGAAGCAAAGACATGTGGTAGGTACAAATTTATGGTAGCTGATTATGTAATTACCAATCTTAATACAACTGCTTTTGCAGTTACAGGAGATGTTTGCTTAGTGCACAGCAGGGAACCAGACACACAAATCTTTAATCCAGTAGGAAGCAGAAAACACCCTTCTCTTCTTTAATTAAAACAAGAATCCACGTTAAATCCATTTCATGTGGTTTGAGCAGGAGACTTTCACTGTAAAAACAACACGACAGCATCATGTCTTATTACACTTCAGTTGCCCACCTGAGATGAGAGAGACTGACAAATCTGCTTTGAAACACTGGATTTCATTTCTCATCAAAACAAGAGTGAAAACACAGAAGGTCTCTCTTAAGAGTTAATTTCTGCAGGGTTGCTTAAAACTGCTAAGGAACAAACTGCAAGGATGCACAGAGTCAAACAAGTATGGAGAAAAATGTACAGCCACGTTCTTTATGCAAACCCACTCTGACCTCCTTTGACGGGCAAACAATAGATTGCAATTCTAAATAACTGTCTTTTTCCAATGTTTTCATTTCAGTGTCATCATTTATTTGCAATTTTAAGCCAAGCTAGAATGTATCACACAAACATGACTTGCAGCATAAGGGACTAAAAGATCAGGTTAACCTGACTTTAGGAAAGGTCAATAGGTAATAAAGTAGCACCGAATGATAAAGAGGCCCTAGCTACAGGCCAACAAAGCAACCAGTAACTTGTAAATGTACAGCCATTACTAAATGCTCGGATTTCATTAAGAGGCTCATTAAAATTTACAACAGTTATAATAAGAAGGAAAGTGAGCTTTTGAAAACAGTTTTGTTATTTTTTTTATTCCAATAAATATCTAGAGATTGAGTTGCATTAAGCAATGTTACTCGAAATAAATGTGCTTCCATAATCAGTTCAGCTGGTGTAAGAGGACACATTGCAATACATCAGATGGAAGTTTACTTTCAGGACATTGTGCTAATTGTGTCCACAGAAATTACGAGCCTATTCATTTCTATGCACGTAAACTTCAAATCTGCATGTGTTGGTGAATTATGCCTACATACCATCTTACATATGTTATTAAATTAGTTTATACATGCAAACAGATGTTTACAATTATTACTTTGAAGGATAATTGTGTAGGGGAAATATCAAATATATGGTCATTACATTATCAATATAGTCCATTACCTGGTCTTGCATTGGCGCTACACATTCAGTATACAGTGGCTAAATATCACTGTACTATTTATAAAGGTGTCTAATTACTTATTAGCAATTATCAATAGACATTTCAACCGATGAAACAGATTCTCTTAGGTTTCACATTTATAAAATATACAGTCTTGAGCAACTCAGGAGACCAAAAATCACAAGGCAGATCCCCAAAGTCATTGGCCCAAAACTTGAGTTAAAAAAAAAAAAAAAGTGCGTGTGTGAGGGAGAGAGAGAGAACATTAAGCTCAAGCAGACAGACATACGTGAGCTATCTCTGATGGAACTAGCATGCTAGAAAGAGCAGTGTGGCCACAGTGGCACAGGTGGAGGCTTGGGCTAGGAATTGTACTTGGGCAGCTAGCCTGAGCCACCATGACCACAGTAGCTCTATCAGAGCTCATGTATGTATATCTGTACAAGCTGGGAATTATACCTCCCAGCTGCAGTGTACATCTATCCTTACTGCTGCCCACTCTACCAAATATAAGGTGATTTTGGAGCCTGCTGCAGGAGCTCTTACCCTTGTGTCTGCCTGGCCCCTGTCCAACAGTTAATCCTTCCCCCAACCTCCAAATCAATCCTGTCCTCCAGCCCCACACCAGTTCAGTCCCCTCCCCGCAGCTTCACTTCTCCTGGGGTTCTTCACCCCCCTCTCCCAGGCCCAGATTAAGCAGCCTCTGCAACAAGTTTCCCTCTTCCCCTTTCAAGCTGGTAGACAGCTCCATGGATTCTTCAGACACTCACTCTCCCTGCGGCACCCATCCTGGGAAGTGAAAGCAGAGGAGTAGAAGCACTGTCCCATCTGGCCTGCTCACAGGAGGGGAGAGAGAAGAAAGAATTTCTGCTTCCCCCCTCCTTTCCTGTGAGAATAGTTTTGGGCTGCTGAAGTGGAGATGTGAAGCGAGGAGGGGAAGAGCTCTTTGCCTGCAGCAGCTCTGTGTTGTGATTTAGCCCCAGAAGACAGGCAAGTGGGGTGAGAAACCAAATTGTGTGGGTTATTCCCCCAGGCAGGGCTCCAATTCACTAGAGGGCTGTAGGGTCTTGCATCACAGTGAGACTAGTTCCAGCCCCACCTAAAATCCTGTAAACCCCCTACACCACCACTACCAAAAAGAGCAAGAGTAAGAGTTGGCAACATTGCATATAACTGGAATAGGGAAACTTTCTAGAATGGAGCTTTCTGAATGGAGCACTGTGCTGGTACCCAGGACTACGAGTCACTTTGTTACCCCATGCCTCTAGTGAGACGTAGCCTTGCCCGGTGGGGATGGAGTGTTAGCTCTCTAAAATCACCAGCCTGGTAGGCACTTAAGCACTCTACTCAAGGCTATGCCAGCCCTGTCTTTGCCTTGCAGGTTAACCAGGGGTGCATCCCAGCCCCTTTCCAGCATTCCACTGGTATCACAGAAATTCCAGATCCTCTACCTCCAAAGAAGCAGCATACACACTTGTGGGTATTTATAATAAAACAAAAGTAGGTTTATTTAAGAAAGAATAGAGATTCAGCTAGAAACAAGAGAGAGTGAGGGAAACAAATGGTTACAATACCGAACAAAATAATAAAACACGAAGTAGGGTAGACACTTATCAATCTTTCCTATCTAATAAAGCAAGTTTTCCCCACAACATTCATTGTTACAGAGCTGGCTTGTTTCACAGGAACAAGGGCACAAACTTTCATGAAAACACCTCTAGCCCACAAGAATTAATACAGAGGGCCTCTCCCCTCTCTGTGTTATGCTGGAAGTCTTTTGTCTCTCTTCATACACAGGGCGATTGCCTATCTGTTGTAATCTTCCTTTTTTTTTTTTTTAACTTGAGTGGTCTTCATTGTGTGCAGTTGTCTGATGGTTTTCTCCACTGATAGTCTTGGGATTGAGCGAGGCTAGACAACTGATCCTTGTATCATATCATCAGCTAACAAAGGAGGGGTGACAACTCCCTTCTGCTTCAGCGAGCCATCACTGACACCATGTCTACACGTACAGTGCTATAGCAGCACAACTGTATCAGTACAGTTGCATCGCTGCAGTGTGTGTGGTGAAGATGCTGTATGCTGATGGCAGAGCGCTCTTATATTGGCATAAATCCCCCCTCCAGCAGCATAAACTAGCTCTGCACAATAGCGCTTATGTTGGTGTAACTTATGTTACTCGGGGAGGTAGAACATTCACCCCCCTGATCAACATAAGTTTTGCCAACATAAACGCTAGTGTCAACATAGCCTGGGACTCATCTGCATGCTGCATATGCACTCAAGGCAGGTATGCACTAAAGAGGGCTTGCTTTTGAAAATCTGGCTTACGAGCATGAGAGTTAGCGAGAGAAAAGATGAAACCTCGCATCCAAATCCTTTGAGTTTTTAGGAAGTGGGAGAGTTGACTCTGAATCCCTGGATTTGAATCTGTTTCTATGGTCTTAGTTCAAGGGTGAAGCCTAAACTGAAAGGGGGCTGTACTTTCAAGCTCAGGGTCACATATGGCTCAGATCCAAAAAAAAAAAAAAAAAAAAAAAGTGCTGTGGAGAAAGAACAAAAAGGAGAAACAAAAGATTTTTCCTAACATATTTCTGGTTTTGTTTCAATTTGGCTGGATGGGCTTTCTGATCACTTGAATGTGATGCCCAAAGCATTCTGGCATGCAAACCTTGTTCGCTACATTTGGCTCAGTAAACATGGCCAGCCTACAAAGCCTGAGGACAAACTGTTTCTACTACCTGCTTTTATGAGGAGTGAGCCAAGAGGCCACTAGTTCCAACAAAGCAAAATTCTTCATATTTATAAATATTAATTAAAAAGCCATTCAGCATACTCCCATGTAGAGAAAAACAGCTTAACACAGTTCATTATAATTTTCAAACTTTGTAAAGCATGGTAAGGACAGAGGTCCCTTTGGTTTTGTAATTAAAACTGAAACACAACCTTTCTTCCTAGATTCTCAACTCCAAGATCAGCTTTCAACCCAAGTACCTTGATGTTTATTAAAACCTCAACCTGTATAAAGTATTGAGTTACTCAACATTCAACAGCTGCTTAACCTTTTTCACTTAATTTCTTTCCTAGGTGACTACCCAAACTGAATTAAATGTTTACTAAATACATGGCCTGGGGCAGTCTTTAAGCCAGATCTATGCCTCAGGCAATAGATGAGGTTATTGGAGACCATCAAATGAAGAATAAAAGATTCATGAGTATTAAACACATGACTTTGGTGTCAGAAATATATAGGAATGTGTAAATGTAGACCACTGCAGACTAAGGTTTGATAATATGTAACAGCGAAACCCTTTTGTGAAGCTCTCTGTCGATAGGATTAATTACTACACTCCTATAATCCATTATTTTTCTTTGAGAAGTTGCTGGTGTTAATTAACAGGTTCATGTAACCTGGAAGTTAAACTCCCCACCTCTCACCACATGAATGCTTCTATGCTACTGAACCTGCTACAGTCTCCTCCTGGACAAATCTCGGGCACTGCACTCTATTGTGATGTGGCAATCTCCTTGCTGCTTTTGATTCTAACAATCATCATCAACTTTTTGATGCCTTGTCCTCACTGGGTTTGTGAGATACTGTCCTCTCCCGATTCTCCTACCACCTCTCCAACTGCTTCTGCAGTATTTTTCCATGCTTCTCTCTCCACTCTTCTCTTGCTCTCTATAGTTTCCCTGAGATCTGTTCTTGACCCGATGCTCCTCCCCCTTTATAATCTCAAAAAATCACATGGCTTCAGTCATCATCAGTATAGTCATGATTTGTAAATCTCTCTCCACATCATTGGACTATTTGCTTTTATCGTCTTGCAAATCATCTTCTCTCGCCAACATCTCCTCCTGCATGTCTGTCATCTTAAACTGAACATGGCCAAAACCAAATTCCTTATCTCCCTTTCTTTCCTATGTGACTACCCAAACTGAATTATAGGTTTGCTAAATATGTGGCCTGCAGCAGAGTCTAAGACAGATCTATGTCTCAGGTAGCAGAGGAGATTATTGGAGACTATCAGATGAATTCAGCAAAAACACAACCCAAAGGGACAAACCAACCTGAGGTACGGGAGACAAAGAGGACCTTGAAACTTATACACAACACTGCCAATAAAACATTTGTTCCAAAACAGGGAGTATTAAAGAGGCCACAACTTTAGTACTAGAAATGGGCCCAATGCATAAAGCTGGATTCTAAAATGAGAGCCAAATCAAAATTCTCTCATAGTTTGAAGAGCTTTTTTCTTTGTTGTTGTTTTTTTAAATGAAAGCTTTCAGGTCAGGCCCATCTCTAGACACTACGTGACAGTGATTAGGACACTACGTGAGCTGATTAATAGGATCTCTCCCCCTGAAATGATGAAGCAGCTGAATTTTATCATAAGCTTTGTAGTCTCATTATTCACTGAAAATGAAATCCAGAGCTCCAGTAGCTGGATGGAGGACTAAGCATAAATTCTAAGGATGAGCAGAGGAAGAGCTGCATCTCCGGCTCCTCCAGCGACAAGAAGTTGCACTAGGAGTCACTCTGAAATCTGCAGGCCTTCATAGACTCTTCCTCCACCTTTTCCTGTTCTATGATCCCTGTCCATGCTATCTATGAAGCTACATCTGTCTGCTTGTAGGGAATGCAATTTTATTAAAATCTGAGACAAATCTCTTGAAAACATGAAAAACTAGGAATTAAAGTCTTATATAAAGGTTATAATTATCATGTGTGTGTATTTGTAAACTAAAGTTGCCCCGGAAGGGAATCTTAGCATAACTGAGACTGATGTGCCTGTAGAATTGGTGCTAGAACAAAAAAAATAACTTACTGAATTTCACATGTTTATATACAGAATATATCCCTGTTGGAGGGCATAAAGCATTGATATAATGTATAGGGAATGACCACACATTTCTCCAGTTCCCATTAATAAGTTATGAGTAGCTAAGCTCCCATGTATCACCCTGGAAATTTGTCTCGACAGAAGTTCCTGAAACGTAACTGCAATCTGGCTTTTAATGTTATGCTCATACCACTTAAAAGAATATTACAAAGTTTAGTAGGAAATCAATACACCATAGCGTGCTATCAGTCACTTCAGTACTGTTAGCTAAGCTAAATGTCTTCACTCGTCAGTAAGAATATTAACCGCATCTACAAATATGGAGATGTCATGGCACAAGTTGGGCCTTAAAAAGGAAAATTTCCTCACAGATCATGTAACAGACAGATCATGTGACTAAGGAATGGCAGCAAGACTATGTAAATCTGCCTTTCCATAGTTAGCAGCGAGAAAAAGAAGAGGGCAGCCTCCTGGGACTGCAGAAGACAGCCTGGGAACAGACCTAGAGACAGACAGACACAGACAAGAGAAGGGTACCAAATCTTGTGAAGGGATATAGCATGTAAAGGAAAAGGACAACAGCAACATAGCAATGGAGTGGGCTCCTAAACTGACACCTGAGTTACTTATGAGCCCCAGACAGACTTCCAACAAGGATGGGAGGAAGTTGCACCCTCCACTCCCCTGTATCAACATGAGTGAAATATGTGACCTAGGAGGGTCAAGAAAGTAAAAGATCAGTCCTGCATCAACAGTGTCAGAGACTATTTAGCACTATGTTAACAAGGTCAGAGAGAGTTCAGCCCAGTGAGGCCTGAAGGACTACCAAACCCAGGCGCACCTAATCTGCCCTATTACGAAAGGGAGATTACAGACCAGAAGGGAAAGAGGCCAAACCCAATCTGACAGCAGAGAGGTAAGGACCCGCTACATACAGGCTAATTTCAAGCAAACACAGCCAAATCTACATGACATTCCACAGCAAAAAATTATTATCCAACATCCAGCTCCTTGCATGCAGCCATGTCAAGTTCAAACATATGCTGCATCTCTTACACAAAAGCACTATCTGAGCTGCCTGCAAAAGACATTATGTGTCAACATTTAAAATATTTTTACGTTTCAAATCTTGATTAAACTGACATATGCCAGATTATCCAGCAATGCTTAAAACAGAAGAGCAGTTTGAGAAAATTTAGGCTTGCTAAAATCTAGTCTGCTTTTTCCATCATATATTATGCCCTGGGACACTGACAGCTCTAAATCAGAGTTACCTGTGTCCATTTTTTTATACTGAAATTCCCAACTCCAGAAAAGAACAGGCAGGCAGAGGCTTCACAGATTTACACCACAGTAAATTGTATAATTCTACAAAACACCATGGAATTTGAGGTAAACCCTACTAAGAGTTGAGAAGCAAAGCATGAATTTGTGTGAAGATCATTTCCTACAGTAATGAGATTAAGAATATGAACTGGGAATAAACGGAAAACTGGAAGCAAACAAATCACAGGATTTCTTTCAAAGCCAAGCAGCAGCCTTACAAATTAAAGGCAAATTACAAGATACAATACATAGTTAATTCAGCATAGATTTCTAGAGTGAATATCCTTGTTAACCAGGATAATGAGCACTAAAAAAATTAAGTATTTGTAGTTCTTATATTGTGGTTTCTTATACTAGACACTTTCCAAACAGAGGAAGATATTTCCTCTCCCAAAAAAGTGTACACATAATAAAATGTACAATTCAATTGAACATGTTCCATTCTTAAATACCAGAACACCACCACATCACACATACCAAAAGTCTCATTACAACAATATAACCTTTGGTATTTGTGATTGCACAGAATACAGAATTCTGGGATATACTCCCCTAGCTAGATAATACCAAAGAAGTTTTACAGGGAAAAAAAAAAGAACCAGTATTTTTAAAAGGTTTTATTTAAAGACCTGAGCTACTAGGCACATTCAACTGCACTTAAATATGGCTTTACTTCACATTTTAATTTTTGCTTTGCTTCACCTTTATGAAAAACATTTGTAATTCTCTTCACTAGTCCTTTACTTAGGTCATACAACTAATATTTACTAACTGGAGGCATATTTTTGTGTCTTTTAAAAGCCGAAGTGTAAAATGACCCTGGGAACTGAAGTTGGGAATTCACATGGGAGTAAGATGAGTGCAATGAATGGGGAAGAGCAAGAGAACAGAGTGTTTGTCAATAGGGAACACAAACATGTAACTGATAGGTTGCGAGCTTCTGACCACTGTGATCACTTGACTTCTACCTTATATCTTCTCCTTCTGTCTTTTGCCTCTTTTTAGACTACAAATACTTTGGGAAAAGGGCATTGCCTTTATCTGTACTTGGAAATTTCCACAGCATGATAGGTGCTATTGTCATCTAAATAACACAGGAGAATAATCATGAAATCAAAGGGGAATGGGTCAGCAGCTGAATGAGAGGAGCTCTCATGCATAATGTGTTGCAAGGAATGGAAAGATCAGAGAACCACATGGCCAACAGCATTATTCTGTCAGTAGAAAGTAGCATGGCAAAGTGTTAGTAATTATAAAACAATTACTAAATAAATTACTCTAATAAAATTACTAAGTAAATCAGTGAAGCCATCCATGCACAAAAATAAAACTATATTAGATGCTAGAAATTAATTTATCCTTGTAAATTAATAGAATTCTAGCAAAGCAAAATAAATCAACAAAATACAATAAAAATAATTTTAAAAAACCCACCAAAATAAAACAACCTATATGCACATTATCTAACTGGAGCTCTTTAATATCCCCATGGCAAGAAAAGGATGGCGGGGGAGGCTAGAGTAGGTCAAGAACTATGAGTCAAAAACATAATATGGTTGCAAAACAAGCAAACATCATTCTGGGATATATCAGCAGGAGTGTTGTAAACAAGACAAGAAATAATTCTTTCATTCTACTCAACAAGGCCTCAGCTGGAGTACTGCATCCAGTTCTGGGCGCCACACTTTGGGAAAGATGTGGATGAATTGGAGGAAGTCTAGAGGAGACCAACAAAAATGATTACAAGCCTAGAAAACAAGACTCAAGGGAAGTTTGAAAAAACAGGATCTATTTAGTCTGTAGAGGAGAATAATGAGGAGGGGGTGTGATAATACTCTTCATATATGTAAAAAGTTCTTATAAAGAGGAGTGTGATAAATTGTTCTCCTTAATCACTGAGGAAATGGGCTTAAACTGCAGCAAGAGAGATTTAGGTTAGACATTAGGAGAAACTTCCTAATGGTAAGGGTAGTTAAGTGCTGGAACAAATTACCTAGGAAGGTTGTGGAATCTCCATCAATGGAGGTTTAACACTGACAAAACCCCATCATTGACAGGTTAGATGAACACCTGTCAGGGATGGTCTAGTTAATACTTAATCCTGCCTCAGTGCAGTACACTGGACTGGATGACCTATTGAGGTCTCTTCCAGTCCTATATTTATCTGATTCTGTGACACACACTAAAATAATACAATATTGGCAACCCAAGCATTCCAAAAGCATAAAATTAGGTGACAAATCATGAGATTAAAAAAAGGGAGGTTCCTTATTTGCTTTCTGGTCTTTGAGCCTTTAGAGTACATTTCGATCCGTTTCCAGGTTTGGTTTTTTTGAGGGTTTTGGGGGGGGGGCGGGGGCAACTATGGGGACTAGAAACTTTTATTTTTTCCAAGCGAAAGGAGATTCTCACATGACTCCAAGAACTGGAGAAACTTCAAGAAAGTCTAACTTCAAGAAAGTCTAACAATATTGTTAAACTATGTTATGGTTGTTAGTGCTGAATACCAATGCATACCAAACATGTACAGCATATCTGAGTGCTACTCCTATTCAAAATGAATCAATACTAGTTAGTTTGAATTGCTCAAAAGGAAACAACTTCAGGATATATTACAAAGACGACATTTTAAGGCACAAGAAAAGAATGAGCAAAGAGCAAAAAAATATTCAGGGTTCTTTTTTATGCAGTTAGATATGCCTCTAGGAATTTACTGCTGTCTCTGAATTCTGCCTTTAACATACTGTGTATATTTGAAATTAAGGCAGCAGCATAAAGATTTGAGTACTATATCTTTTTCTTTTTAACCTATTCATGTGTTTTCTGCTTCTCTGAATAGGATTTCTGCAATTATAAATGTCAATTACTTTTTTTTTCCTTATTGATTGGAAAATTAATTTATACTCTGGCATGGGAATATTGATGTGTCCACTTACAGATATGAATTATCACAAAACTCCTGCTGCATTTTACAAGTGTCAAACACAAATGAGGCTATGGAAATGAAAAGTGTCATATTTTTAACCAGTTTTTCATTTTTTCAAAAAATTGTACAATAGGAGCACATGTCTAGGTACATACTCGGTTATGCTGCTCTGTTGCCTGGCAACCTGCAGATGGGAGCATAATAAAGAGCAGCATCTCCAACATGAAAGGTCAGATGTATGGATGTCAATTTCAGATAAAATAAGGGAAGCTCACTACAGCATTTCAATTATTTGTGTTTAAATTAGAGATACACCTGAATCAAAACCCTGGATCTGCATTTCATCCGCAGTGTATGAATAAATACCTTAATAAAACTTTAATAGCAAGAACACCCAATATAGTGGGTGTTATTCATCATCACTCTGTGATCATTTTATGCCAACAAGGCTGGCACAATTCCTTCCCCTCTCTTTGAATACTCTAAAGTGTAATGGAGTCCAATGCCTGGTTGCAGCTTTCAGCTATTCCTGCATGAACCCTGGGTGCAGAAAGCATTCTAGAATGGGACACGGTGTGGGTGGGATAGTTTATGGATAGTATGGGGTGGAGAGAATTGTCAGCTTAGTATTTTGTGTCCCTACAAAGCCCTATAGGGGTCACTGCAGCAGGAGTGTGTATATTTAAGTAGCCCTTAGGATTCTTCGAGGGACCACACAAGCTAATAGCAGCCCCTGAACATGGGAGCGGCAAACTGCTTTCTCTCAATCCCTGCCCTGGTGCAAGAATCCTACCTAATGTGTCCCCAAGTAATAATAAGCTACTATCATGATATTCAACCATACCAACACACTGATACGTAGAACTAGATAAAAAAAATTCACCAGGTTTTTAGACAAAATTTTGCCTTTATGACTAAATGGAATAGAATTTCATGCTATTTATTTCAGACCATTTTCCAGTTTGTCAATATCATTTCCAATTCTAATCCTGTCCTTCAAAGCTCTTACAACCCCCACCCCTCCAGGGTGGTATCATTTGCAAACTTTATAAGTGTACTCTCTATGCCATTATTTAAATCATTATTGAAGGTATTGAATAGAACGGGACCCAGGCTTGCAGGACCCCACCTGATATGTTCTTTCTGTTTGACAGTCAACCATTGATGATTACTTTCTGAGCACGGTTTTCCAACCAGTTGGGCACCCACCATTCTGTAGTTTTGTCTAGGCTATATTTCTCTAGTTTGTTTATGAGGAAGTCATGTGACATAATATCAAAAGCCTCACTAAAGGCAAGATATATCACATCTACTGCTTTCCCCCTATCCACAAGGTGTGTTAGACTGCTAAACAAGGATATTAGGTTGCTTTGACATGATTTGTTCTTGACAAATACATGCTGACTTATTATCTTGTTACCTTCTTGCTGCTTACAAATTGATTGATTGATTATTTGCTCCATTATCTTTCCTAGTACTGTAGTTAAGCTGACTGGTCAGTAATTCCCGGTGCAGTCCTTATTCCTCTTCATTATAGATAGGTATTATATTTTGTTATTACAAAGCCTTTTATTTTTAAAAAAATGCATTATACATAAAGCTGTGTATTATGCAGCAGTTCTATTTCCACCATGCTGACTCTAAATTTGGAAATCTGTTCCCAAGCTAGCTTTTCCCTGAGAACTTAAGTGCTCTGAGACTCCTGTAATACTTCACTTAGGAAATGTCACTTCTTAAAGCTGGCATATATTGTAACCTTTTCTAGTTAAAATGTAATTGTTATGACAATTTGTAGAGAAAATATCAATCCTGAAAACCAGTTAAGGTAGGAATAGGCACAAGCTATGTCTTTCTGAAACTGTGGTTGCTCTTAGCAAAAAGCTGCAGCACATGGCTGCAAAGACACAAGCTTTCTGTCTCAGTGTAGTACCCAAGATATTGGTTTTGCACAAAGCAAATATTAAAGCAATGTAAACAACTGCATATTGTTTTCAAATTACTTTTGTTGGCCGTTTTAGACTAAGGTTATTTTAAAATATGCCTAACTGACTTAGAAAACCAAAGTCCCATTGACTTTCAATAAGACTCAGGTTCTTAAGGGCCAAACTTTTGAAAATGGGATTTAGGAGCCTAAGGGCCATATTTGTAAAGTCAAAAAAATGAAAATTCCTAAAAAAGCAGATGGGCACCTATTGGGATTTTCAAAAGTGCCTATGCACCTAACTCCCAGGCACTACTGAAATTTCAACCAAGTGCCTATATGCATCTTTAGGCACCTAAATACTTTTTAACATATAGTCCTAAATGACTCAAGAGCTTTTAAAAAAATTTACCATAAAAACATGGTGATAACAGTCCAGTGATATAGTGACTGCCACTATTATAGAGTAACTGAACAGTATGTTTCCAATGCAATACAAGCAGGAATATAGTTTAACTAACACCCAAACAATGTATTTGATGCTTCTCCTAAACCTCCCTTATCTTCCAAGTGTTTCCTCAGATGGCCTACATGAAATGAGTTAGTTATCCCAGTGCAATTCTTAGCGGACACGTGTCCATATCACAAAAACTACTACCATAGTTGGTCCAAACTGGCAGACTCTGGCACTGTCAGTAGAGAAGCCATGTATTAAATAAGTCCCAGAAAATACCTCCCTCCTAATTGAGTTGAAGCACATTGGTGGGATGAAAGTAAAATTACATTGCTACTGACTTTGTTATGCTTGTTCTGTGGATAATGGAGGAATTATGGAGCTGTCAACTAAGCACCTTTCACAAGAATCAAATTCCTTCTAAAATCCAACACCACCAAAAGACAGCCCTCACCTGCACAACTTGTTATTTCCACATATTCAGCAGTTACTCTTCCATACAATATACCAACCATTAAACGCCCCTCCCCACCCCCACACGCGAGCACCACAATCATCTCTTCACACAGCAAGCATGCCTAGATAATTAATTTTATAAGACAGGTTACAGCATTTCATTTCTCAAAATTAATCTATTTGGGGGTCTAGAGTTTTCCTATAATTAAAACAAATCTGAAAGCTTAAGGATATTATTTGTTTGGCAAGGTTTTAAAAATGTTTGACTGACTTATATTACTGTAAATATAACTCCTAAATGAAAACTGATCTTATCTTAATAAAAAATACTAAAAAAATATGGTTTCCAGGACAAATCCTGCAGTGCCATGATCTTGTGTAATACCATCTAAAATGGTCAGTATTCAAGCCCTGATTTTTTTAAAAGGAAAAGCTGAAACAACCCACAGTGGCACTTCTCCAGACACTAATATTTTCATTTAAATGAAGACCAAATGCCAAGCTCTTCACAATAACTGCTATATTATTTGTTTAATCTTGTGAACATTACATTTTATATTTTTGGCTTATAGAACTGTCTTCATTTAACTACCTTGTTATGGCACTTAAAGCTCCATTTATTTATATTTTAAAAAATGAAAGATGAAGTTGGGTGGCACAGGCAATTTCCAGGCAGTCATCTGTTAAGGTGAAAGATAGGTTGTAGACAGACATTAAGTGGAAATATCTTCCCCAGGATTTTTTTTTTTAACTGTCATTTTACGTCAGTCTGATCTATTCCGTAGGCAACAAAAACCAACAACAAAAAGCCGTTTGTAAGTATCGTTATGAGCCAGAAATTACCATTATTCCTGACAGGGATTACTTAGTAGTATCGAGAGGGGAAGATGCACTTCAGAGTTAGGCAAAATCTCCCTCTAGTACATAAGAGCTTTTAATCAAACACTGAGCAGAGGAGATGAAGCACAGGCATTTCACTGAGGATTTAAGCCCTCTTGGTCATTCCAAGTAAAGTGGAGTTTAATATTTTCTCTAGACTGCCAAGTAATTCCTGTCAAAAAACCACATACACTTCAACATAAT
>ML675615.1:6397685-6415089 GCA_007922155.1 Mesoclemmys tuberculata | reverse complement strand
ACAAAACATTCAATTACTAGGCCTCGTCAAGCAATATCTTATGTGCATTATCACTTTAAATGCAAAGAAAAATATTTAAATTTAAAAAAAATGCAGATGATCTTACTAAAGCATCAGGCCCTAACAGCTCAGGGGACTGGTAACAGGACAGAACCTGTTTCACTCTAAGCCATCAGTTCAAAGCTAGAACATTTGCTACTTTCTGAGGGTTGTCAAGAGGTGCAGAGAACATGAAATTATCGCAATGTTCTCAATCTAGTTTCCAGCAGACAGGTGACCACATATAACAAAACACTACACATCAGCTGACAACCTTGTTATCAGCATTAGCAGAAAAACCAAGCATTGAGCGTGCCTGGATAATGAACTATCCTCTCACCCCTACATAGGTGGGGACTCTCAAGGACAACATACACAGGGTGAGGAAGGGCAATGTGTGGAAAATTGATGCTGCTCCCTGTGTTGTATCTGATTACTTGGATAAGGAACTGCGGTCTCCAGAGCTGTCACTCTGCTACCTTCCGCAAACACTGGTCTAGATGATTATTTTAAAAAAGATCTCTAAATGTGTAAGGCTCTGCATCATTACCAAGCGTTCCTTTTAACTAGAGCTTTATCCTACTTGGTTATTCAATTGTATCATTACAAATTTCTCTCATTTGAATGTAACAACATTGACATTGGATAAAGATCTTATTTGTTTGCTGAACACATATAGCTTGTTGTGTGGTCAATTTGGCTTCAGGTTTATGAAGTTCAATTTTTTGCCTTGAAATAAATGGAAGTTGAACATATTGTACACATTCACACTGTGACTAGAAGGTGTACTAAAATCACACATTTTCTACTGCAGGGTATATGCTCACCACTAGCTGGATGGGTGGACACCAAAATAACCTCCATTGTAGTAAAATATTGCTTATTTAGAGGTTACATGGATTTTATTTCTCACTCTGAATCCTCTGGCATAAGCCACTATATGAGTAAGGATATAGGAACAGGTGGACATTAGACTGTTTCAGAATGGAAATGGCTATGTTTACAAAATCTTATTGATAACTATACTTAATACTACAGATCAATCCAAAGCACAACCTTAGATGCAAAGATCTAAACTTTGAAGCTAAGACCTGAGGAATGTAATAATATAATTTTACATCCTTCAGCAAAGCTAGTAGGGGTTACACACCTGCACAATACACTAATAGTGGAACCAAAAAGTAACATAGGACTTATCTTCCACTTGACATTAAAAAATGGAGTTCATGAAGGTAAAGAAATAAAGCTGTACTGGGTCTTGGTTAATTAGGAATACTTTACATTAAACAACAATCTAACCCGCAACATAGAAGGACTATGGAGGTTAGAGGGGTTGTTATAAAAAAATTAAATGGTGTGTCCTAAACGCCTGTTAGATAACAAAAGGAAAATATTTTCCTGGAAAGGATTTAAACATTTCAATTTAAGGTCACTGCCGTTTGTGATGTTCCTTAATATTACAAGTAATACTATTTTTAAAATTCCTGACTCAGACACTGCTTTCCCCATAGATTTTTTCTTCTTGTTCTTCTCTCTCTCTCCTGATGACTTATCTGGTAATTTGATCTTGCTCAGAAATGCCTCTGATTCTGGTTCAATGCCATGGACTCAGAGGGATTCAATAATTCATAATATTATATGAATGACTGCAGAATCCTTATAGATTCAGAGCCTAGAATGCCATTTGAGGACTACAACTCTATGTCTTTATGCGCTTTTGATTATTTTATCAAGCTATTACATTAGCCACTTTCTTGACTTGCTTCTCTATTTTCATCATCTCATACAAATTCAAGGCATTCTTAACCTGCAGGTAAAAAATCATTTTATGGTTAATCCATAAGTAATATTTGGAGGTAAAGAACCGCTAGGTTTTTGCAGTCTAAAGAGAAAACTCAATTTAGAGCTCATGTTATTCAGCTGGTTGAAATGAGAGTGATAACTGCTTCCATAGGAAACCTTTTAATGAATCCCACACAGTGGTAGCAAAGGTAGCCACACCTTATTTAACTGTGAGGAAGAAATTTCATTTTGGATCCATTTAACCCTACAATAACCACAAAGTTCAATAACCAGAAAACATGATCCACAACAAGTATATACTTGTACTACTGAGAATTCAATTTGTGGAGTGTCACGGGCCAGATTCTAGATTCCAGTGGAGACTTCTCTGACTTCAATGAAGTAAGATGCTCTGGGAGACAGAACTGGACCAGGGAGAGGAATTTTAAGGGAAGAATTACCTTCTGAGAACAAAGGAAAATCAGGAAATATCAATTTGAGAATTTTTTGTTTGTGTAAAAAAAATTAAATCTTAAAGGATAAAAGCATAGCCATGGGACAACTTAATTTGAATGTTGTAGTCTCTGATTCAAAGGATAGATAGGAAGAAGATTTAAAATTGATTTATCCAGTAGGACTGTCAAGTGCTAGTTTTTGTATATCCACACCTTTTCTTACAATAGCAAAAGCAAATGGAAACCCTCTGAGCATACAGACATAAAAAAAGTTGGGTCATCTTTATTTGCACCTTCAACATCTGTCTATGTGAAGTTATGGTTTCCTAATAAAACATTAAAGTTGGCAACACAGACATTTTTATCAGCCATGTGCTTAGGAAGGAAAAGGCAATTAAGAAGACTAAACGTAATTACTCTTAAGTAGTTAATACTGCAAAGGCATGCTTTGACTTAAGACTTATAGCAACCTCTTAGCTTTCTTTGTTCCTGTACATTTCATGGTGACAAAATGGTGACAGGTCTGTTTAAATATTTAAACATCTCTACTATCCTGTTTTTGTTGTTACCTCTTCTTACAAGGCAAGGAAAGAAGTTTAAACACATTTCCTATAAGCCAAATTCTACTTAGGGATAAGAATAGAATCTATTGACTCATTCTTTTCTAGTTTACAGAGTAAACCCTAGCATTACTAAGTATGGCATTAGATTCTTACCTTGCTCAGCAGCATCTGTAGAATCTCTGGTTGTCTGATGCCCGGCCCTGAATGGAAGTGTCTTTCATTCAAAATGTGGCCCATAATTCTTTGCAAAAACTGAGAGTGGGAGAATGTTCGCCATTCACTTTAATTTTCCCTTGCCCTGATATATGTTCAGACTGCACAGCCAAAGTACCCCCATGCCCAGAAAGGTTTATGAAGTCTCATGAACAAAAAGCCCTGGAAGAATATGATACCCAAGGAATACTTTTTCCATATGCAAACTTTAAACTGAATGCTTGTCTTGAATTATTTATTTTTCTATCTTGTCTTAACCAGACATCAAACATCATCAAGGAGCAACAGTAAAACACCACACAAATAAGATACAGCTTCATTAATTCTGTCTCAAGTCATATGCTTTCCCCACATATTACTTTTAACAAATATTACTAATGTATGGCCACAAATCTATTAGTAATTAGAACAAATTTATTCAACCTAGCATTTCTAGATAAATGTGTCATCAATATAATGTCTCCGCTTTTGTGTAGTTTAAATCTGTTGTAATACTTTTGAATTTTTTTTAATTGGATTTGGTTCACTCCACTCAAAATGAGCTCTTGATTAAAATAATTCTCATTCATTGTTTATTTTGCTACTTGGACAGTGTGTGATGGGAAGAGAGGAACAAACAAAAAGAAATCAACCACTGTCAATTTATTTGCATAAACAAGAGACCAAAGTAAGGATCACTTCTAGCAACTCCATCTTTGTCTTTTGTACATTGTTATTCCCTATATTTTTCAATAGATTCAAACATTAGGTGAGAATTATTTTAAACATTTTTATTCCAAACTTAAACAGCAATCGTCTTAAGTAGCAATACTTCTAAAGTGAGCTGGTGCATTGATGATTAGTGCAGGCTGAGGAATAATGGTGCTGCAAATACGAATTGTTCTCTCCCCAGACACATCATTAGATCCTCATGCAGCTACAAGAGTAGAAAGAGAGAGAGAGCGAAGGCAAAAAGAACAGATGACGTTGTCAATAGTGTGTTCTACTGTGTATCATCTGAAAAATTTTAACTTTAAACTTCTGACAGAAATCCTGACAATTTCTGAAGTAGCAAAATCAAATGTATCTCAAATACTCTAAGAACTCTCTGACATAATTCCAGTTGAATACGAGACCTCTTGGGATAATTAAAACTGTGTTTACTCCCTCCTCCCCTTTTTTTGTTTTTGTTTTTAATTTGCTACCTGGCCTATCCTGGTCATCTGTGTTAGTATAAGCAGAGCAAAAGCAGAATTGTAATTAGATCATCCTTTAAATTAATTGTGTACAATGTTTATCATTTTCATATCGACTGAAGAGCATGGATGAAGAAAAGGTAAATAAATATACAGGAAAAATTAAAAGGTCTTGTATGAAAGATCAATGCTTTAGAGAAAGCTATTATTAATAATTTTGTTACTCTTTGTAACAGTAACCACAGTAGGAGTAATTATCAATGCCCTGAACATTATATAGTTATTCCCCCCACTGCTCAAAACTCAATTTGCTACCTAATCAAACTCTTAGCAAATTACATCTGCTTAGCACTCATGTAAGTCTTTTTTTCTCCCATTGAAAATCAGGCAACTGACATGCCGAAATGCCAATAAAACTAGGAAAATTAATCCAGCTACTCATCTGGACTAGCCCTTGGTCCATAAGCAATTCAATAAGCAATTTTAAGCAATATTTAAAAAGATACTCTCTACAAAGATTAGAAAAGAGACAGGCTGTGACAGCATAAGAAAAGCAACAGCCTAACAAAGTTTTATACTGTATGTGTCTCTTTTGATTCTGAACAATTCCTCTGGAACTTGTAGAGGCCTAAGATATTTAAATGCCTGTTTGATATTACCAATAACAAATTTGCAAGGATAACCGACATCAAAGAACTTTATAACATCTGTTCCTGCTCCATATATGCTGTTAATTTAAAAAAGGCATTCTCATCCTCTCTAAAAACTTGCTATATGGTGACAAGTTCAACCCAATAAATTTAGATTTTATAAAAATAAAAAATACGTAGTTTTGGTTTTTTTAAAAAAGGTGGACGGAAATCCAAGGAAAGTGCTGGGTTTTTGAACACGTGAAGAAAAACAAATCTCTTTGTATTATGGAAAATGGTACTTCAGAGTTGACTAAAGAGTGTTAAATCAGCTGTCAGTTAAGCAACAGAAAATGCAGTGGAACGACTTAATCCCTTCTTCCATAAAGAAAATGTAAAAAACAAAGCATTTCACTTCTGAATATGGTAATATTCTTTTTACGTTAATGTTAAGCAGGGATTAGCGATACAACACGTTATAACTCAATCTTTAGTTTGTTTTGCTTTGTTTTCTTGACACATCATGGAAATATTTCTCTCTTTAATGGTTATTGAAGTATAACAGAACAGCATTTACCAACAGCTAAAAGCTCAGCTTTTAATGGCTAATGTCATGTTCATACAAAGATATATACTGATTTTGCCAGAAGCCATATATCAAAGCCCTAATATTACGATAAGCATCTCAGTCAAATGAGTCTATGCAAAGTTGTTTTAACTTCTCTTGAAGTACAGTGTACTTTCTGATTAACTCACCTGAAGAACACAAAACTACCGCCTCATCTTATATGACATCAGATGAAATTTGAAAGTTTTGATTCTAAAAACCAAACTCAGCCTCTGAGCAGGAAATAATAATTATATGGAGGATTTATTGTTCTCCTAGCTGACCCTGACATGCAATATTCAAAAGCATTTGTGTGGCTACACCAAACACTATATGATAAGATATATATTATCAGTAAACAAAGCAGGAAAAGTGGACCTTTACATTGAGTTTGCAATTGCAACAAAGCATCCGGCATGTTTATAATAAAACTCATTACAACAGGGCAGTTGCTCCATTTTGTGTTTATTATTTTATTATTACAGCTGTACTGAACTATGTTTGCATATTTTCATGATTTGAACCAGTCAGACCCACTGAGGACTGGATCGAGAATTTATCCAGGACACTCTGGTTAACAACCTTACTCTCCTGAAAAATGCTGTCTGAATATTATGAGTATCAGTAATTTTAACAGGGTTGGATTAAAGTATAGGCATTACAGGTCCATGTCTAGGTCCCAGCTTCTGAAGTCATGCAATTATATCAAACTCCACTTTCATTTTTAAAAGTTTTTAGCCCTTGATTGAAGAAATTCCTAAAAATGTGACCACTGCAGCAATACCAGTCTGAGTCTACAGCCAGCTTGAAACAATAAGTCTGAGACACATGAACTACACCCATCCACCTCAATGGCTTGTTAACTCCAAGCCCCACTGCTCCAGCAGAGGGCTGTGTGTGTAACAGGAGTGCAGCCGGCCCAGCCCAGCCCATAGCATATACGTTCCCGGAGCACGTAAGAAGTGGGGCAACCCCTGCTGCCACCTTTACTAGATGAGATGTAAGGCATCAATGCCAGCACAGAGACAGTACTGGAGAGGCCTTTGGAAACTCTCCAAGTTGGTTTGGATGTGGAGACCAGAGAAGAGGAGCTAGTAACCTCGTGCCTTCCCCACAATCTTCTGTTATGGAAGTCTCTATCCATGCAGCTGGCTCCTAACTTGAGAAACACTTGTAATGCATCCAGTGGACCTCAACAGTATGAGACATGACAAAGGTCTTGTGGAAATAGAGTACATGACTGTGTAATTAAATGCTGTATTAAAATATATATGCACAAGAGGACTGAATTAAGGTTGCCCAGAGAGACTTAATTCTGGCATTTCCTATTTTTAGGTGCCACCTTAATAATGCTCTTTAATGCAGCTTTTGTATGTGATTTCTTAGATTTTTTTTTTTTTTTAAAGCCAATAGAGGAAAAGCAGGGTCATCAGCAGGGGTGGAATCTTTAAATCAACTGCACAGACCTCTCCACTTGAGCTAACAGAGTAACAGACAGCAGTAGTTTATCATCCTCTATGTGACTCATCACCAGAGGGGGATGGGAGACTGTGCCAGTGGCCTTCATAGATATTTGCTGACAGCAAAGGAATGGTGAGACTCAGGATACATGAGATCTATGCCAGTCTCTGGACAGGAATGTGATATAGCAGACACAAATTGTTCTGCTCATTTTCCCCACTCCTGATCCCTTCTGCCACTTCCACTCCAACTTGCCCCAATCCCAGTCTTGGTCTGTCCCCACTTCTGGTATCTCATCACAGTCCCATTCTCCACTCTCAGGCTTCTCATCCCCAGCCAAGTCTCCTTGCTCAACAAGCCCTGCTCTCATCCCTCCAGTCTTCCTCTCTCAATCTGCTACCCCACACCCTGTTGCAATCCCCTGGTCCATCCACTCCCCTTCCCCTCCTGGCTCCTCATCCATCTGGTGTTCTCTCCCTGGCTCAGTCATTCCCCACCCATATACTGATTATGTTCCCCATCCCCAGTGACCGCCAGGGAAATCTCAATTCTAGTCCACTCCCGCCCTGCTCTTTGCCCCAGTCTCTTTGCCCAGTCACTCCCAGCTCCCCCGCTTCCAACCACTGCTCCTTATCAGAATTGTTTTGCCTCCCTGTTACTCCTGCCCTCACTGCACCACTCAGTCACTCTCAGTCCCAGTCTCTTTGCCAGCTCCAGGCTTCTCCCAGCTCCTCCTCCAATCTCAGTCTTCCCACACCTATTGGCTCCCAGTTCCACCATTGTTTCCCTCCCCTGCTCTTAATCGTAGGCTCCTAGACCAGCCAGTCTCCCCAACTCCCAGTCCAGTTTTGCTCTCCGCCACCCTTCAGTCTTAGTCTCTCTTTGCCAACACTATACTTTCTCCAGTCTACTCTTCCTTTCCCTCCCCACAGTCCAGCTCTTATTCCCTCTGCATTTAAGTCACGCCGCCTCCTCTTCTGTGCTCCTGGGCAGCTGTTCCATTAAGAGGACAACAGAGATAGGATCATTGCTTTGAGTTCAAGTGTCAAGACCCAGCACAGAAATGTTTTGCCAAATTTTGGCGGATTTTCATGACGGATGGCAGAATGAAACTCACTGACACAGTGACACTTCTCCTGCCAAATTTCAAGTCCATGCTTCAAAGCAAGGGGACACAATAGCTTTTTAAGGTAAAAGTTGCCAGAATTTTTAACCATGGCAAGACAATATGTTTTTCCCTAGCCTCATTCTCAGAAGACCACTGAACTTTTTTTGCTTGAAATTTTCCAGAAAATCCTGCCTGATGCAGACACCCAGCATGGAAAATTTCAGATCATCTATAGTTTGGCAACACTGTAAGCAACTGAAAACGGCCTTATAATGGAAAGTGTTGGGAACTAATAGATGGAGTTTCCAGTCTTACAAAATATTATTTATTTATTTATGTGATTTATTTACGCATTTCTATGGAGTAATCCAATTTTATAAATAGGAAACACAATTGTGATCTGACACTAAATACATCTGGAGCACCTCCATTTGAGTCAGTCGAATCCACTTGTGTAAAAACAGTGTGTTGGATCAGGAATTTTATGACAAAAATTGATGTGGCAAGACTCTTGTAAAGATATTTGTCTGCCGAATGCACAGAGCTGAGACAGCACAAAAGACTGGGACTATTAAAATGGGTATTTAATATGGAAACTGTTCAGGTTTTTTTCATATTTACACGACAAAATACGTGCAAATGGAACGGACCTATGCCACAAAGTTTGGATATGGCCCCACATCAGAAATTTTCCAAATGTCAGATCAGGCATTTTGGTTTGATATCATCTCTACTTTTCTATAATGCAACAAACAAAATCCAAAAAGAAGTTTTTCCTACCAGAATACACAAATAGAAATGTAAATTGCAAAAACTTTAGGCAATGATTTCCAAAACACTGTGAAACTGACCTAGTATCATAGAGAACATATTATTTGGGTCTCATCTTAGAAACTAACATCCTCAAATGGTAATGAAAAAGATGTCATACAGTAGTGCAGTGTTTATTTTCAGTTCAGAGCAAATTTTAAATATTTGGATGTATTTTTAATTTTATATCAAAGAAAGCATTATCTGAAAGAACACTCTTGTTTCCCTGTGAAAGCACAAAGCCATATCTTTTGTCTTCTTATAATTGTAAGTTACTTTGATTACTAAAATACTTAGAGACAACAAACCACATTAGGGTTTACTACAGATAGATTTACTACAACACTCAGTTTTCCACCATTCCAATTCCTTCATTACAAAAATGTGGTTTCACACTAATGGGAAGGGTGGGATTTAAAACCTGATCTGGCAAATCCCTTCCCGTTTTGCTGAACCAAGCACAAGAGTAGTCCCATTCAAGTCAGGAGGGCTACTCACATGATCTATCAAGTGATTTACTTTATCAGAACCTAGATGAAGTACAGAGCAATTGACCAATTAAACCCTTCCTTTCCAAATTAAAACATAAGTAGAACAAAGAAATGGGAAGTCATGGCAACTGGGGCACTGCATGCTGAAAGGAGAGGAACATCATCTATCAGGCATGAGGGGGCATGAGAACAGCAAGCAGGTGTGTAGAGGCACCAGAAAAGTAAGGGGAAAGAGTGGAAAGATTCAGAGCACAAGACCATCAAGAAATAGTTGCAGGACATGAGACATGCTGCACCAACTAGCAGAGTTGGAATTATGTACCAAAAGAGACAAGGCAGATTCAGGAAAGGTGGTGATCAACCAGCCCAGGAGAGCTGGGGTCAAAGATCCATTGCAACCCTTGGGGAAATTAAACCCATTCCTGACATGCCATTTTAAGATATTACATTCAGAATTAAAGGTATTGTTCTTATTTTGAATCCAGGGTTTTATAAGCTTTATCAATTATAGGTAGAGCTGATAACAATGCATATAGTTAAGGTTGCCCAACACCTTCCATTATAACACCCGGTTTTCAGTTGCTGATAACTTTGCCAAAATTTAACCATTTGGGCTGAGATTTTCCATGCTGGCTCAGGCGGAAACTTTTACTTTTAAGTTTTCTGTAAAAATGGTTCAGTCATTTCTAAGAATGAGGTGAAGAGGAAATACATTTTGCCCATGTCAGAATTTGCCACTATTATTTTGTTTAAAAGTTCTAACGTCTCCATGCTTTGAAGCTAGCTCTTAATATTTGGCAGGGTGGTTGCCCTGGTACCAGGGATGTGCCTTTTGCTATTCCCATGAAAAATTACCCACATTTACTGAAGTTATGAGCCTTCAGCAATCTCTTCATACATGCTCAGTAGCCACTTGTTAGAGTTTGGCCCCCAAGATCTCTGAAAATTCTGTTTGCATTGGTTATGCTCCATCCCAAGGCTGGAAGAGCGGACCAGGACTTTTCTGCAATTGCTGCTCTCCTGCAAGTGCTGTGGCACTAGGCACCAGAATTGAGAGCAAGGGATACCATCTCCCCTGTGCTTTCAGTGCTCCTCCTCTGGCATCCAGATAAGGTGGAAAAGGAAACAGTCTATCATTCTATGAAATCTTGGACCTGATTTTCAGAGATGTCCAATACACACAGTTTCTACTGCAAAAAAACAAGTAATGTAGCTCGTGTTAATCCCACACTGTGTTATATTAATTTACAGTTTGCACTGCAAAAACAGATGATCTGTAATCATGGCCTGTCAGCTCAGTTTAGAAAAGCCAAACATTTCTTTAGTTTGTTTACACCTCCAAAATCTCCTTATGCTGGTTCAATAAAGCACTAGCTTATCTAAATAAGAATGTTACTCTTTTATCCTACAAGCTATAGAGATGATCAACAGCATATAAATATTTAAAAAATTGCTGGAGAAATAAACTAGAAATAAACAAGCTGCTGCAATGCTGTTTGATCTCTCTTGCATATTCAGTCTAACATTGTAGGTGTATATTTCCTCACTATGCAAAATCCCCCTCTCCCTTGACAACTTCATTTCCTGCACACTTCGGGAGACAAGCAGATGAATATTTAGTGTAGAACATGATTGTGATTAAGCTTCCAAATGCATTCTTCATCTGGATTCCAGCTGGTACAGCATCTCAATTACTCCTCCATCTCTCCTATGGGAGAGTGTCTTATTGATGTATTGAGCGTCACATGAAGGTGCTGGATTAAAAAGCTCCAAAGACCCTCCAAAACTTCTGACCGCTATCAATTATCCCTTAATGAAGGAACAGAAAGTTCTTGTACAAAAAATATTATGGCCCGCGCTCAAACTTAGGAACTTCCTATTATAGCACCAACCTTTAACAGGCATACAAATACATTTTTAGTGAAATTAAGTTGCTCCCCACTAGCTTTGCTTCACTTTCAAAGGCAAATTTACTGATTAATTCATAGTTGAAAAAACTGCTAGTCAAAACATGAAATTGTTAAAACCTTTCAAAATTGTTTAATTTTTCATACAGATTTTTAAAAAAATCTGTTTAGTAACCTGTAGCTAGAAGGCTGTAATGCAGGCTTTGTCTGTTATGACCTGCAGCCATGCCAAACTCCACCATAAACATCCCTGAAGAGGAGCAAGTGATCATTTAAAACCCTCCTAAAGCCCCTTTGTGCAGGCCACCAAGGTTGCCAGGTCATGCGCAAGAAAGGAGAGCAGTCTTCCTGGGGTTGTTACTCCCCTTCCCATGCAGATGGGCAGAGCCTTTGCTCCAACATGTCAATCAGTGCAGCTGAGTCAGTGCAAAGAGGGAAGTAACTTGCGCCAGAGAAAGGACTGGCCCAGCTTACTTCCCCCATGGAGCAAGGGAAAAACAAGGTCCATATTATGGCTATTAGTCACCGTCTGGCTCCTACCCAGCTTCTGGCACAGCGCACATATGCTCTGTCTTTATTCATGCTTGATCATAATGTTACACGATAGCCTGATGTCAGTAGTCAAAAGCTATGTAGTTTTAGGCCTGTTCAGTATTCGGATACCATGTGCAGACCACACAGCAAGGACATGAACTGTCTGAGCATGGTGGAAGTGATGGCACAGGGTACTCAACTGCAGATCCCTCACTGTATACAGGGATCAAGAGGAGGTGGTAATGTCCTTCCTTAAAATCTCACAGCTGTCACCAGATGGCTGAAAAGATCAATCACACTTGTCCCTCCCCCACATTTTCTACCTTTAACACATGCTTTACTCTCTCTACTATCCCACCCACTGGCCCAGCCCACTGCCTGATAGTGGTGGGGGAAATAAAACTGGTTTTGGAGGTTTTCAGCCCTCAAAACCTCCATGATGGTCCTGTCTCTTTCCTCCACTTATACTTCGATTTGGTGGCTATATGGGTGCTTGGTGGGTAAAGACCACTTTGTGGAAGATGAGAAGTGCATAATCATGCTAATGCATATCACCATCTACTCCAGTGATGTTTTCATGTCAGTGGCCAGAGCAGCGACAATCTCACTGATATGAAAAAGGTTCTCTTACACTCAGGCAGTGATTGCCTGAGTTCAACTTTTTCTTATCATTAGAGTAAGATTAAGATCAGAAATCTTTCTTGAGGCTTGGGCTCCATCTGGGATCTTTATGATGACTACATTTTCCAATTCCTTGCAGAATCCTCCCTAAGGAATCCCTGTTATGGTCACAGAAGAATGAAGTCTAGCAACACAGTTATTAAATTAAAAGGTTTCTTCAATTTTGGGGGTAAGGGCGGGCTGTAATTTAGTCAGTCTATTTATTTTATGTCTTTTGCAGAATATAAAGCCTGCTAGCCACTTTTTCCCATTCCCCAGTTGTTCTCTATGAACTTCCCACTTGTAAAAATTAATCATGGTACTTAAAAGCATCATCCATCCTGTCTTCATTTTTCCCTCCCCCTCAGTCTCTGTCTCTAACCCCAGTATCTGTTAAAGCTGTCAAGCATTTCCTCCCCTGACACTTTTTCCCTTCACAAGCCCCTGATTTCTGTATTCTCCAGTTATTTTCCTTACATTTGCAGCAATATATCTTTATATATCTGCACATTTCTCTTAAGGCAATTAATTACTTTATGGACATACTGCAGAAACTCCCAACCTTTGCAGACCCTGGTACCAGTTTGCCAGAGACAGACTTCCCACATAGAAACCATAGCATAGCCAATGCCATTCAGATATCTCTGTTGAAATCTGCAGTGAAGCTTGGTACAAGCCACTGGGGTTTGGAGCAGCCCACACTCCTCTGATGCATTTCAGAATAGGGTCAGCAGTGGTAGACTGGGTCCCTACATAGATAAGCATTACTTAAGGGAGCTGCAGCTTTACACACCAATCACATAAGCCTCCAGTATGAGCACAGGAACACTCAGTGACTGGTAACCACCGTGCTAGAATAGAATGCATTTTTATAGAGAACCATTATCTACAAAGTTTGTTCTGTTTGCCACATTCTCTTTCTACCTAAAATTTCCATTCATTTTATGTTGGAGCATAAAATCTCTTTGTAGGACGGAATTTAAGCAATCCTATTTTTCCATCCAGCCAGTCAGTGAATAAAAAAGAAAATGTGGAATAATTGCTTTACGTAAAAGTGGAACATGCCATTTGTATAAGAATCTTTGAAAAATTCCCAGTTGTATTAGAACCGCCTCTTCAAGAGAAAACCTCTGCATAAAATGGGGAAAAACAGAAGGGTGTGGGGGATGCAAACTATCTTTCTGATTATGGAAATGCTTAACACAATTCACCTCACACATTAAAAAAATCCCCAGAAGCTAAGAGAGGCTTCACAGTAGCGTAAGACATTGTAAACTCATGGAAAATTAATTTAATCGTCAAAGCCAGGACCAGTAAGAACCACTCTACATAACAAAACAGTTTCCAGTTGCATTATTAAAAACATTGCTTATGAGAGATCAATTAATCCCAAAGGGCTTCACTTCCTGCATTAGAAATTATCAAAGACAGATGTACTAAAAGGATCCCTTCTATCAAGCATGGTGCCCATCTGCTCTATTAGCATTCTATTTGCAATGTTTATCATCAGTTTAAGCACTTGTGTGTTCATTTTAATCTAAATGTTCATGTAAGATTCCTCCAAATATCCTGATGGTGAGTGAAAATGGCAGGGATACCTGCTGCATGTGGTTACAGCATCATCAAAAAGCTCTTTACTAACTTTATTTATAATCCAACTTGTCCAAAGTTCCCTGGACACTTTATTTCTTTAAATGTTAAATGCACATTTAGAGGTGTCTACCCAGTCCTATGGGAGCCTAACCCATACATAAAGAATTACAACATGCACAGACATAAAACTGCACATAAATATATTCATCCCAGTCTACAGCTTCTTTGACAGCCTGAAGAAAGCGAATGTCTACATTTAGAGCTGGGAGTCACAACTCCCAGCTTGAGAACACTAGCTCTGTACTAAGCTCTGACCAAGCCAGTGTGTTAAAAGTCGAGGGCAGCCACAGCAACATGAGTGTCAGGAGAGACTAGTCACCCAAAGTACATACCTAATGTCTCCCCATGACCCAGGGTGTCTAACTCCTCCCACCACTGAAGCTACACTGTATTTTAAGTGTGCTGGCTTGATCAGAGCTAGTGTGAGTGTGTTGCCACAAGCTGGGAATCACATCCCCAGCCAAAGTACAGTCATACCCGAGGATGGACTTTGAAGCGTGCCTACAAAGTTTAATGTGGACTCTGGAGGACTGATTTTGAAGATCACAGAGTAAGCCATGCCAGCAACATCCTCTCATTCATAGGAAAAGGGTGCCATCCGGAGTGCCTGTGATCTTAACTATGGCTATGTTTCAAGAGTTGAGAGGCAGCCTTCTACTGGTAAACAGGGTGATTTGATTAATTTTTGTTTTTATATCGTTAATACCATGTCATGGGTAGGTTTAGTGCTCATGGAACAGAGTAAGAGCACGAGCTTCAGATTTTCTATACTATGGAAGATTGGGATTTATACAGAGAAGAGTACATGTAGATATTTATTCTTATTTGATCTGCCTAGAGGCCAAAGACTGATGCACAAACAGCCAAAGAAGGGATTGCTGCACTGTGGGGGAGAGCGTAAAATTAGGCCAAGATAGCGCTACTCCTGCCTCTGGTACCCCCAGAACAGTATAAGGGAGAATAGTATCGAGGAGACATCCCTCTCTCCGGGGGCACTAGAACCCAGGTCTTGCCTCTTCTCCCCTCCCCATTGCCATGTGATACAGGAAAAAACTGCAAGAAGGAACCAGCCAGACTCTAGCTGGTTGGAGCAGCTGCAGAAGCAGCCAAAGCAGGAAGCTTCAGACATTCAGAGAGCCATGTCTATAGTGTTGACTGGACTTACTCTGCCCTGTCTGACTGGATGTTTGCTCCAACCCTCCCTCTTCCTCACTGCCTCTTCAGCTCGGCTTCATTCCACATCTGCCCCATCTCCCTCACCCACCTTCCCATCAATGTCCCTCCTCCCTTCACTTCTCTTTCCATTTAGCTGATCCCTTTCAACTAAAGACACCCAAAAAATTATTCAGTCATGATGTTAACTGACTTTTGCTGCTGGTGTTCTAATCCTTCTGTCACCCATTCTTTGTCTGGTCTACTGATGTTTCAGGCTCTTTGGGACAAGGACTGTCTACAACTCTGCATTTGTATAGTGCCTAGTGCAATGGGGCCTTATTCTTTGTTGTTCCTTGATCATTATCAATAAACATGATTAATAAATAAGTGATCAGGTCACAGCCACATTATGCTAGACTGCTGCCTTTTTTTAAAAGATGTAAAACTCATTAAAATGCTACCTAGCAGGAGAACTGAAACGCCATTTAATATAAATTCTCAAAAAGCTCACAACACCTCTAATTTCTCTCTCTCTAAGCCACAAAACGGTACTTATCATAATACTCTGACGTAGTACAAAGTACTCAGTATCAATCACAATCTCTCAAACCAACCAAGAAACACCATTAGTGAGCTTAGAAGAGAGTCCAATCCAATCTTTCTGAGCCTGTAGCACAGTGGACCCAGTAGCAAAACTTCAGTGGAAAGGGATATATGTAAAGAAAATAAAATGCAGATGAAAATCTATCTGGGAAGCAAGTTGCACTAGAAGAAAAAGGCTAGTTAGCCAATAATATTGATTCATGTATCCTAAAAATTAATGTTGCCTCAAATCTTCAGAATTGGAAGTCTAATGTTGCTACATTACCTTTTTTAACATTCCTTCCTTCCTAAATCTGAAATTGGATTTCTTGACATTCAAATGACCATGGCTAAATTATTTGGGCAACTTCAAATACTGATTGAAAATACTTAGTATAAGCTTCCTAGAGATAGAGTATCATTCTTCAATGACAGCTGGAGCACAGCACAATGTATGTGTCTATTCAGTCAAAGAATAATTCATACCATTATTCAAAGAATAATTATGAGACCATATATGATTGTGTTTGCATTTATATTGGTAATACTGACTTACCTCTTTGCCCTAATAGAGTCTTTCTTCTCGGTAGTCTTTTCCTATCCTTATGCAAATCAAACAAACTGTAACTCATTGGCATTAGAAATTGATTGGGTGGATTTTAAATTGCCCAATTCAAACCTGACTTATTGAGTGGGATATTTTAAAGTGTACACAAAGCAGTTTTCTTTTAGTGTTCTCATGCAGTCTAGCCCCAGTGTCTAGGCAAAATTTAAATATATACTGACACAAATGTACTATCTGAGATAAATTTATCACAAAACTCAGATACTAATCCATTAGGCACCTTCACTTGGACTTACACCCATATCTCTGAGAAAATCTGAACTTTCTATTTTGCGCATCAGCCTGCTCCAGAAATCTTTCTTCTTCCTCCCATATGTGAAATGCCTCCTCAAACTACACATCTTAGACCCAAAATGGGTAATTCAGCCTCATGGGACAGCAACGGCTTTTCAAGATAGAAGAATCATAGTTTTGATATTTCAGAACCATGCTGGGCTGAAACAAGAATTTTATACCATGGGAAAGGAGAGATTCTTAGCACTCACTTCCATTCCTACAAGAGCCAGAAATATTGGACATTTTATTTGTTTGGGATGCCCAGCATAAAACTTACTCATGAGCAATGTAGCCATCCCAAACTCTACTGATAAAACCTCTCTATCACATTTCATTACCAAGTATTTTGTATTGCCTGATTGTTACAAGAAAGCTCTTATTACATTTTGCTAATAAACTAAATTAAGGACTAGTCATCCACCTTGTCTCTTAACATGACTTACTGTAACCTATGGGGGACAGACGGTCTTCCACTTGACACAAGAATTTCAACACTGCGTAGTGGGGAAAACCTCCCACTGTTTTATTCTTTAAACCAAGCCTATCCAGTGTCCTTCTAAGCAGCAGCTCACTGCATGCTTTGTGATATAGATACTCAATACCACATTCTGACATTACAATGAGAGATATTGTGTGGAATATTGTGTGCAGTTTTGGTGTCCCATGTTTAAGAAGGATG
>ML675615.1:6347586-6397285 GCA_007922155.1 Mesoclemmys tuberculata | reverse complement strand
CATATTGGTCCCTTCTGACCTATGAGTCTATGAGTCTATGAGATCCTTCAGAGGCTTAAGAATGTAATATTTAGTAGGTCTAATTTTTCTCCGTCTAGATAGTTAAGGAGATTCTATTAAGGAACATGTTGTTAGCTCTGATTTTTCACTTTTATGTTATATAGTTTTTTATTTCACAAGTGGTGCCATTGAAGTCAATGTAACACAAAGGCTTAGCTTGACTAATGGTAGTCATATCTGGCCATTAACTTACTACCTAGGATGTGCTAAGCTTTCCTTGGAAAAAAATCTTATTAAAAATGAACACCAACTCAGAATAGGGAATAGCTTACCAGTTAAAAATCCACAAAAGCCACGATGTTTACACCAGAGGTGCAATAAATACCTTTACAGAGACAACTAAAATGAGAACTACTGCTATGAAGTGCAATGTAAATTGTTAAGATACAGATCTTGCTTAGCAGCACTGAAATCTCATATCTATCTACATATACTTATTACTGTAGCACATCAAGTTGATGGAAAATGCTCTTCCATTATTCAACATATCTAGTATTAAATCTCTTCAAGTATTCTGAGAAACATTATTCTGTGACTCCACTTCAGCCAATAAAGTCAGCATAAAATAAAAGCTCTAGATACAACAAGTAAAAAGAATATTTGACCTTTTGCTTCACAGAATTGCACCAAAATATTACTGAATTCTTAAAGCAGATCTTGATTAAATATTTAAAATCATTATGAACTAACAGTGTTCTAGAAATTTGGAGATAGTTTTTCTGAAACTTCTTATAATAAACGGCTAGATGTACATTACATATTTTTGTAGACTGTTGGCATACAAGAAAGCAAGCCTGCTGTACAAACCTTAACTTAAGAGGACCGGTAACAGAAAAATAAGAAGCATAAATTTCTTGCTCATGAGTGCCATACTTCTGTTCCCATCACTGCTCATATTCAACAGCTAAGAAAAGAGCTCACAAGTATAACTGTTTCACAAGCTGGAATTGCAGTGTAAAGTCTCCCCTTTGCAAACTTAAAACTTGTCTACAGTAGTGAATGTTAGCATTTTAAGATACGGTTAAGACTCTGAAACAACCAGTAAAACCCTTTGTATCAACATCCAAAAGAACTCCAACTGGTGAACAAGCATTCCAAGAACACACTGGAATACAAGAATCAGTTCAGTCTATAGCAGATGACGTTCTGTGTGGATGTGGACATGCAGAAACAGCGTAACTTGTCCCTCCACTTTGTATCTCCTGTTCTGCTAGTGGCATTGTGAAATCTCTCAGAACCCACTCTATAGAGAACTTTTTCAGGAATTGCAGGACTGGCACCCAGAAGTCATTGCAAAAGAAATTGCTTAAAACAGTGATAATGTGTAATGCAGGGCAAACCATTGGTTCTTAAACCCTTTCAGCATATGTAGCTAGCTTTTTCGTTGTGAAATTAACACTCCCCACGTTAACTGAACGTGAGCCAGTGCTGTGCTGACTTCCTAAGTCCCCAGACACCTCCAGTGGCACTGTGGTTTATGCCTTCCCCAGTGGACAAAAATGAAACAAAAAAGAAGATTGTATTTCATTTTGCTGCTGATATTCAGAAGCCTGTGAGCATTAGCAAAACCTTCACGCACAGATTTACACCCTGCTGCTTCTTCTCAAGATGAGCAGAATCCTCCTTTGCAAAAACTCAAGTTCTTCATGTGAAAGAACACAAAGATCGGAGAGCTACACCCCTCTCTAATCCACAATTCATGTGTCTCATGCTCAACAGCTTTAGAACATTTCCTGTAGTCAGCAAATAATTCCTTGATGGCTGAATCCAGGCCAGAAAGACCACATGTGGCAGCACTGCATCTCAAACTGAGTTCAAAGACGTAGACCAAGTGACTAGGTGTGCCCAGTTTTCCAAATGAAGAATCTCTTGTGTGTTTACTACACTCATATCTTGTCTCTTCATTGTCATGATGAACAACATGAAGCCAGAAGAAATCATGATGAACGGACAAGGAAACATTCATATTTATGACACTTATTAGCTAGAGGTTTATTTGGAATATAGGCCCCATGGATGGTCTAAAACCTCCATCCTAATAGAAATCCCAGCACCTTATCCCTTTCCAACTCATGTGACAAAGGACTTCCCAGAAAAGAATTGTCCCAGAGATCTCTGAGGAGGTTCCCTCTCATTTTGGGTGAAATGCATTCATCCAAAGAAGTTGGCAGTTCATCCCTATTATCAGCACCTTCCCTTTTTCACAGAAGATACCCTGATACACCTAGGATCAGAACACTTGTAGCATATAGGTCACTAAAAACTGAGACCCCATTATGAACTGTTCCAGTATGATCACACCTGGTTATAATAAGCCAAGAGCAAGTTTAAAGGAAACACAAGTTACCAACAATAGGACTATGTCATGCCTTCCCCCTTGCACGCAGGAGAGAACAGTCTTCCTAAATAAATGTGGCAGTTGGTCGCAATGACCACTCTTGCTACCTGTGTCATTTCAGCTGTGGGGATAAGTATAAAGTCAAAATTTCCTACTCCACATAACATGTTGTTAAAGCATAAATCTGTCTTTAATCAGAAAGTGGAAAATGTGCTCAAAATGTCAGCTTTGCTTCAGTAATAACAGATGGGATAGTTTGGAGATTTCTACAAAATGCTTTTTATTTTTCTGAACTGAATTTCCTAGCCGTTACCACAGCCTCTTCTACAAGTGAATTGTAACATAAGTCACTGTGAACTATTTATGGAATGTATCTTTAATCGTGTTAATGTAGAATCCTCAACTCCTTGCATAGAGTTAGAGACTTTTAGTTGGAAAGAGTGAGTAAGCAAATATTAGTTACCTACTTATTTGGAAAGAATCTTTTTCCTGCTAAGATAAGGGAGTACTAAGCAGATCACACTGTCACAGTCCTCAACCTCTTTCTTCAAGACATAACTGCCACTGGCACTTATTTTACAACGGTGAGGGCAGAATGCTTCTGGCTTCCAGAGAACCTGTCTTTAATTTAATGCTTGTTGTCACAATTTACCAGCAGGGAGGGCAGTGGGTAGACTCCAAACACAACAAGGAAAAGGAAAATTAAAGGCTAAAACTCCCCTCATTAATTTGCTTCCTGTCTAGAACATGCTGCTATGATAAAGCTACTGCGGCTAATACAGCACATGCTAGGGATAATCAATTATTCTTTGTCAAGGTCCAAATTTCTTGGTCATGGTATAGTCAAAGTCCAGACTCCAGAGAAAATAATACAGAAATGACAACAATAATGATAATTAAATAAAAAGATTTCATGATCGGTTCCAAGGCCTCTGGCAGTCTGAATTTGGTCCACAGTCCACCTATTGACTACCCCGGCATATGCCATCACACTGCTGATGTACCAAGGCACAAGCTGGAAGTTGAACAGAATAGAAGTTATTCAAAGGAAGAGGTTCTACCCCTAGAGACATCCATCCAGTTAACTACAGATAGTGCTTGTACGCTTAAACTACATTACATCTCACATCCTCACCTACCAGTGCCCAATGTTTCCTGCGGAAAATGGACGGTTTCTACATGATAGAGTATGGACATTCAGCTACTGAGTTCTACACTCAAGGACAGGAAAGCTCTTCATCTTCCAACACAGGATTAAACTCCTAATGGTGCTGAGCCATGGCAGACACTGAGATTTCAGCTGAAACCTAATTTCAAGAGAAATGAGGCCTTGTTTAATTTACTTCAGCCTTTTCAAGTGGGGAATAACAAGGCTTAAAATTTAGTCCAACTAAAGAATCCATTTTAAAATTAGTGGGTCCTCAATAGCTAGTGATCATTCCCTAGCCAGTTTTTAATAGCCAAGAGTTTTCACATGTAATAACAAGGTAAGTGATATATAAGCTAGTAAGTAATAGTAATTTATATTGGAATAGTTAGTAACTGGGAACCAGAACACAGTAACGATATATAGGAGCACAGCTTTATAATCAAGACTGTTCATTCATGAGAACTATATGTATTCTGGACTACATAATACACATACTGTACAATGTATACTGATTACATACACTAGTATATTGTGGCCATGTCATGTAGGGTATGTGGATTTTGCCGAGAACAAAAAAAGCCAAGAAAACATTAATTTTGTTATGGATGTCATGATGTAATAGGTACACATAAAATCTAGTCGGGAGAGGAATTCAAAATGCATAAAGGTTTCTCTGCACTACATTATTGGAACTACATTGCCCAAAATTATGACTGAACTTGTAGCTATAAAAGTCTGGACCTACGTGTTTCTCGCATGATGTTGCCAAGAGTTTTAAAACTGGCTTAAGATTTATTACAAGGATAAAATAAGGTAGTGTCAAATCACTTTAACTAGCATTTTCATTGACAAATGGTAGCCTTGCTACTCCCCACCATCTCTAAGTCCAACTAAATTGTGCTTTGGAATAAAAAAGACCAAGTCAGAATTGTAGTTTTTACAAATCACTGTGTTTGTGTGTGTTAACCAAGACTGCAAAAAGCAGCAATGGCAGATTTTGACCCAGCAGGAAAAGCACTGGCCTTGCAGTCTGTTGGCAGTAGAACGTCGTGTCTTCAATTTTTGGGCTATTTCTCTGAGTTACCAGCTTCAGCAAATCATCTGGACCAATCCTAATAATTTAGTCTGAGATTAAAATCTATGAAGGCAGATAGCAGTTTGTACCCTCCACACTCGGAGTAAGTATTGCTAAATTGGTGTGGGGAATTTAAATTGTATCACAGCATTAATGTTTTTTAGCTTTCCTACTAGTTCTTCATCTCTGTCCTCTGATTTCAATCCAATTTAGATGGATTTTATGACCTGATTTTTTCAGCTTGGTGCCATCTTTAGGCAATAAATAAAAGTGACTGGTGGTCCAGATAATGCTAATCAACAGCAACTCTTCTGCAGTCAGTGGGAACTACTGGATGCTGAGCACCTCTGAAAATGTGGTCACTTAGATTTTGGTGCCCAAATTTAAGCTTCTAAAATGAGAACATTTTGGCCTATATACTTATGTAATTTGTTAGCAGTGTATGCTCTTATGTCTCAGAAATCAAAGATTTTGCACAGCCCAATCCAGAAACAGATGCCACTTTCAGTGACAAGATAACTAATATTAGGGAGTAGGAATTATTGGGTAACTTGATAACACATTCACTGGAGTTTAACTAAGTCTGATGATTTCCCCAAGTAGACAATATTCAAGCCAGAGAAAAAACGATGTTTGCTTCAAATTTGTCAAGGGAACACACTGTTAATGTGTTATTTTATTTTATTTTCTGATGCATTGAGCTTGTTGTATGGAAAGTGTAAATTATGCCTGTTTGTGCTGTATCTGTACTAGTCTATTTAAGTGCTCAAATTTAAGTGGACAGACTCTAAGGAGGAAATGAATTCACAACAGGGGATCCTTTAGTTGATTAGCTTTACCTACAACAGTGGATGTCAGTCATGTTAGTTGAAATCAATCCACAGCAGTTAAGGGGGCACAGGAATAATTAGGCGAAGTGGAGAGATGGGTCCACAGTTTTCAAAATAAACTCTATGTTAAGAACTTATTGCAGTAAATTCTGCACCACAACAGAACCCCACAAGCATCTTCAATATGCTGATTTAATAGGCAAATTAAGGTCAGCTTGCAATAACTAGTCTAAAAATCCAATATGGGGGAAAATGAGTCATAATACAAATTATATCAGCAATAAACTGATCAAAAGCAATATAAAAAGTAGGAAAGGCAAGTTTCTAATAGTGAGTTTATACACGTGGCACATAATTTGTGAGCCTACTTTTATGCAGCATAGAAGTGACATCTGTGCTCATATACCATTTGCACATCACAGGTCATAGTTTTAAAACATGCAGGGAGGAGCACATTCACTAAGTTACCGGTACTTCAAAAGTGGTGTAGGCTAATGCCACAAACTGAAAACAGAAGCACAATATGGAGAATTCTTGCCATTTATGGAAGAGATTGCAGATTTCCACATAAAAACTTAGTTTTTCTTATTAAACATGCACAATTATTTTCTTCAATTTAAGATACATAATACCATTGCTCTCACATCACAAGGATTCATTTTTAGTATAGAAAGGGTCTTTTTTTTTTACACTCATATGGCAATATGAATGGCAAAAAATTATACAACAGTCATTTGGCCAGAATTTCCCCCATTCCCTCTCCCCATCATCCTTTAGGGAATACAATGAATGCCAGATGTTCTAGTGAAATGTCTTCATCACTTCAATTGCAGCAAATACCTCTAAAGACAACCACACTGTATTTTATTTATTATTACACAGGGTCAAAAGGTATTTAGCAGATTTATATAAAAGCTGTGGCCTTCTATAGCCTTTTATCTTTTACATTTAAGTTACTGTGGCCAATTAACTGCAAAGATTAAGATCGTTGGTTCCCCTTAGGCCAACCAAGAGGTTGTCAAGACCACTTAAGCACTTTATGTTTTTGGGGTTTTTGGCCTTTTTTTTTTTTTTTTAATTGTTAGAAGAAATCAAACAAAGGAAGGGAGACCAGGGTAATCTCCAAGCAGTAGCCAATATGAGAGAGAAAAAATAAAGTAAAACAAGATCAAGAGGAAGGGAATTGGGAGAAGACTGTCAACAAATCAGTGAACAGTGCAGAATTGCTAAGCGAGCCAGTCAAATCCTCATTGTTCCTTCCTTGCTGTGGTCACCAACCCCAATAATGATCACATTGTACACTGCTCAAAAGATGTTAAAGGAGGTTTTAAGAGTAAGGAAAGTGATCATTTCCTCCCCTAAAGTCACAGATTTCCCTTCTGAGTTTCCGCCAAGTACCACTGCTGAAATACCAAGTCATCACCCTTGATTAGCTTTGCTGGCTGTAAGGGATACTGCCTGGAGTATATTGGTCTTAGAGCAGACACTCACGCCATGCCTACATTTCAAAGCACAGGAAAGGAGGCACTCAGTTTGCAGATGCAGAGAAAGCTTCTCTGCAAATTGGCTAAAAGTATGTGGAGCCCTCGAACAAAAGTTGCTTAAAACTCACTCCAAACAAAAAGGATTAGTGCTGGAATCCCTGCACACTTTGAAAATTTGTGTCTAAAGGGGGATTTGCTTATTTATTGGGGGGGGGGGAAGAGAAGTGTTGGACCAATAATGTTTATTATATTATTGTGCCTTTTAATACTCTTATTGGACCTATCCAATGGCTAGGATTTAGAACCCATCCAGACCCTATTCATTTAATCTAAATACCAGATAGACAGTTTCATTCTCCACCCCACTCCACACTATAAACAAGTGCTACACCTGCTGCTCATAAGAACGGCCATACTGGGTCAGACCAATTGTCCATCTAGCCCAATATCCTGTCCTCTCACAGTGTCCAATGCCAGGTGCTTCAGAGGGAATGAACAGAACAGTAATCATCAAGTGATCCATCCCGTTGCCCATTCCCAGATTCTGGCAAACAGCAATCCCTGCCCATCCTGGCTAACGTGTTCCTCCATGAACTTATCTTGTTCTCCATGAACATATCCTGTTCCTCCATTAACTCATCTAGTTCTTTTTTGTTGGAAGTTATGTCATATAGTTTTCATTTAGATCCCTGGCCTTTCTTGGAGTGAGGTCAGGGTCCTTTTACTTAATTTCAATGTCAACCTGTTCCAGAAGAAGAGCACAGTTCACTCAGTCCCAGTAAACATGAGAATTTACACTGTGACTTCCTGAGAAGGGTTCTTCAAGCATAAGGATGTTTCCATATGAAGCACTGTGTGATCTATGCCTGATGTCAAACTCTTGGATTCCATTCTTGGCTGTGGCAATGACTCTTTTGTGACTTAGAGTAAGCAGATAGCTACTCTGTACTTCAGTTTCCCTATCTGTAAAAATGATAGTGTTGTTGGGTGCAGCTTTTAAAATTCTTTGATATTCTCAAATGAAAGACTGTATATAATTCTTATCTAGGTGTTTACTTGGTCTACACCACTGTGGTATGTGAGTGCATATTGTATAACTCTGGCTTCCAACTGCAGCTTAGGCATGGTCTACACTAGAAACTTATGTTGATATAACTATGTCACTTAGCCACACCACCCCTGAGCGACGCAGTTATATCAACCTAACCCCCAGTGTAGACAGTGCTATGTCGACAGGTTGATTGGCCTCCCAAACCCATAAATATCCTTGTACAGTATGTGTGGGGAAAACACTCTATCGCAAAATGTTATATCAAGACTAAGTAGATGTTCTGTTTTTCTAGTCAAGTTATTCTATTGTATGTGCACTTGCCAGTTTTGGACTCGCTTGCTATTTGAATTAACTTATTTATTTTTACAAAAAACCCTGCGAAGTCGTTACACAGCATTGCACAGACTCTCAGACACTGTTGTGTGGGCATGAGCAATGTCTCTTATCAAGTTCAGACCTGGAACATCTTTTGCTGGAAAGAAGCTAACAGAAAAAGTCCAAACAACATACCAACACTGCAGTGAGACATATTGCTCTTTTGCCTATGACTTACCCCTTTAGCAAAAACCTTAGCCTTATGGTGGTTAACCACTGCAATGAGTAAGGAGATGCTTTTTCCAGGAGCCCAATCTGAAGTCAAAAGGGATTGTGGATGCTTGAAAATTAAACCTTACATTAACCTTTCTAAAAAAGAAATGAGGACAGGATAAAGAGCAGTGGGAGGGCTCATGGAGCTAAGGTGTGAGCAGCAGGAGCCTCCTGACAAAAAACTGGCATCCTTTCCACTGAAGCATGAGTATTTGTTATTTAGATCGTAAGCTCTTTGGGATATGGTCTGCATATTTTTGTCATGTGTCTACAATGCCTAGCTTAACAGGGCCCTGTTCCCTGACTGGGGCCTGTAACTGCTACTGTAATATAAATCATAAAAGTAAAATCAAAATAATTCTTGTCCTTGTTTTGAAAATACATGAAGTGAGCAGTGAGCATCAACAAACTACAGTGGAGAAAGGCCATGAAGTGTACTTGGTGAGTGTTATATATTCATGAAGAGTGGGTTTGTTCATTAGGTACCAAATAGTAAATCTGCTGTATAGACCCAAACTGATGGCCCTTTTTTTCCTAAACAATCCAAGACTAATAAAAGGCAATATCTGTAATTTAGTAAGATATCTATTGTCTAAATTAGAACATAAGTGTTTTCATGATTTCAGATTTAAAAAAAAAATTACTGCTATTTCTTTAGTCAAGAACATATGCTGTTTCCTCTTAGTTCTTCCTGGAATTTTCCTTTCAGTCGGTTTAAACAACTAAATGGAAAAGAAATAAAAGCATAAAATATGCAGATTGTGTGCATGAATGCCATACATGAGCCTCCATTTTGCCAGCACTAATACCATCTCCACATACCACACCACCTCCACACTGCATCCCATCCCTGCTGACACTAATACCCTCACAGGTAGGGAACAGGTGCACTACCTATCTTAGAGTATCCTAGAAAGAAGAGATTTGAATAGATATATGGCAAGAGATTTCCAGGATGCCACCTGGTAGGTAATGACAGTCTAAACAAGCCCTGTAGGAATGGCCATGACCAATCTGAACCAGAAAGTTAAATGCCTGCCTCCAAGAGCCAATCATCCGAGATAGGGCTGGAACACAACTAACTAGGAATAGCAGCCCACGGAAATAAAGTTAGAGTTACAACTTTAGTTGCCTGCTTTCTCTTAAGAAACAGCAAAAGAAGTTTTTGTTCTTGAAAAATCAGAGTTAACAGCACTGACCACACAGATCAGCAAATCAGCCAAGAAAAAATACCAAAGTGGAAGCTTGTGATTCTCATACACCAAAGCCCCATGAATGCCTTTTAGCAAAACGAAGGAACTTTTTAAGATATAAACTACATCCAGGGTAATCATCAGGACTAAATGCCCATTTTACCAGGCTTTACATTTGACTGCTTTATTTATGCAAGAACTTCCAGTACTGGCTTCTGAATGCTCTTGGTTTGCTAGCATGATTTCAAGTGACTTTGTGCAACACACACAGATTGCCTAGCAAACGAAGACTGCTTAGGGCAACAAATGAGCAAGCAAGGTAACAAGCCAGGAATGCTATGTAGAAGTGGTCTAGAACTGTGTTCAGATAGAAACTTACAAACTCTGAGGAAGGGGCTGTCCTTGAGTGAGAGGGAGAAGAAAACTGAAGGAAGTGGGGAAGCTCGGGGAGCAGGTGGGAGAGAGATGTTTGTAGGGCAATTCTCATTTCTTTGGTTCTAAAAATACTAGCTGAGGCACTGTTTCCCTTTAAGGAACAATGAGTCTGACAGAGACCTCCCCTGCATGTGTTGATATCTACTCTGTGTTGTCTCTGAATATATACACAGTTCACTTAGCCTTAGCATGTGTGGGAGTTGTACTCACCTTCCATTTATGGGCACATTTTCTCTGTGAGAGAGTGAGGGATTGATTGCAAAAGCCGTGAATCAGAGCACCCTGGGACCAGTGCTGAAAAGCTTCTGACTCCAAAAACAGGATTAGAATTCATGGGAGCCAAGGCATCAACGTCCTGTGGTGGCTTTTTGTCCAAAACCACAGAAATTACTCTTTAGGCCTGAACAGGGAACTAAAGTAAAAAATGAGGCTCTTATCAGGTTACTGATACACTCATCATTCAGCCATAGCCAGCCTCTTTCAACCACAGCAGCCTTACATACAGGCCTGAGAAAGAGAAAGCTTTCAGAACGGCTTAAGTAATCATGCAAGGGTGTGATGTAATTACTTTAACAGCTAAAACTCAACCACAATGTAAACTACTCAGATCTCTACCTGCTTTTTCTTGCATGTGTTCAGGTCACTAATTAGTGTTTGCTGCTTGCTGAGGTAAATTTTGCGTCCCATTATCACCAGCTCGAATTTCCTAGTCAAAAAGCACAGCATCAAATCCAGAGTGGGTTGAACTGGATACAAAGCAATGACCTCTCTTTACCACTGGAAAAGACCTTCCCTTTGCAGCAAACCAAAGTAAATAGAACACTCAAGACAGGAATAACCCTATCTAAACTTGTACAGTTCAGGTCACAGTGAACTTCACTGACAACAGGCAAATCCCAATAAAAATGTGTTGCTCAAAACTAAAGTTTTTAAAATGGAAAATTCAGAATGGCAATTCCACAGCCAGCCAATGCTCTCTCCAGCCAGGACCTATATCTCCCATTTCCTGCACCTAAACTACCCCATCTACGTGCTTTTGGTATTGTCTGCAGATCCGCTAACAGCCTACGCACTGACCTCCAAAGCACTACTCCAATCAGAGCTCACTATGATGCTCATTACATCCTTCACTCACCTCGATCACACTATTTCCCTCTTACAAATATCTTGCATTTATTCTTCACACAGGGTCTGAGGAACTACATACATCCTTCCAGCTCCTCCATTCCATTTCGAGTCAGACACTCCATTCATTGTGGTCACACTTAAATTTCATTTCATATTTAGAAATACTGCTGAATGAAGCAGTATCTCAAATTTTTCAGAACTGAATAAGATTTAAATGGGTTGTACGCTTTTAATCCTTCATGCAGGCTGGAATTCTCAGTGTATCTACCTTTAACATCCTCTAGTTTTGGCTCTGAGACCTTATGCTTCAGACCTATACCCAATACACATTTAGTCTGCTCACTTCAGACACATAACACCACAGTTACTAAAAAACAAATGGAAGCCTTCCTTCTTTCCCTGGAGAGGAGACCTCACTGATTTTATCACAGTCATTTGTAGCTAATTATATTAAGTTTCTCCAGGTTATGGAAATGGTTTGCCTGTATCACTATAGTGATTTGATCCTGCTACCCTACCACAAGAGGCGTAGGATTGGGGTGTAGATGAATGCTGGACAGGTTATTCTCTCTATTTTAAAAACCATTTAGGTTTTTCCCTCAGAAAGAATTTCAGATTCGCTATATATGAAGTGTGTCTCAGGCTTGTCTATACTATGTCACACTGCAAATGCAAGCAGCACATTTTCAATAAGAAGCAAACAGATCTTTCAAATGTTTTGACTTATTAAAAACAAGCAAACCCTTTTTGTTACATGCTGATTTTTTAAAATAGAACTAAGTGACTTATTTATCCATTGTGAAGTATTGTTTGATGCAAAGTCACTTACCTGAGATACAAAGCCCTCAATAACTGCTAACAACACAATTGCCAATAGATCCTTAAACTACAGCTGAATTCCACTACACTTATATAGCCACCTACAGATTTACTCTATCAAGGATTCAGTCATTTGGCATTGTCAATTTAATATTCAGTAATGTTGTACCATCCATATTCATCATATGCATCTACAGCCTCATCCCACAAGGCGCCCAGCACCTGTTGCAAAATAAAGAAAGCAATCCTACAATGGGAAAGGAGGCTGCTGTACATCAGGATCTATGTAACACCATGGCTTTTCTCCCTTGGGCTCTTTGTTACCAACAAACTTTGGGATTTATGCAGCTAATCCTCGTTAAATTCTTTTCATCAAACCAGTCACTACTTTAATTACTTCTCCGTTTCACTCAGATTATTCACTTGTATGATAACTTTTTCCTTTGGCCTTTTTAATTACTTCTGTATTGACACAGAGGTTCAGTGTTAATTTCTGCATCATTTGATGTCCAACCCTATTCATTACACACCACCAGTGGCTTTTCATTTTCCAGTGAATTCCACCTGCCACTAAAAGGGACTCAGACTGCACACAAGAACTGGTGAGAAGGACCTAGTGAAATTTTTATGCATGTGATGTCTTCATTGTAAATCTGAATTCCTGTCAGTGTTTAAACCTGTGAAATGCAGAGGGAATTTAAATAACAATACAGTCACTAAGGCAGGTGATTGTTTAAATTGCTGAATGTTCATCCTGCTGTTAGCAGCCTGCACATTGTTATTATAGAACAAGATACAGCAAGGTACTTGGAGAAGGAATTTAAGGTGTTAATAACTGATACAAAATATTTCTTTCACGTATTTTTCCTCCATTTCATGTCAACATAAATTCTGACAACAGAAAAGCACTATTAATCTATGTTATCATTTATGTTTAAAGGCTGCTTTTAATTTACAGGATATTAAGAGCCTAAATTTCAACATCCTATATTTTCATAGTCAGTGTTTAAATGATTACTTCATCTGCCCCTTTAAGTAGAGGCATATCATTAGTTTCCCAGTGCTGATTTACTTATTCATTTCTATTGAGATAATTTAAAATAGACATATTCCATTTAAATAAACACGCCCTCTGCAAAAGCACTCTCCTTTATCAAGTCTTTACAGAACACCTGTGTCTCCGTAAGTGAAATAATTTATTCATTAGAAGGAACGGCAGTAGTTTCCACACTAACATGTTGATCCAAATGTATTTAGCCATTGCCCAAAGTATGTGTCCCCAGATTCCCATTTATGATTGAGGCCCTCCAACATACAAATACTTAGTCCAAGAGCACAAGTTGTCACCCTGACACCCAAGCTGTCCATGTTCTGATATAAGAAATAATGACTTGCTGGGAAAACGAACACTCCTGAGCCTCTACTGATGGAGAGTCCCAAGTGGCATGTATTTTTACAGATCTTTCAGAAAATGGGTATCAAAATGCAAAATTTGTCATTTAATACTATCATGTGGAAATTGGGGCCTTGCCTAGAGCGTTTATGATCTAAACCCAACGAACAGATTACAAGGCGATGTAAATACATTACTACTCAATATTTTACTTACCTTTCAAATAAATGTTATATCTGTTTTGCTCAGCATCAAAGTCTGCAATTTAAGAAGAAATGAAGCACCTCATGGCATGAACAAAGAGTAAAATTAATATGACAACTGCATTCCTTACCATCTCCTAACTCTTGTTCTCAGAATATACTGCCTCCACAGAGACACACTGCAAGGGTTTCATCATCTAGCCATGCAGCCATGACCACTTGGTGCAGTAGTTGATATTAAACGTCAAATACATTTACCTTGACTGTCACATTCTACAGACCAATGGCATCACGACCCTGCTCCCTTAGCTCCTCTATAACTCTACCAAGAGCTGGTTAGAGCATGGCTCCAAACTTAAGCTGAGGGAAAGAGTCACAGGGAGATTCTGTGGAGGCAATACATTCAGAGAAAAAGGGGTAATGTTGCCTTTTCCTCTTTTTAATGATATGGTCTTCAGAGCCCCACTTTACCAGAGTAGTTGGCAGTGACCTACTAGAGGAGGCAATAGGCCGAGAAGCCTTTCTTGTTTTTCAAATCTTGTTCAATTGTGCCCACTTAACATACATACTGAATGGTGTATTTCTGGATGTCCTTAATGGTTCCCTTTCTTGTGAAGTGTTTGTGATTTGTAACTGAATTGATGGGTACATCTTAAATCTTATAAACCTTTGTAAAAACAAGAGCAAAACAAACAAGTTCTTTATTTATGGGGATTTCCCAAGATTTTTTTTTTTTAAATTATACCTAGGTAAACTAAATAAATGACCAAAGTGGAGCAAGCTAATAATGTTTGAAGCCCAAGGTCTGTATTTCTCTAGTAGCTCTGAAATTGTGGGTATCTGTGAAAAGGCACTTTCTACAGACAACACATTAAACAAGTATGTGTTCAAGAGAAGAGGAAAGCACCTGATGAGAGCCCATCACCCTAGTACATCCATATTGGTAGTTTAAATAATTAATCAATGACATGGCAGTAGTAGAATATATTTGTTGGCGATCCCTCCTTTCTATCAGCTTCAGAAATGGAGAACCCAGTCCAGTTTCCAAATTAGAGTCAACTACTTCAATATTTTACTAAAATCTGCCACTTGAATGAGCCAATATATGCCTCCAGTTTTGAGAAGCAGCATCATGTCTTCCTTTGGAAGATAGAGAGATCCAAACATATTTAGTCACAGTGCAAAGATTTGAGAATTGAAATGATTAACAACTCTTTCAATTTCTAAGCAGGTAATCCAATTGTTATCAATTTTTCTCAACATGCTAATAGTTGATATGCTGTGACTACAGCCCTGGTCCTGCAGCTCCTATGCTATTTAACAATAAAAGAAAATCTGTAGCAAGTGTCAGCTGTAGAAATACCATTATGTTCTTTCTAAGTGAAATCAACCAATGGAGGACAACATGCTCACACAAACAGCCTACTCTTACTTCCACTGAGGTCAGTCGCAAAACTCCATTTGGCATAACGCAAAACTAGGAGCAAACTCAAAACTAGACATGCCCAAAAGAATCCATTGCTTAATTACACCTTGTTTTCGGAAAAATAGAACAGATTTAAAAGAAAATCAACTATATGGAATGTTTGAAAGGGAGTAAGAACTACAGCTGGGCAGGAAATGTTCCATGAACATTTTTTAGGTTTCAACAATTTTTCCCATTCTGCATCAGGAGGAACCTGAGACCTTTCCAATTTAAGTTGGTTTTTTTTGGTTTTTTTTTTTTAAAAGAAAAGCCATCTCAGACTATCCCAGTACTTACAGCACTCAGCAGGCTGTTGGCTGCTTTGAGACAGGTCTCTCAATCTCTCCTATTGGAACTGTTATACTCTGTGTAAATAAATTTAATATTCTTTGAACAGGAGAGACTCACTATAGCCTGGCATGTGGTGAATCAAGCAGAATGAAGTCTTGAACCCATGTCTCTCATGTGCTGGGCTAACCACATACTTTAGCCATCAGGCTATTAGCTATTCTGGGGTTGATCTCACTCTCAAAATTTAATTCTAGACCTGAGAAACCTCTTTCCAATAACTTTTCACTGAAACATACACCATCTTGTGAAACATTTCAGTTTTGTCAACTTTATAACTCTAAACAACTCTAGTAACAAGGCATTTTTGATGTACAAAAGAGGAAAAACATTAAACCTAAGTCAAAATGAAAAGTATTACCCTGACATTTAATTATCAGTAACTCAAGAGGGTTGATAAATATTCCTTAAGAAGTAAACTGTTTTTCCTTTGTTTTCAGAATAAACTGGACAATTTTAATGCAAACTTATTTTTTATGCTCAAGTTGGAAGGAATAAGTTAACTTGAGTCTTCAGAAATAAAACCTGTTCTCCTCCTTATCTATGGAAAGACACAACATCAGCTAAGGACAGAAGGATATAAAGAAGAATTTTATGAAAAAAATCTGTATATGCTATACTTAATACTGACTAAAAAACGTGTCCCATGTGTTGTAGCTGCTAAGCATTCCTGAATTGCTCTTGTAGGATGAAAAGCAGTGTATATACTGAGCAGCATTCTCCCTTATTCCACAAATGAAAGTGCTAAATGCCGAGTCTTTGTTATATGTCAAACTATTCATGATTCCATCTTTTTGCTGTACATTGTCTTTTCCATAGAACGCTTGGATTATCTTTTTCCAATACATCTTATGCACCAGTTATGTTAGAAGATTTTTCAGAGGAAAGAAGCAATAACTCTTCTGAAGTCTGTTAAGAAAATTACACACCAGGGATTGTGGGCTGCTTTTCCCTTATTTGAAATCATCCTGCCAAAAGGCTAAGCTCAGTTCAAGGAAGACTTCACATTAACTATAACAAGCTAAATAGTTCTCAAAATTTACAGACCTAAGATACTTTGCTGCTTACATATGCGCTAAAGAAGGCTATAACCTTAACTATATATATATTTTTAGCCTCAGCACTAAAGACTGAATAGCCACAATAACACTAAAATTAATTTAAAGGGAGTTAGCTGCTTATTACAAAAAGGTAAGTTCTTTAGTGGTCTTAGGAAACTTAAAATCAAGTTAGTTACAATTAAGTTTACAGCCTAGACTGGACAGGGTGAAGGTGACAAAATTCATCTTGGACTCCTAGAAATCTTAAGGGAATTTGGGATCACAGCATGGTCTAGGGGTTACAACAACAAACTAAATACATACCACTTACTTGACAGAGAAGTCATTCAACCATACTTTAATTCATCCATCTGCAAAGTGTGTCCACCCTTATAATCCGCTTTAAGAATCTCTTTATGTGTACAGAGTATTAGTATTTCACTGCACATCTGATCAGTTATGGCAGTTAAGTTATTTCTGGACAACAGTGGACAAACAGATCTAAACATGTATTTTCAATCTAAAAGTAGTTTATTTTAGATTAAGAAGCAGTAAAGCAGATGTTGGCACTGCATCTTTCCATATGAAGTTATACAGAGACATGGTCTCATAATATAAATAAATTAATAGTACAAATATGAACATTTAAATGTGTTTAAAGGTATCGTATACCTAACTATTTTTAAAAGTTAACTCAACATGTGTATTGTCTTAAAGTAACAATTTGCTTTTTAAAAACGTTATGTCAATAGACTAGAAATCAATATCAACCCTACAATTAATAATAAACCTCTGTGCACATGCAAGAAAGTTTATTTTATCCAATCCCACCTAATCAGTCCTCATTCTCAGACCAGCTGAAACCTGGAAGAACAAGGAATCTCACAAAGAAGCTTGGTCTGAGAAGGTATCTGAGGCGTGGCCAGTCCAAATTTCGAAGTGGCCAGTGTGAACAGCACTCATGCAAACTACCTCACACTTTTGGGAGTGAAGTCTCATCAGCCTTCTCAGAATCTAACCATAAGATCACTTTCTTGATGATCCTCCCACCACAAATAAATTAACTGGGGAAGGGAAGGAGTGATGTCTCTCCACCACATGAAGTACCCTTGTCTACAATCCCAGAAACATGATGACATCTTCTACACCTAGACTCCCACTGAAGAAAACCCAATTCTTTACCCAATTACCACCTCTCCTTCCCTCAACCATGTCTCCACAAGTTACTCAACTCCTCCTAAGAGCCTCACAATTGTTATTTAATAGAGACCCACAAAAGCAGTGCACTTTTAAGATCCGCAGCTCACAAAGGTATAATAGGACACAATACAGGGATTCCCAGATCTGTCTGTGCCTCACAATATGAGGTTGAGCAAGCCATTTACCTGTGGCACAGTTTGCCCATTTGTAAATGGAGAAATTGACACCCAACTTTGTCAAGTTCTTTCAGCTCTATGTCTGTCAAATGCTAAATAAATGCTAAGTGTTATCATTCAACTGTTTTTCACCTATGACTCTCAGAGAAGAACATGTGCTGGTTTCTACTACTTCATTTATAAAAGGGCCATTTAATTTCTACATAAAGAAAATGTGAGAGGCAGTCTTTGGCTGGAAGCTGGTAACATGTAGGAGATCATGCTGTGCTGAAGGACTTAAATGTAATTATTTAGTTATGATCATTATTAGCTGCTTTTAATCACAATAATGAACGAATACAGTAGTACTTATGCAGGGGAAGTCAATGGAAATCCATTAAAAAGCTAATTAAAAGACAGTCTTTAAGAAGAGTCACAGCTTCGCTCTCTCTCTATTAGGTAATATAAACTAGTGAATTGTGCAGCTTTGAAAATTTCCACCAGTAGAGCTGGTAAGCACTATTTCCCCCTGTAGCCATAAAACTATAATAAATCCTGCTTTAGGGGAACTTTCTATTTCAAGGAGAGAGGGGGGGAAAGGCTTTGCTATTGCTTGTGTGGGTAGAATTAAAATTGACACTGTTCAGCATGTAATATCACACCTGTTGTGAATCCACACTCACTGTCAGAACACCTCGGCTGTATCCACACTGGCAGGACTGGGACCAAGGATTCACCACCAGTTGAAACAATAGGCAACGTAGTGTAGACAGAGCCCCACAGTTTACATGACCACTTTTTGTGGGAAAGGACTGGTTTCAATTAAACTTAAAATCAAGAAGGTTTCTCAAGTCTAAAGTAGGAGGAGGACTGGATGAGGGGGGAGAAAAAAACATCCTGTATAACCCCATAGCCTGGTGTTCAAGGCCGTCACTTGGGATGTGGGAGACACGGGTTCAAGTCCCCACTCCAAAGTAGGCAGAGCAGGGTCTTGAACCTAGGTCTTCCAAAAGTCAGGTCAGTGCCCTGACCCATGGGTTTGACTACTATGGGGTGAGGATATCTCCCTCCTCCTTCTTGGTCCTGAAAATATTCCTGACTAAACTTTTGTTGAAGCTATCCCTCAAAAAGTTTCAATTTTGAAGAATCAGGATTTTCCAACAAGGAACTATTTTGTTGAAATATTCATGACCCCAGTATCCATAGCCCTGTTCCTGGCATCATTTACTTACTATTCTTTCTTTATCACTTACAGCCCATCTAAACCACTTCATCAGGCATGAGGTGGATTTCAAAAAAGAAACCAAGGCAGTGGTTCCAGGATTTAAATGTATTTAAATAGGTATAGGATTCTTCACTGAAAATGAGTTCTTTTAGAATAATTTGTAACTGACCTGATAGACTAAGTTTGCTGGAACATTCAAATAAAACAGAAACAAATACCTGGGGTTAAATTAAATTATTACTTTGAGCAAAAATAGAAGAAAAATGGTACCTTGAAGGGAAACAAAGTTCATGGACATTGATTAAAGCAAAGAGTATTGTGCTATGATGAATGACTATGCTGCTCTGGATATGTGCATGAAAAGAGAATATTGTTCTCACCTGTGGACCTTTTCCTTTAGTCAGGGTCCCTAATGAATCCAAGTCCCTGTAGTTCACCTCTAGTTCTTTACTTTGTTTCTTTCCAGACTCCAATTTAACATTACTCTTCCCAGTATTCTGAGACCAGAACTCAGACGTACTGTTGATTCAAATATTTATTACTCTAACAGGCAGAGAGCATGTTGGAAATAGAAGGGATTTAGTCTCTTTTATATGCGATACCAAATGTTTGTTTGGTCTCTCTCTTTTTTTTTTTTAAACTTTTATTCAGGAAATATTTATTATTTTCTACAGACTTTTTTTTTTGTGCTTAAGGTTCAACATAGCGGGGCAGTCTGAAGGAAATGACTATACTCCATAAACATAAACATATGTTTGCTGAAAGAAGTCATTTAAGTGCTCTACTGCAATTACAGCCATAATTGTAGGAATAGTAACTTTAATATGGTATTGCTAATGCGAAAATTCAATTTCAATGCATAGCAAACACTTGACATTTCTTTAAAGCATATTTAACCGATACATCTTTTCTGAAGCAATGAATGGCACAGCATCCCACTGGGAATATTATGCTACATTGGTCTACTGCACTTGACAAATAAGCAACTGTATAAGCTAGGTCCTACAACACAGGTGTTTAGCCACACCCTAGAACAAAAATCTGTAAAGACATTGACTGTAACATTTATGAGTTTTAAATAAACACCCAGTAGAATGCCTCTTCCTTGTTAGCAATCATTAAAAACCACTCAAATTTGATTCTGAAATTAATACAGTAGCACATCGTGTGGAGAGGGAGTGAAGCAAACACTCAACTACCAAGCATCCAAAATATACAAGAAACCCAACCTGAACCTTCAAGGAAAGCCCACTCCCAAATATTGCAATAGCCCCAAAGGAAAATTGGTGTTGTGAAGTCACATGCACTGCTTTATTTGTGATAATGTTTATTATTACTTGTATTACATCTAGACGCCTAACTAGATGCCCAAACAGAGATCAGGGCCCCATTGTATAAGACCTCTCTCTAAGCACTCACCATTAAATGATTTGATCAAAACCACAAAGCAACACATTGGCAGAGCTGTGAGCAGAGCCCTGCAGGCCTGCAAATCCATGAATATCTGTGGATCACGGACTGGATGTGGATACAAATTTTGTATCCCCAAAGGGCTCTACATGTAGGATCTCAAAAGCGGGGAAGTAGCTGTCTGTAACAGCCTACGAAGCTGCTTCCCCACCTTTGAGATACTATCTTCCCTCTTCCCCCCGCACCATATACAGCGAAAGGGGAGGTGAAAAATCAAGACAGGCAGCAAAATCCCCCATGCTCCTATCACTGTCATTTAAGCAACCAACCAATTTAGGAAACCTCTTCTGACTTCAGGTCCATTGGAGAGGGAGGCAGCTGCTTCTTTGCATGGGGGATTTTGCTGCCTGTCTTGATCATCACCTCTCCTTTCCCTGTATCTGGGGGAGAGGGGACAGGAGAGGGAAGATAGGATCTTGAAGGCAGGGAAGCAGGCTATGAGCTGCAGACAGCTGCTTCCCCTCCTTTGAGATCCTCTATACGAATACACAGGCACACACAGAGATCATGTGCTGGGTATTTGCCTCAGGCCCACTTTGTGCGTGTGTGTGCGCATGCGTGCTTGCGCGCGCACAAATGAATTGTTTTGTCCATGTTAAAAAATTCTGCTGACCTTTTTCTGAAGAGCTCTAGTATCCCCCGATTTTGGGCAGGGACATGACATTTGGCAGGAGGTGGCCTTTGTAACAGGGATGTCCTTTTGTCATTCATGTAAAAAATAAAATAAAATAAAATCTGGCCAAATTACAACCCTTTGGGAAAAAAAATCCCATACCAAAGATGCTCAGAACAGACTGCTTACATTTTAACAGATAACGTCTCAGAAGATTCCATCCTTACTGATCACACTCGAAGCCTCTCACAGCTCCTACCTGCCAGTCAACTTGCACACGTATCATTCCCCCCAGAGTGACTGTGCATGTTCCCTCCAGACCAGGACTATAGAAGCAAACCCAAATTTCCTGTAATGGCTTCTCTCTGATGCTCCAGGCTGGGGTAACACCCTCGCAATCGCACCCAGGCATTGTAGGGGAGGAGGCAGTGTCATTCAAATTCAGCAGAGGACCACAAAAACTGGACCAGGTGGGAGGAAAAGGAATAGATTGGGACTAGCAGTCTGGTGAGACTGGGACTGGAGGAGGCATGGGTGGGCAGGGGAGAGAAATAGATTGGTACTATCTGGGAAAGGAGTCTGGGAGACAGAGGTGAGGGACAGGGGAGGCTGGAATTGGTGAAGCAGAGAAACTGGGAACTCCTGAGGGAAATGGAGGGTGGAGGGAAGACTGCATGTACAATGGGAGCCAGTTGGTGGCTTCCAACTTTCCCAACAAATGCAGCAGGGGTCCTACAGATAATGGGCTCTTTCACTGCACTCTGATTCCTCCCCCGAGTAGATACATCCTGAGATAGGGGTACAGTGGAAAAAGTTGTATGTGATCCTGTAATTAAAGACTTTATCATAATGTGTGTGCACGAAGGGGCCCAGTTAGAATCACATAGGCAACTGGATTTCTGAGTGCTAACTTTCAAGTTATTGATTTTGTAACCTTAATAATATTCTTTTAACATTTGTGTGTGTATAATTATAAGTTGGTAATAGCAAGCATATTGTTGTTGTCACTTAGCAACCTTCATTGAGCAGAAGTCTTGATGCATCTGTTAACTAGACAAAAAGCAATGACTTAAGTGAAACATTGAGCCTTCTGCTTTGAATGTTACAAGTTCTGTGGTTTTAAGATAGGCCCTTTTGCTCTATTGTAATTGAGTTTGGTATGTTTGTGGTAAAACCCTTTGAAAAAACAAAACAAAACAAAACTAATTCTGTCCTGGAAGCACACTGAGCACATTAAAATAGATTTCCCTCTCATATTAAAAGAAATGCTTAGGGATTTTTAGTGTACAAATATTCAACAGGAACTTTCTATATATAGCATAATGTTTATAAACACAAGTACTGTTGCCCAACTGTTCCCCACAAATACAAACTCATATTCAAGTGTCTTCTTTAAATGCTTACAATTGATCTGACACCAATGACCTCTTGACTGGTCAGGCTACAAAAGTTCTCTATCAGTGAGCAGATTAATCAGTGCTCATGCACAATAAGTACATATGCTATAAATTTTTCTAAATAAACAATGGTATTTATTTAGCATTTTACAGATATACCCAAAAGGCACTAACTGAGCATTATGGTTTAATAAGCAAAAGCTATTCATCCTAAAGATGAAGTTTCTGCATGATTTAATAGCTGAATGCATTTACTACTTAAACAAATATCCATGTGGGCAGTGGGAAGCAATGCTAACTATCTTACCTCTAACCATTGGGGGATGAGCTAGTGCAGTAGGAAATGAAAACACAGTGTCTTAGATTAAACACATTCGACAAAGGCTTAACTCTAAATACACCACACACAGAAGACTAAAGAACTTTTGTGCAGAAGACTAAGCATCCAATCTTGCTCCCACTACATTCAACTGCACTACACCCATTAATTGCTCTCACCTGACTTCGCTCTCCACCACACCATTCTACTCTGCCCCAAAAGTGCCTGCACCTATTGAATTTGAAGTGGCCAAACTGAATTTAATCAAGTTTTGAGGATCTACTTGCTCTTATGGTGAAAATTCCTACAGCATATCTTACCCTAGAGGTGTTTTTTAACTCTCTCTTTCATACACACCCCTGTGTTATAAACATTTGAAAAGAGAGAACTTTAACTCTGTGGTGCAAACTGACTTGCCCATCAGCAGAAACATGCAACTCAATGAGGCTTTATGTAGTCAGTTACAGACCATTTTCACAATGGTACTAACCTCTTAAATCATTATTCTGTATTAAAGTTAATTGGCATTACTGTTTTGCATTTTTAACACTTCTAGCATCTGGAAGAGCTTTAGCAAAGGGAAAACCAACCACAGAACAAGTAGTGAGACCCTCCTGTAAGAACAATACATCACAAACTCTCGTAATGTCTGGATCATATTTCATAATATGTATTAACAGACTGATCTACTTGCTGTGGTTCTAATGTAGTTTCATTTCATTTATGACAGCTTTTTTTTTTTGCAGGAGATCAACTGATAGCAAGAAGGTTACTCCTCACGTCTTTTTAAAAGTTTGCTTTGCTGAAGTGTTTGTAATAATACAAATTATTATTATTACTACTACTACTACTACTACTAAACGTCCTGGGACAAGTTAGAATCATTTTGCAATAAGAAGGGAAAAGTATGTTGTGCTGGTACATTTAAGTTTTTTATTGCTTTTTAAAATATTCTTTATAGAATCGGAAGTCTCAAAATGTTAATTTTAAATTCATCCCGATTTGATGTGTCCCAACAGATAATATCTAACATGAAATTTACTATATTTTGAGATCAAGTTTCCTGCACATACAGCAATATTGCATCTCTCTGGTTTGGTACAACCCATTTGGTACAAAAGAAAATTAGAAGAATTTCTTTTATATATTATGAGCAGGAGAAAGATGAAGAAAAATATAGGCCTTCTACTTAGCCGGGAAGGAGAGCTAATAACTGATGACATCGAAAAAGCTGAGGCGTTTAATGCCTATTTTGCTTGCATCTTAATAGAGTAATGATACTTAACACAATATTAACAACAAGGGGGGAAATGCAAGTAAAAATATGTAAAGAACAGGTTAAAGAATATTTAGGTAAGTTAGAAGCATTCAAGTCGGCAAGGCCTGATGAAATTCATCCTAGGGAATTAAAGGAATTAGCTGAAGCAATCTTGGGACTGTTAGTTATTATCCTTGAGAACTCCGGGAGGACTGGCGAGGTCCCACAAGACAGGAGAAGGGCAAACAGAGTACCTATCTGCAAAAAGGGGAACAAAGAGAATCTGGGAAATTATAGACCAATCAGCCTAATTTCAGCACCTGGAAAGATACTGGAACAAATTATTAAACAATCAGTTTGTAAGCACTGGGAGGATAATAGGGTTATAAGGAATAGAGAATGCATGGATTTGTCACGAAAAAATCATTCCAAACCAACCTAATTTTCTTCTTTGACAGGTTTACTGGCCTAGTGGATTGGGGAGAAGCAGTAGACATGATATACCTTGATTTTACCAAGGTTTATGACACAGTCCCACATGATATTCTCATAAGCCAACTACAAAACATGGTCTAGATGAAATTACTTATAAAGTGGATTCACAACTGATTGAAATACTGTACTCAAAGATAAATAGTTTGCAGTCAAACTAGGAGGAAGTATGTCGTGGGGTCCTGCAGTGGTCAGTCCTAGGTCTGAGTTAATTGTCCCACTCTATTTGGCACTGGTGAGGCATCAGCTCGAATGCTGTATGCAATTCTGAATCCACCCTTTGGGAAAGATGTGGACAAACAGGAAAGCGTCTGGAGAAGAGCAACAAAAATGATAAAAGGGTTAAAAACTTATAAGGAAAGGATAAAAAAAGCTGGACATGTTTAGTCTTGAGAAAACACTGGTGGTGGTGGTGGGGTATGTGTGTGGTGGGGGGTTATGGACCTGATAACATTCTTCAAATATGTTAAGGGCTAAAGAGGACAGTGATCAACTGTTATTTATGTCAACTGAATGTAGAACAAGTAGTAATGGGCTTAATTTGCAGCAAGGGAGATTTAGGTAGATAGGAAAAGCTTTCTAATTATAGAAGTAGTTAAACTCTTGAATAGGCTCCCAAGGGAGGTTGTGGAATCCCCATCACTGGAGGTTTTTATGAACAGGTTAGACAAACACCTATCAGGAATGGTCTAGGTTTATTTGGTCATGCCACAGCAAATTTGATGACTGGATTTGATGACTTCTCGAGGTCCCTTTAAGTCCTACACTTCCATGATTCTTGCACTTCATTTCTGCAGAAAGCCCTACTGCCTTATGCACTTCAGAAAAATATGATGGCATAAGAAAACTCTCAGTATTCAAAAACTAGAGAAGCTCAAATCTTTTGAGCATAGCATAATTGCTTCTGAATTACTAACATTTAGCTTGATATCAGAATGAACATTGTTGGGTATTCAGTTATAATAGCCATCGAACTTGTACACTGATCACTTCACAATTTCTCAAATGCTCATTAGGATGGCAGTTAAAGTTCCTCCATATCTTCAATAACTAGCATCTCAACACAGAAAACTCACTCACTCACCATCCTCAACAATTTACATCCTCTGCTCTGCTAGGTTCTATAATCATAAAACAGGGCAAAGAAAGTTATGAGCAAGAACAATCCAAAATACTCTTATGAGCAGAGAAGGACCTACTCATCCAGGACAATTACTTTACCTAATCCACAGATATTCCATAGCTTCTGAAGAAACTGTGAGATTTGATTAGTTAAGCAATTAACTAGGGAACTGTCTCTCAGGGGTTCTAAGTGAAAAAATATTACTGTTCATTATATTTGGAGAACAATTCCAACACAAGTCATTACACTTCCCTCCTCTAGCTCCAAATGGGAGCATTTCTCTTCACCTCACCTCCTATAAAAGCCATTTTAGATTACTGGGGCTCAAGAGTTCTATTCTATTAGTTCTATAGTATGTTCTATAACAGAGACAGCTATGTTTCAGAAATGAGCAAAGATACCCCCAATGCTTCAAATGCTTTGTAAACTTCGAGATCCTTCTGACTGGAAGCATGCTGATTAAATGATGATTTATCTGCCCTTTGCATTTTTTGTGGCAACAGATCAGTTAGCAATTTCTTTCAATGAATCAAAATTAAATTGTGTTTGTGTTTTCCTTTTTTATAATGATGCTTCATTCTGTTCATTCAACAGCAAATATTACTACACACATGGAACAATTACTCTTTTCAGTTTCAGTTTAAGGCAATTAGGGATGGGATTTTCAATAGCTCCCAAGTCACTTGGACTCATGCTACTAGGGCATTTCTGAAACCTCCCCCCAGCTGTCTAAGGTATAGCACGGTTTCTAAGTAACAGGCTCATAAGTAGAGAATTTCTCCAGGCACATTAACATCTCAGTAGACATTCATCAAGTGTCAGATATTTTTCTTCCCCCAAGTAGTAGATGTTAAGATAACTTACATGTACTTGTCAGGGTCTCCCCATTTTCTTGTTTCTAAAAATGTAAGGTGCTCTTACGGAATGTGTGCCTCTCTGTTCAATGTCATTTCTATTGCTTCTGTCCTTAATTGCACTAGAAGATTGTACAGAGCAAAGCAACATCTCTTTCATAGGGCAGGAAAGTGTGAATGTTGGTTGTGGAAAGATAAACTGATCTAATTGTTAACACAGGGATCTGGGAAACAAGGAGTACCAGGATCAATTTCTGGCTATGCCAGTCAATCATTGTGTGACCTTTTAAGCCATTTTGGTCCTGACATTCAGAACTTCTGAACAGCTCTTGCTCCAACAGGAGCCGGAGGTGATAAGCACCTCTGAAATCAGGCCGTTAACCTCTGGGTGCCTTAGTTCTCCCATTTCCATATATGGAACAAAACTCCCTACTCCTAGGTGTGTTTTATCAATTAACTCATGTTTGTAAAGCTCTTGGCTGTAGAATGACTCACTATGTGATGTCTATCACAACTGTTGGATGTGTTTCAGCATAGGTGTAAAAAAGGATCCAAGATTGCTAAATCAATCACATTGAATTTAATCATGCTATTAAAAATAGAAGATGCTCCTGTATTTAGCAATAAACAGCCAAAGGTGTTCCTATTGCTATAGTCAAGACCAGAGAGAGAAATTTAAATATAATTATATTGTGTAATCTGTTTATACACAAATATAAATACATATCTATATCTATTTATAGATAGATATAGATATACACACACACACACACACACACACGAGTAAGTCCACATTTACATGGTCTAAATAATACTTGCTTTAAAATATTAATTTTCACACCAGACAGTCTTCACATTTGCGCATCATCACATCCTCTGATAAAGTGTCTTAGGTCTCATCTGAACTGCTTAGGTGACACTGCTGTAACAAAAAAGAAAACACCCTACAAGCCTTAGTATCCTAGCATGGCTTTGCACATCGAAGGGTAATACTGATGCAAAGTTCAAATTGCATTCTGACACCAAGCTGTGCATAGTGGCATAGACATCATGCATCAGCTGCTCTATTGTTTGGAAAATATGTAGGGGTATTGAGATTTATATGCTGCAAGAGCCAATATTGCATGGGCTGCCAATTGTAAATTCTGCACCATTATGGAAATTCAGAATACTGTGTGGGCTTGCAAACTAATATGTTCCTTTTGCAGAGCTATTCCTTTCAAACATCCAGCTCTGCATTTTTCCCTGTCTTGTCCACCATCCACTCTCTTCTCATTACTTTATAGCTACAGCCTACTCAGAGCTGGACACTGAGGTGGGGCTGAGAAAGGAGGAGCCCTCCCAATGGGAAACATTCATGCATTTGACTTTGGCAGTGGCACTGTAGCTTGTGTTTTGGCGTTAATTCCCTTTCTCCCATTTAAACAGCAATTCTTGGCTAACTTATTGAACAAAATTCACAATACTTCACTGTAAACTCCCTCAACGACTACTTATCGTGAGTACCCAAGGAAAAAAAAACCTAACCCACTGGTTTATGTTACAGCTTTAATTCTTTGTAGAGTCCTTTAGCTGTGAAATACAAACCTGACATTTTATAAATAGCTCAGGAGGGGCTTGTTATGTGGTAAAACAACCTCCTCCCTGGAGTTCAGCCTCCTTTTCTCCCTCCCACTTTTGTTTTAGTAGTTTCATGTTAACGAGGTGGCTTTTATTGTCTCGTTTGCATGCCTGTGGGGTTAAGCTATGTTTTGTACATCTTACATACACACCATACTTCATTAAAAGAGTATTTTAGAGACAGAAAAAATAGGATGCTAGTGGCTGATTCTAGACATGTCTTCTATGCACGCTCATTAGGAATGACCTCAAAGCTGAGGTAAGCATTAGATCAACGTCTTGTGAATTCTATGCTTGTTATTTTGACTCTGCTTCAACCTTGCTTTATTTCAACCTCTGTTGTAGCCAACTGCTCAATTGAATCTATAGTAATAGCTGAGGAGAAAATTCATTCTCTCTCTATTTTCACTCAAACAGTTTTTTCAATAAACTTTCTTTTGGATTGAAACTCCTCCTGCTTCCTCCTCGCCAACAGATGATTTTGTTTTTGAGCATTCAATGAAAGACTAGTCAACCGTTCTTCAGTGATACAAAGATAAAACTTAAATGTAGATGCTTTACAGGAGGGGGCAGAGGACATGGTAACTTAAAAGGAAGCTAATATAAGATAAAACATTTTAAGAGACAGGAATGTGATTTTCATAATGATGGTATCTTTTTAGCCAGCTAGAGCCTACTATTTCTCATTCATGCAAACTAAAATAAAAAAAGAAAGTTATTCTTATTACTCCTTAAGTACACACAGGTTTATTGATTTTTAACAGGATAGATATATATTTACTTTCAAGGAACCTTTTAATTACAGCACAATTTTTTTAAGAGTAAGGATTATACAGTATTTCCTGCAATGACCAGTCTAATGGTAGAATTTTTGTTAGTCTATTAAGTGAAAATTCTTTGTGTGTCTTTGCAGAGATTTATTTTTAATATCTGTTTATATTTTCCCTACAGTTATAATTAACATGCCATCTCTACTTCTTTCTGAAATATTAATTACTTGCTATTTACACTGAAATACCATAATATTTCAGGATTCTTTTTTCCTTATAAGGTTAATTACTGTTTATAATTTTGGTTTTTCAATTAGGAGAAAAAATGAAAGGAAACAAAGAGCTTCAGGCATTTAAAGGTGAAGTCTCATCATTACAGTAAAAAAAAAAAAACTGAGCAAAAAATCAAAACCACTTGTTTTAGCCAACTCATGCTATAAAATTCAGTTTCATGCACACTAAGGTCAGAAGCATGAAAACGTCCCATCTGTCATGCAGTAGCTAGTAGATGATTTAATTTGATTTTAGTTGTATTTGTTGAACTAACCCCGTAAATGAAGTAGCTGTATATATGGTATGGCAACTTGGCACTACTGTAGTAAAGGCAGAATCAAAATGTCATCTAGTTTTCTTTGAGCACACGTCGTATTTCACACAGGATGACCTACAGCTTGTTAGTCTTGTCACTCTGGCTAGCCCCAGACTGACCTTCAGCTTGTTTCTAACAGCAAGAACTAGAATGGATAATATTGAGGGCTTTAAAAAAAAATCCACACACTTTCTCACTTGCTGGGAAGAAAAAAATCTCAAACCTGGTGCTGACTTGTTAATTGCCAGAGGGCAACAGCCGCCATAGGTTGCACTAAAACCGCAAAGAATGTTCAGGCCACATTTAAACAACCAAGGGTCAGCCAGGTGTCGTCCACTTACAAGAAAACAATTTTCTACTTCTGAACTTTGTCTTTTTCTCCTGATTTCTCCTGAGGGGGGTAGGCTTCCTTTTTATTTCATTAAAAATGAGTAAGGGGAAGGAGAAGAAGGGCTAGAACCAAGGAGAGTTGTGATACAACCAACAGGTTATTCTGAAATATACTTTGCAAATGTAACCCAACCAGTTAATTCTTCTTAACAAAGGTGAATTCTTAATTTTGTGAACCTGCTATCTCTACTGAATTCAGCAGGAAATATCTGTTAATCTACATAGATACTTCTGCCTAAAAACTACTTTTGGAGATGGAAGGAGGAATTCTCCTAAGAAGTATATTCCCCAATAAATATACTTCTTGGCACTGAGTAATACAAGTCTTTTGTGAGGCATCATATTCTGCAATGGTGAAAAAAATGCTCACTACTTGAAACAGGTATATTGAGATCTAAGTTGTTCTGAGCAAATTTGTTTGCTTTGGATTCTGATATCTGGAGTTTAAAGTTATTTCAACTATTCATTTAAAGTAGGGTGTTTTTTTTATTCCTTTAGATAAAGAAATTTTGCTATCCTATTTGTTCTGCCTAGAGGGCAGAATATGTAAATATCTTGAAAACACAGGAGGTTTTGATGGAGGGCCATCTATGTTCTTTGATGTTTAGATTTTGATCCTATTTGTAAAGTGTTCATCAAGACTTCATGACAAGCAGCATCTTTGTATACTAAATTATATTCACATGATTAAATTCACAAATTGGCAATCCTTTCAGGGGTCTACTAATGCTAGTGTACTCATTTCAAGGGCACATCCACTATCAACCAAAAAAGTCAAACATACAAATTCCTCCATTATCTTATCTTCAGATAAAATAGGGGTAAAAAATTGCTTTAAAACGTATGTTAATAAAGATAAGTATTTCAGATGCAGTAACCTTGACAGTGCAGCAGAAATTAGTTTCATTTTCTCATTTCTTGTCAAATATAAACAGAGTATTGCTATGAACATGTGAGTAAATTGCTTTGTATCACCATATGGCTTGCATCAATTACCCTTTTAAAAAGTAACTTTTAATAAATTATAGCTAGAGTAACAAAGGAGATGAAAATGTGTGCTTACATGTCATATTTGCTCAAACAAATATAAGTTGCTTCTAGATGCCAAAAGGGGGTTTTAGTTAAAAATAACTCACACCTGAACTGCAGAGATTCCATGTTAGTCACTTGTCCTCAGATAAAGCTCAACAGGAAATTGTTCTTGTGATCCCTAGTCTTCAAAGTAGTAGCCTCTCAAATCTGTTTATTGGTTCAAAGTTTAATTAGCCATCTATATGCACTCAATCTGTGCACAGCAGGGAAGACAAAACACTGTCCAGATTCAATTGAAACATCACAGACTACTGGTGAACACAGAGCCTGTTTTACAGCATCTCATCTTTATTGGCAGGGCTGGCATTCCTGAACCATTCCATGGATACTGATTAGCCATTACAATCCAGATAGCCAGCTCCTTGCCTTAACTTCAGATGTCTCCCATGACACAATCTGAATTCCTATAGTTTGTACAACAACCACCACATTCCAAGTGTCTATAACTAGACTACTCTAACGGCCTGTCTAGCTAGGAAAATGGGTTAGCAGAACCATAGCAGTATTATAATTCTGGGGAGGCAAGCCCTAACACTGTTTGCCAAGCAAGGAGGGAGGAGGCTCCCTGTGAATGGAGGGAGCAGAAGGATGAGACAAAGTGCAGGGAAGTACGGAGAGCAGAGCTAGAGCAGAGCAGAGCTCCTGACTGGGAAGGAGGGTCCCTGGGATTCTTACCTACTTACTACCAGGTGCATTCCTGCTCCTTTGTGTCCTGCTCCCAGATCCAACTCTGGGTGCTGCAGCAACTGCTCTAGTCCCTCCCTCCAGGTCCTGCTCCCCATCCCAATCCTGTGCCCCACAGGGGCCACTCTAGCCCCTCTGGGTCTTGCTTTTGTTTCTATGCTCTCCCCACTCCCAGGACATGCACAAGTTGACAGGAGATCAGAGCCCTCACACTATTTCCATTGCAGGGGTGCTACTCTTCCCTCCCTCTTCAATTCCACCCGTTGCCAAGTATTCAGGTTTCTGTTTTGTGCAATTTTGCACTCACTTTAGCACAGTCTCTCTCATGACTCAGATTTCTCTGTTTTGTCAGCAGGTGAGAGGGAACTGCAGCACAGCAATGTAAATGGTGGATACTCTAACTTGAAGTCTTTGAACCAAGAGTTGAGGACTTCAGTAACTCAGCCAGAGGTTGGTGGTCTATTACAGGAATGGATGGGCGAGGTTCTGTAGCCTGCCATGTCCAGGAGGACAGACTAGATGATCATGATGATCTCTTCTGACCTTACAGCCTATGAGTCAGCACTTGGTAAGTGAAACCACCCTGTTATATTTAGGAAAGAGAAACGGTTTGAACTTGCGATAGATTTACTTGACTAACAAAGAAATGTAGAAATATATAGATTCATCCCAGAGTGGAGAAATGCCCTAATGAGTTTCTTTAGACGGAATTCTGCTGGCAGATCAATTTCCTATGTTTGGACTATGACACATTTTAATTATATAAACCTCAACTACAGACATGGCTGCATGTACTGATTATTTTACCCTGTGAACGGAAGATACAAAAGAATACTGTAAACTTCTTGGGGCATGGATATTATCTTTATTCTTGTCTTATAAAGGCCTGAACAGACTCTTGGTACTTAATAAAAAATGTTTAGCAGGCTCTCTCACTTTATAATCATCATGCTAACATTCTTCTTTCTTCCCTCCCGTGAAATCTATTAAGCAGACCATGAAAGTAGTGTTATAAAACAAAATTTTATAGCATGGATTTACATGCTGTTTGCCCTCAGTTATACCCATAAAAACAACTAAAATCAGAATTGTTTAGAAAATAAACATAGTTTTCATAGCTAACAAAAAACATTACGCTCCAGACATTGGAATGTTTATCAAGGATGAGAACTGAATGCTAAATTTCATGTCTAGATTCAGTCTTGTCTATGACTATTTAAAATGTCACGAATTTTTTTAATTATATATAAGTTGCATCACATCATTAGAAGTATCTACGGTTCAGCAGTTCTCTTAAACAATCATCAACTGTAAAAATATTTAAGTACAAAATGGGTTATCATCTTTTAAAATGTCAAATAATTGCTATTTTCTTCCAAATTGGGATTAGCAAAAGTTCCTGGAAACTAAATCTTTTTTCTTAAAATTGTATTTCTATCAGATGCTAAATCAACAAGTAACACGTCATTTGCCAGTGATTTAAGAGAGGACTTAATAAAGTAAATCTTGCTTAATAAAACTGCTATAACACTTCCTCTTAGATTTACTAGATTACCAGATTTTCTCTTAGATGACTAGATTTTCAAACCCTGGATATCTTGATTAGGTATAATAAATGGTAACTGTTTGTATCCTCTTGCTTATGTCAGGAATTTGACATCATAAATCCATTTAATGACTTTAAAAGAAAGTTACAAATCAGTTCTGAAAAAAATAATTCTTATTAAAAAATTAGTGGAAGTTAATTAAGAAAAAATAAACTGCTATTATACTGCAGAATCACAAATCTTTTCACAAGGTAATGTTTCTGTAGACTGAGAAATTGAGAATAAACTGAAAAAATGAACCTACAAAATGCTGTGATATAAAGAAAGTTGACAAATTGGGAAAAACATTCTCTCTAATCTCTATTACCTACTGTTGTAAACCCTATGAAAACCTGCAACACTTGTTTATGGAGAAGTGTAATTATTCATTTGATGGCATCTCTTCATAATATCAATAATTTTCCTCCGGGGCAGATTGGCAGGGGCCCCGGAGGTTTTTCGCCTTCCTCTGCAGCATGGGGCATGCGTCGCTTGCTGGTGTATTCCCTGCAGCTTGAGGTCTTCAAATCTCACTTTTGAGGATTTCAATAACTCAGTCATGGGTTCGGGGTTGTTATAAATGTGTATGGGTAGGGTTTTGTGGCCTGCCTTGTGCAGGAGGTCAGACTAGATGATCATGTTGGTCCCTTCTGACCTATGAGTCTATGTCTATGTTTCTATGTTTCAATATATGGATGACAGTATAAATCAGTTCATGCGCAATATGTGCTTTAGTACTATGAAGGTAAAATCTCATCATCTGCCCTTGTCATTATTTTGACAGACCTGAAGAATGTTACCTCAGCAAAGACACTGCCAACTCAAATTCAGATCCTTACCTAGATTTTTAGTAAAAAAGGCTTTTATAGTAAGACCACAGCAGTGTTGCTCTGAATGTATGCCTACAAGAATTCCTAAAGACAGAATTGTCAAGCCAGTTGACTTTCTTCCTGCAGCACTATTATTCCTCTATTCCACACTGATCACCTTAGTATCTGGGCACCTGGCAAAAACCAGCATTCAGAAACCTATCCTCATCCATTCAGGAAACTCTGAAAAGTCTCCCACAGTAAAACAAGAAGGAGGTGAATTATACTGGATTTTTAAAATTAATTCATTTTTAATCATGTGAGTTGTTTACAAACTTAAGGAAATGTATTTTCTTGAAATGCATGTTATTTTAGTGGACAGCATCCCTCAATTACAACATTTATGTTCCGTTTTGCACTCAACTGATGATTGGGAACTTTTTATTTGAGAGTTTAGGAAAATAAAGAAAGGTGTTATTAGGGTAATAAAAACTCTCTAAGAAGGTCTTAAGGAAATGCATGCACACATGCACGCACTATGAAGTATCTACAGTAATGGAGTCTGAATGGTTCTTGTTTCACTAATTATGATTAATGAAGAGGCATTACAGACTAGTAGATGTAATTATGAAAATCCTGACTAATAATTTTACATGTATTCTACCACACTCAATAACTTTCATAAAAACACAACACTGGAGAGAGAAAGGGGACTTTAAAATTACATGCAGAACTAGTAGAATGCAAAGTAAACAGCCGGTAATGCTTCAGGACACTGGAGGTAATCCTCACACGACAGTGATTTTGCAGGGTAAATTTAAGCAAACAATCTCAGGAAACTACTGACTAAATACTAAGAGTGACACTGTTAACACTAGAGCAGGGAAATAGACTTAAAATGTACACATTACTTTCCATTTGATAAAGCTGACACTTGGAGCATCAACTTAACTCCAACATCAATCCTGGAGACAGCAGGGGCCAGTCTGGCCATGGGCACAATTTAAATGAGCCTCAGGCCTTTACTGGGTTGTCCTGGCTTGCAATCACCCCATGTACCAGCTGAAGATTTGCCCACAGTAGGACAGGGAAGGAGATACTCAGATGCTGGTTTATGGGAGTTAGCAGGTCTAAGGATCTCCATCAATAGCTACTAAGAGGATTTAGGTTATGGAAACAATACCTGAATTAGTAAATGACTATTGTCCCAAAAAACAAACACAAAGAATGCTGTTGCAAAGATTTCACATGAGGAAACAGCAGTTCAGCATGTACTATGCAGGTCTGAGATCAATGTAAGATGCTTTCAGCTGCGAACTGTGATGCCAAGGCAGATGAATGTGTTACACCGTTTGTATGTTACATCCAAACATCCTTGTTTCAACTTGGGTCTCAGCACAGTATTTATACAAAAACTATTTTGTTTGTAAAGTGCTTGTTTTTAACATTGTGTAGCCAAGAACAAAGGAGAAACACCTTATGGCAGCGGTTTGCAAACTGGGGTGCAGGCCCCCCTCAGGGGGTGAGAGATGGATCATGGGGGGGTGCCATGAACAGAGTTGGGGGGACAAGGGTGGGCAATACTCCCCCCAAACTTATGATGATGGAGCTGTCTCCCCCTGCTGCATGAGGGATGCTGGGCTGAGAGCAGGGCCGAGCAGCAGTGTGGACCCCAGCGCCTCACACAGGCAGCCCCAGGCAGGTGTTGGGGGTCAGGGACCCTTAGAAGGGTAGCGGAGGTGTGGAGGAGGCTGCTGTACGCAGTGGGCCTGGCACTGCTGGCAGGGCGGGGACAGAAGTGGTCCAACTCCATGCTCCAGTCAGAGCACTGCTCCTGGCAGCCGCTGACACCGTCCACCTCCCACAGCAGCAGCAGCACCCCACTGCTGCCGGACACACTCCCCGCTCCATGCTGCTCTGCAGGCTCCCGCACACTGTTGTCTTATTTTTTTGTTATTCTTATTGTTTATTGTTTTCAAGTTTGTGTGAGATGTCAGCCATTATTGATATATATGTAGGTCCTGTTTTTTTCTGAAAGCGTGTGTGTCGGGATATTTGGGGGGGAGTGAAGGGAAGGCCCACAACTGTTACACAAAAGTCTATGGGGAGGCTCCATTTAAAAAGTTTGAGAACCGCTGTCCCATGGAAACATGTGGCAGCTGACAATCAACTAATGCCTCCGGTTTGATGCAAGTACACATACTTAGCATTGAATAAATGGTTTTTGTTTTTTAGTTAAACTGTTTATCTAGGAAACAAAAGCTGCTCCTCCAGAGCCATTACATTCTTACATCTCACTAGACATATACGTAAATTTTTGACATGATGCTCAATTGCAAAAATTTAATACGATTAGACTATTAGAATACGATTAGACTATTAATACGATTAGACTATTAGAATATCCCAAAGGTAAGTTATCAGAAACACCTACGCAACTCCCTTGTTCAAAGCATCATCATAATGTAATATGGTAACAATGGTATGGTAGAGCCTTTTTACTGAAAATATTTCATGAATATATTTCAACTACTGAAAATATTTCATACAGTCTAAAGACTATAACAGTTGACTAGGGTTCAACTCTCAAAGCTAAGAAACAATGCAACTTTTAGCCAAATACCATTTTCACTCACGAACAAAAACCCCAGACTTGAGGTGAATGGTATTTAAATATTTGTGCCTCAAACAGCAGTGATGGGTAGGCTTCTTTTCGCTTTTGATTGTACCATCTTTGATTGGGATTCTCCATTATCAATACTCTATGGAAAAGAGAAAGTTTCTGAAGAGAGTTTTGCATAAAGGTGAATAAAGATGTGGAATAAGCTACCATGACAGCCATTGAAGCAGAGAACATCATTGTGCAGTATTCAAGAGGAACTGGATCAGTTTCCAAGGAGACAATAGGAAAGTGAAAATATAGGAACAAAAAGGGCAGATTTAATGGGTACCCTCGTCTTTTCTTTTTCTTGTTCCAATGGTATATCATCTTAAAGTTACACACTGTTCAAACAAATCTTATCTCAGACCGATAATTAGCTATCATTCCTCTCATTCTTATAATCACTTCATAACCTGTTAGAATATTTCTTGCATAACTTGCACAGGTCTCACAACTAGATATAACAAATTGCATTCGCCACTAAAGTTAATTAAACATCAAATTAGCTTTAGGAGCTAATGTTTTTTCCACACCATAATGCTGCCAACTGACTGACTTCTATAAACAGAAGCTCAGAATCGAGGGAAAACCCCAACCCTGATATACTCGAAACAGACAATTGACTTGTTATATAGTTTACATCCCCCTTCCCTATAGGCTAGCTCTTTTTCATTTTGACTAATCAATGGTTATAAAAAAAAAAATTAGAAGTGGCTGGTAATAAATAAAAAAGATACATTTTAAATGATCAATTGTACATGGTAATTATAGGCCTGGTCTACACTGGCAATGGGAGTCAATGTAACACCCCCTAAAGCATGTATCTCCATTGGCACCTAAGTTCCACCCATCTAAATCACGGTAAAAGTAACCTTATAGAACCACCTCCACAAATAGTGTAGCACTGAAGTTGAATTCTATAGGTTGAATGTGTGTCAGCGTAGGCATAGTGCAGTGTAAATCGACACCATTGGCCTCTGGGAGGTATCCCAAATGCTCTGTTGTGACCGCTCTGGATATTCGTGCTCTGCTGTAATGTAGCTGTGTAAACAGCTCCTCCCCTCAAGCCCCGGGAAATTCTGAATTACTACTTCCGATTTGGACAGCGTGGAGAGAGCTTTGTAGCTGAACTGCTCATGGAGACTGCACAGGCCAAACATGCTCCAGCATGGAGTCGACCGCAGATCTTGGATCTCATCGGTCTCTGGAGTGAAGAGTCTATTCTGGCTCAGCTCTGAGCCAGCAAAAGAAATTTAGATATCTACGAGAAGATATCTCGCCGCATGTTGGAGAAGGGGCACAACAGGGACACATAGCAGTGCCGCATTAAGATCAAAGAGCTGAGGCAGGCTTAACAGAAAACTAGGGAAGCTAACAGCCATTCTGGCTCCTTGCCCAAAACATGCCACTTTTATGAGGAGCTGCATGCGATTCACTGGGCCACCACACAGCATCGATACCTCAGCAGAATCCCAGTCCAGAATGAATGAGGAGGACTCTGTGGATGACGAGGATGAGGATAGCAGGGTCCAGGAGGGCGGGGTATCCATTCTCCCTGTTAGCCAGGACCTGTTCATTACCCCAGAGCAGCCCTGCCACACACAGGAGAGTGGGACATTGCATAATATTGAAAGGAAGATTGCACACACTGCTCTCACTTTGGTTCTCTCTTTTTGTGTGTTTCATTTGGTCGTTTTTTTTTTTAATTATCTCCTTTTCCCAGGAGAGGCTAATTCCCTTTCCAGCTTTGAGCCAAATGCTGCAGATAGGACTGCACTTTATATTCCTTGGGCACCAAAACTGCCTTAGAAAATAAAATTAAGACTCAGATTCATTCCAAATACATATCATTCCTAATTTCTACAACACATTTTATTTCTGATTACCCAGCAGAGTTACATTTTTAAGCAACATTGAACAAAGCATTTAGAAAACAGGAAACACATGAAGTGTTCATTCTTTGAAGACAGCAGTTGGGGATATTTTGCAATTACAGACAATCTTGGGACTATCCCAAATCACACCTATTGTCGAAAGCTGTAGGACTGAAATTGTGTCAGTCTGACAGCACATAGTTCACAGCTTTGGTTTACCCCCTCAGATAATGAAGGAAAATATCACCTACCACATATGCACATGCACAAGACCCAAATCTAGCTCCCATATTGGTCATTTACAGCATCAAGTGCTTGTGTATTTTAGCATTTTGCCAAATTAATTGCTGAAATTAACTAAGTTCATAATCTTTAGAGATATGAAACTGAACAGTATGAACATAGATGTGATTCTGTGTTTTCCATACATCATTTTATCCTTTTATTATACTTTTCATTATGCTTCATGACGGTTATGCACAGTGCTTTTGAGAATCAGCCCCGGTGAACTGCCGAACACATTTCACTGCCTGCAGTTTCTCCAATTGTTATTTCTTATTAGAGTCCAGTTTTCTTTCATTTGGAGTGTTGTTTTGTTCTCACATGTGTTACATTTTCTGACTTTGCATTTTGCACCCTGTTGGAGTGATCACACTACTTCATATATTGACCTTCCTTCAACACTCTCAGAACATCCCTATTTTTCACTAACAGCTGAGCTCATCTTTATCTAGATTACCTGGCAAATTCTTAACAAATGTCTATTATGTAATCTATACTTACTTCACTAATCTCCAAATTAGACAAATATTAAAGGTACATATATGTTTCATAACAGCTGTGTTAGTCCGGAGTGTGAGGAACAGATATTGAACAAGTTGATTTGTTTGATATAATCAATTTAATCAACATCAGCAAATACAATGGGTATGACACACACTGTACTGTACAGCACAAAAAGAACTTTCCATGATTTTCTGATTAAGAATAAACAGGAAACTACTTTTAGTAAACAAAATATAAGTCCAGTAGCCAGTTTTACAGACCACAAAACGAAAAACAAAATGTATCTATTACAAGCTACTGTGGAGCTGGGATCAGATAATGGTGTCTGCAGCACCACATACAGACCCCCATGCGGAATGAGGAAGTGGCCTGGGGAGGGTTGACTCAGCAACATGAACTGCACGTATATGTCGCCTTATAAGGGAATGGCATAGGTTTAAGCCATAGCCTATGGGGATACGACAAGGGTGATGTAAGGCACCAGTGCATGGTCATCAAGTGCTCGGCGATGTGTAAGCCTCTGGTTGGCCAGACGCCAAGGGTCACCTTAAAAGGTTATGCAGCAAATGCTAGCCAATGGGTCACCCCAAAAGGCTATGCAGCAAATGCTAGCCAATGGTCTCCAAGACATAGCAAACTGTTGCATGTGGAAAACTATAAAACCAAGCTGCCAAGTAGCAGTAGCCAGAGAGGAAAAGGAATTGCCTAACACCCAGAGTCTCGAGGGTGTTAGTTCAGTGGACTGATGCATCCTTACTAGCCTGCTTCGCAACAGCCTGATCACCCGAAGCGATTCTCTCCTGTCTGCAGAATCTAAAGCAACCGGTCATTTAAGTTTGGCCAAGATGATTTGTTATTATCTAAGCTTAATGAGTATGAATTAACTGTTTATTGTTGTCTGTCTTGTAAACCTTCTAGAGGAACTCCATAACTGGGCACCCTAGTGTCACAAAAGTGACAGCCGTGCATTGATCCCTCGAGATCATTAACGCAAAAGACTTGGGTGGCGCATTTTGTCCTTCGCGCACGGAGTTCCTCCTCCTTTACTATCAGTTGTTAAAAATAAAGAATTTATTGATTAAGAGAAATAAAGCCTCGCTGTTGTCTCTTTGACCCCTCCGTATCATATAATTAGAACCTTATTCGGTACCTATTGGTTCCATCTCAACAGCTACTAGCTATGAAACGATGTCTTCCATAAAAGCAAGTGGGGGGCAGAGGGAAGAAAGGGGGAGAGAAAAGCAAAAAGAATTTTACTAATTAAATATTCCAAGTGACTACATTTCTGGCTAAAACTACACATCTGTATCACTGTTGCAGGCCAGTATCAGAGCTAAACCATGCAAACAATTTGCCACCTTTCCAGATTCAAGGTTTGCTAAATTCATAGCATTTTTCATGTCAACTATGGTAATGCTGGGACAAGGAAACCAGAGTGAAGAGTTCTAGCTAAGTGGTCTCACTCTTCCCTCCTTAGCTTATTAACTAAATTTAACATGCTTGAAAACATGTTCTGCCCAAGCAGTATGTGTCTCTTACTTTTCAGGCAATGGTCATATTAAGTACTGACCATACTAAGGAGGTTATACATCTTGATGTGGCCCAAGAAGAAGAGAAAAGAAGGGTTATTTTAAAGCACTTCCTTGGGTTAGTTTATCTTATGATTCATTTTAATTCTAGCTAACCTTGTACCCACACATCACCAATATGATTTGCCAGTTTATAAGCAAGGGAACATAAAGAGATGAACGGTTACAAAGGAAGCTGATTTTCACTAAAGTATGATGGTCACACACGACTAACCTTTCATTAATACTACTGAAATAGATAAAAGTATTGCACAGCTCCAGCCCTACTTATCTAATTTAGATGTCAAGCATTCCTTTGGCACCTTCAATAGCTTGTGGAACTCCAAAAGTAATTCTGTCTTCATTTCACAGCAACTTCAAAAGTGAGACAGCAGAACATTCTCTTGCATTTCTTCGTGATTTGGATTAGTACTTCGCTCAAATGCATCAACATTTATATCTCACCATCATTCACACCAGAAATAGCTAACCAGTACTCACCATTAAAATAGGCACTTGCAAGATCACATTTATTAAGAGGCGCCTAAAAATGTGCACGCAAAGTGAATGTCTAAAAGCTCACATATGCATTAATTTAAGCATGCATTAATCCATTTTCAGTTTTTAAGTGTCTGATTTGTTAACACAATTGTCCATTAACACAGTATTAACAGAACAGGAAAATCAGGATAAGAGAAATGGAGGGGAGAAGACAGGAAAAGATGCTTGGAAACAGTTGTGCGTGCACAGTGTGAGCACATATTTAAAGGCCCATTTGAAAATGTGAACTAGAGAATCAATTTTCTATTGGTATATTTCTATTCTGTACCCAGCTTAAGTATTTTTTGCTTGGTTTTGTTCCAATGTAAAGCTGCAGTCTTTTGACAACAGGAAGTTCCTACTCCTCACTTAGGAATTCTATAGAAACCAAAGACCCTTAAAATCCACAGGCATGTTCCCAAAGATAGTCTCTTGAGTTCTTCTTTCTTTACTCAATACAGAACACATTGCCAAGGAAGTACTAATTTTTAAGAAGAGTTGTTCTTAAATTTTGTACTAGATAAACCTTCCTAGAGATCACAGCTGTGTAAACTAAAAACCTTTGATGACCCAGGAACAAGAAGAAAATACCTAGAAATCTTCATGGGCAAGCTGTCTCTAGGCCCATTTCTGTACACTACACTCAGAAGGGTGGGATTACTGCTGTATGATTAACTGTTCAGTCTCAATTTTGATCCCACATTTCCAATAAGAAGTCGCCCTTGTGCCCATCTGTGATGGCTATGCCACTGCAAAAAAAAAAAAAAACCCAACTTCTGCTATATTGTGGTTCAAGAAAACAGAAAACAGTATAGTCTCACCTATGCTGCCCAGTGGGAAAAAACATCTGAGAAGGAATGGTGCATGTGCATATTATTTTCTCCTACTCAAGAAGTCTGAATAGAGCCTCAGGGTTAGTCTTTACTACACTGCTCTGTCGGTGCTGCAGCCATTGAAGCAGCGGCATTGATTGAGCGGGCTTGGTGAAGACACAATCAACTGATTGCTGAGGGTTCTCCCATCGACTCCAGTACCCCACTGGAATGAGAAGTGTAAGTTATGTTGATGGGAAAGGGTCTCCCGTCGACACAGCATAGTGAAGACAGCATGGCTACTCAACAAAAGGTATTACTTACCTAATATAACTTACGTACCCCACATTGATAGAGCCGCATAGTGATAACAAGCCCTTAGTTATTTGGGGTATATTTATACAGCAGCTAGGAGCATGCTTCCCAGTGCAGGTAGAGAGAGATGTGCTAGCTCTGCTCAAGCTAGTGTACTAAAAATAGCAGTGTGGCTGCAATGGCACAGGTCTCAGCTTGGCCTAGCCACTTGAGTATAAACCCACCTGACTCTGTGGGTACATACTCAGGTGACTATTCTGAACTACCGTTCATGACACTGCAGTCACATTGCTACTTGTTAGGGTGCCAGCTCAAGCACAGCTAGTATGTCTGCCTACCTGCGCCAGAAAGCACATTCCCAGATGCTGAATAGACATATCTTTAAAGGGAAGGCACTACAATGGCCAGGGATAGAACAGAGGCAAAACAAAATGGCTTTTGTTGGCTCAAGGTTTAGTTTCTGCCACAGAATGCAACTAACACTTGAGTATTCGTTTTTCATTATTATTATTTCCTACAGTCTAGTCTGAACTCTGAAATGACAGTGTTTCATAACTGGTCACGTATCTTGTTTCACCAGCATTCAGTTCCAAAAATAATATTACTCTTAATATATTATTCTTCATTAAATTGGCCCACAACATGAACTGTACTTAATTCACCTATTATTCATGCTTTTTTAAATTCTCAGCATTGACTTTGCAGCTTGTAACATCCAGTTCACTGTATCACAGCATTCCCTATAGAACACATTTGTACTGTCAGCAGATATCTTACTGGAAAAAAAATACACAATGGATAAGAGATTTTTCCTATATTATTTATTTTAGCTTTTTAAGACAAATGTTTAGAGAACGAGTTTGTAGAAGATAATTAATTGTACTTAATTATTCAAGCAAAGAGCTATTGTATGCGTACTGAAGTCACATTTTCCATTGTACTTTTGAATTCTCTACAGACATCTTCACCTAAGTTAATATTTTCATTTGTCCAACTGGAAACAATTAAACTTTCATTAGGCTTCACACATTTGTTAAATCAACTTAACTTTGGGTCAAAAATACTTTCTAAGCATCAAATATCAGACCCACAAATTAATTTGTTTAAAATCTCTCTTTAACTTCACTTCCTAATTATATCTAGCTTATTAAAAAAGGAAAGATCTTGCATGCCGCCATCAATATTTCCTAACACAGTAGTTGGGCCTACATACAAATAGTTTGTATCTCCCCAAGAGGCAGAGTAAGTAAGGTGAAACTAACAGAAGCCTAACTATTGTGGTTACAAATCGCTGTACTTGGTGATTAACAAACACAAAAGGTAAAGTCCTTGCCATGAACAGTTTGTTAAGCATTTGTGTTGTGCGTCTTCTATCTTTGTTTTGGGGAGAAGAATTTGATCTCAAGAAGTGGACTGGAAAAATAAGTTAACTGTTTTTAATTGAACAAGCACGGCACATGCTGCACCAGAGTAAGCCCTCACCAAGAGAGCCCTCCCAAATGTGTTTCAACATTAAATCTAGAGTGACAACTTCTACCAATGTAAGAGTAGCTCAGCCTCTGTGACCATCCACTCCATGACTCTCCCCCCCCATTAGTCAAAGTCAAAAAAGGCAAGTACTCAATCTCATTCTATAAAAATATTTTTAAACATTTTTGTTTTAATAAAAGTCAACACATCAGACAAAACAGTTTTACTACACTAAAAAGTTTTGTTCTTTTTTAATATCATGGGTATCATTAGTATGATCTCACCCATCAGAACCTACGCTGCTGAGATTCTGGGATGAGAGTTTTCTGGCACATTCATTTATTCTTATATCTTTGTTTGTACCCACTTAGCTGCAGTATAGGATTCTGACCTTTTTATGAAGTTTTGATAATAGCTTAAATGAATGTAGATGTCTTCCATCAGACTGTATTAGTGAGTATTTAACTGTTGTCAGTGGATGTTTCCTTGTCATATCTGTGTTTGATGATGTAGGTTGTTCAATTTATTAGCTATGTTACAAGTCAGGTAGCTGTAGGAAAGATTTCAATCTGTAGCGAGGAGCATGCGTGATAAAATCAGGTAATTTACATTAGTTCTCAAACAGTTCTGATGTTAATATTAGTTTAACGTGCAAGGTCCAAAACTTCATATTATCTTCTAAAAACAAGTGTAGACAAAAATCCAACTCATTTTAACTGAAATTTTGCTCCAACTATAGACAGTTTCAGGAACTGAATGGTTGGTGGGGCTTAAATTCTGAATTCCTTCCATTTTAAAAAATACCAGTATGTTCGAACTGGCAATAGTATTGTTGGTTTTCTTGTCTGTTTGGTTGGTTGGTTGGATTTTTGGGGAGAGGGGGCGGGGTGTTAGGGACAGACAGACAGACAATTATTTTGCCTAATTTCACATTCAAATGAAGATCATGGTTTCAAAAACTGGATTCTAACATCCACTGCATTTGTATTCTGCACAGGAGAATGAAATTGAATTCTACAAAATACATATTAATACCTAGGAAACTACTGTAGGTTTGGAGGTGGTGGTGGTGTGATATTTTTATTCTCTCCCACCCCTCAAAATTAATTCCTTACCTCCACCCACCACCCCCTGAAATACCTTTTTTTTTTTAAATCATCTTCATGCGGAAATATCGGCTATACTATAAAAATAAATGTAAACAAACAATTCATTCTTCTAACACAAAATATAATTGAGATTTATCCAACCCTTGATTTCCCACAAGTGCTATGGAGAATGTGTGCTATTTTTTCACTTTTTAATGAAATATTATGTGTGACTCGTTATATCTGTTTCATTTTATTATTTATTACCTGATTTCAAGGAGGTAACTTTTTTCCAGAGACACTTGCAGGGACTGGGGAATAGGCACTTAATGGACATGTGTGTCTGTGTGTGTGTTTTTTTAACGTGGACAGTTGTGCCAAGCGGTCTGGTAACAAGACAATGGATCACTGGTGGGGGACTTAGATCACCCAATGAGGTTGATTGGAAAGGGTGGATAGGGAAGGTATCACGTGACAATAGAAAATGGAAGTTATAAAAAGAAGAGTCTCACCAGCAATTTAGAGAGAGTAGAGGACTCTACTTACATGGGTCAAAGAGAAAGAGACTCCATGATTTGAAAAAGAATCCAGAGGCTGCCAATAGGGTATCCTGGATACTCGAGAAGACTCCTGAAAAAATCCCTATAAAATCAGGACATCTGGTCACCCTAATATCAAGTAAGGGTAGGTGTTTCTTAGAGTGGTTATAAAGTCCTAGGAAAGGAATAGCCCTGGAGGTTCTTATTTATGTTGAGCTGTTATAACAACTTCATGTTGAGCTTCATGACAAGCAAATCTAATTGACGGAACAGCAAACATCTTGCTGTTGAAATGCCTACCATTAAGCAGCAAAGAAGTGAAGATGACTATTTCTATCAGTTTTACTACACTTCAGATATTACAAAGCCATTACCTTTGACTGTTATACCACATTCAATTCTCTGAGACCCACAAAGGATAACTGAACAAAGGATAATTATTCTTACACATCAGACATCATATTCTGAAAAAAAAAAAAAAAAACCCTACTATTTCCAATCATTTTATCTATTGATTGGCATTTTTATACCGTTCATACCATAGTGACCTCAGACACACAGTATTCCAGGACAGTATATTTTAATTTAGTTATTTAAAGGTAAAATCTATCAGTCAAATGTTCAAAATACTCTACAATTCTACATATATTTCTTTAAAAGAATGTTTACATTTCTCTTCCTCTCCAAAAAATAGTACCTTTCAGAAAAGCAATTGAGCTAGACTCCTTGTAAGAGCTATCACCAAAGTAAGAGCATTTAAAAAGTAGAGCAGATGAATTTTAAGGCTTAAAATAAGAATCTCAAATTACATAAAAGATTGAGCTGACACTGAATACTCACCATTTGTAAGTCAATATTTACTAAGTTGTAACTGTTATCTTTGGCACGTCATCATTTACCCTGTACTTAGCAGAGGAAATAATTGTGGTAACTCTTGTGAGCACAAACTTAGAAAACTGTGACCATTGCAGTAATACCAGAAAAACTGCAAGAATATTTTAATAAAATATACTGTCCAAAACAGGGAGAATATGGTTATTCTGAAGATGTTAATGGCAGTCATGTCATCAAATGAGTGTTTGATCTGTAGAAAATCACAGATCTGGTTAAATCAATTGGGGGCACTAAGCATCTTCTTACAGACAAATAGAAGGAACAATTAAGCTCCCTCATATAGTGAGATAGCTGGAAACAATAAAAACCACTGCTCAAGGCAATAGGCCACATGACATGGTTAATCAGAAGCTTAGTTGTGCCAGCCAAGAGATTCTCTGAGCAGGGGCTAAGGAATTGTTTGGCAAGCTGTGCATGGGCTGCAGACAGAAAGTAAGCAGCCAATGAGAGAGAGAACAGACATAGAGTTTCTTTTAGTACAGAACTGACTAGAGGGGCAGACTTGGAAACTGAGATCAGGGAAACTGCCTGTGCTTTGTTTCTACTGTGTTTCAGGAAACAGCACTTTGTGTAATTTCTTTGTAAATAAACAGGATTGCACCAAAGAAATATCTGACTCATATATCCATTTCTCCTCCTAACAGACACAATCCTACAAGGCCTTGATTACTAGCTAACCACTTGGGCCAAGTTACAACAATATGTCTGGAATATATTGAGTCAGCATCTAAAGATATTATTTCATGAACTGTCTGTATATTTAGGAACATTCTTGTTTTAGTTGCTTGAATCATCTTTCACCAACTTCAAAAAATACATTACTTAAGAACAGAGCAAGGTAAAGCAACTTCAATGTTAAAGCCGTAGCATCTTCTCTCGTATTGTGCTGTAAAGCATGCTGCCTCTGATAACACAGCTTGGATTGCTGTCTCAAAAAAGTGATGCTTCAGATCAGACTGTCCCCTTAAAACAGTAAAACAAGAAAAACTCTGACAGTCTTTACATGTTTATGAATAAAGAAAAACTTACTTTTTCAATTAATTTCATAAGAGTTTGGCTCCAAAATATGACTCCAACCCTAATAGCTGTGAAATTGTTCTTTCATTCCAAGAGGATGTGGGTTAAAACTTTTCTGAAGATTTTTATTCCAAACCATTACCGTAGTAAATGCAGAGTTATAATATGACCTCCTCTTGAATAGTTTGGGTAGAGAGAATGCTGGAATGTTTTTCTCTCCCTGCAAATGGAAAACACTGACTCTATAGTCAAGTTTGTGATTAGATTAAATAAAACAGTTTATATCGAAGGGCAGTACACATGTTCCTTATATAGTTGCCAAGAAGAATTTAGGATGACTGGTGCAATTAGATCTAAGTAGAAAGGACCTGCGTTACGTATATTCTCCATCTCTGCCATACATTACTTGGGAGCAACAATTGTCAAAATGGAGTTCTGCCCTCCTCTTCCTCCTCCTCAATAGAGAAGAAGTGGGAATCAACTTCTTGACAGCATATGAGAGATAGCATGGGAAAAGGCTGTATAGGACCTTGAAGAGTAAAGATAAGTAACTTTTTTTGTTGTAATGGGGAACCAGTGCAAAGACACAAGGGAAGCCAGGGAGGCCAAAGATATGCTCAAACCTGAAGGAGGGAAGTGTTTGTGGGAAGACATTTCTACTATTACTGTTAATGACAAGCACTTGGATACACCAATGAAGGAAACCTTCCTATATTGCTAAACCCAGGAGTTTAAAAAAAAAAAAGAAAAAAAAAGCCAGGCCCAGAATGTCATGAAGTTGGCTTAAAAGTCACAGCATTTTAAAAAATAATGTATTTTGGTATTTTATTTGCCTTCTGGGTTTGGAGTCATTAGAGAGCACATTCTCAAGCTTTCATTTGCAACCACGAGAGTTGGAAGTTTCTTGGTTGTTTTTTAAACAAAAACAGAGATTCTCACTGAATTCAGGAGCATAGCCCCTACAGAAAAAATATCAAATAATGAAACTTGTAGTAGAGTGTCAAGGGTTGGCACCACCACCTCCTAAAAAGCGTAGATTAGATCAGGACAGAAACTCTCCTTGGTGAGGCTGAGGTGAAGAGTACAGTTGCAGAGCCGGGATCATTCCTCTGACATGGGGAGAGAAGAGATACCGGAGTATGTTCACAATAGACCTGCCCCAAAATGTGCTGTGTGGTTGCTGGGGATGCCACCCTAAAATGAAAGAAGTTCCAGGGGTCAGCACCAACTGCTCATCTCCATAGCTGTTAAGCAATGATGTAAAAAACAACCGATGATACATTCTCTTATTCACATTTCTAATGCAGAATGGAGCGGTTGTTCTCACATATTCTTGCTACCAAACAAATGGAGATAGTGTAACAGGCTTCCAGAGCTGTGGATTATGTCAAAGTACTAGTGAGTAACAAATACCAGGATTTAACAGAAACCCTTCTCCATCTACACAGGAATTGGAACATGAAAATGAGTTGAGATCTGGAGAATTAAATCCCATTTGGAAATTTTCACGAAGAGTCTACCTAAGGCATTATTAATACTACAAATAGGAGAAAATGAATGTCCAAGTTGTCCATGTTTCTTTATGTTATAAACAAATTTTTCCCTTCACAGGAATCAAACTTTGACTTGACAAAAAATGCTGGGTTTTTCAAATGCTCTTTTTAACCTAAATGAAACATACTGATCTAAAAGAAAAATGATGTTTTGGAAGTAATTCTCACAGATAAATGTATAAAGCGTAGTAGAAGTAGAACTTATTCACAGAAGTGATGAGAAAGCTATGAGAAATGCTATGAGGAAAACAAAATTATGGACAAAAATAATTGCCTTAAAATAAGTGTGAAATCTGAAGTAGCAGCCAATACTGAGCTAACTGCCACCTCATTCT
>ML675615.1:6156579-6347186 GCA_007922155.1 Mesoclemmys tuberculata | reverse complement strand
TTCTATAGCTCCCTGTGTTTTGCTTATAGTTATCTTACATTAGGTGTGTTATAGATCCCAGCAACAAAACAGTGGCCTGGTCTACACTGCCACAGGTGGTCAACCGCCTGCTCAATCGATCCTGCTGCATCGATCCATGCAGTCCTGGCAGTGCAGACATAAGTAATTGATCAGGTGAGTGTCTACCTAAATTGTTACTTGGTATGTAAGTCAGTAGATTTTTAAAAATCAATTTTATTTTATGTATATACAAATTCACGAACATACTCACTCACTCTTGCAATGCTATACTCCCCACAGCACACTGAAAAACGAACCTAATTGAGCATCTGATTAATTTTGTGATAAACAAGTCACTATTTCAAAACTAATCTGGACACCGCTTAACCCTCATGAAGCACAAGATAACTTGACAGATTTAAGAAATGCTTTCCTTTGTTATATGTGTAGCTGGAGAGGAGTGAGCCATCTTTCATTGGCTGGTATTTTCTCTTCCTGAGGCGTATATTCATTTGTGAAGCAGTAATCCTATAATGAAATTTAAATACTACCACATCCGGGGATGCATATGTAGTTGATGTTCAGGCATGAGTACAGCATTCATTTTCTGCCAGAGCAAAAGTCTCATGCTGTATTTTAGGGAAATGTCAAATTATGTTTCAAAGATAGCCAGAACCGACAGCAGTACTTTATTCCTCCAAATTATAGCCTCAATATACCAGAAATAGTCTTCTGCCTCTAACTACCCCAACTTGGGGACTGAACAATAAAGGGAACAAACAATCAATGTATGCAGCTTTTTTGTGTGTGTGGTTTCTGATCATGAGGGAGCTTGGTTGCTTGCCTAACCACCTGGGAAGGAGACTGAAAACAGATGAACGTCTCCCAGCAGTACAGACAGAGAGGCGAAACTCTGATTAAGCCACTGACATGACAACTGGCAGCCCCCCTGCTCCTGGCACTCTTTAAAAGAGAAGAATATGGCAATTTTCCAGCCAAATTCTTCCAATTAGGTAGTTAGTGAAACATTATCCACCCTAGGATAGCGTTGATGATATGAGTAGAGGGGTTATATTTCACTAGATTAAGCGCCTTATTAACGCTGTCTAATTTGGCTTTCATGGCACTGGGCATACATTGTGCTATGTAGCTCAGTATCTGTGTGGTGTGGTGGGTTGTGCTATCCATAAGGTGAAGAAAGGCTTCTGCTATGAAAATGGGATCCTCACCATGTTGCATTACAAAAAGCTTCATGGCTCTCTTGGTTAGCAATGCAAGTGACAAATATTTTAAAACCATTTCACAAAGCTTTTTATCCCTCAACACTGCAGAGGATCGTTCTGTCCCTTTCCCTCCCTGACCCCCCCCCCCCTTTTTTTTGGTCACTTAACATTTCTCATTTTCATTTTAGCATCTCAGGACCAACCATTCCTACATTTTCCAGACTGGTATAGATAAAATGAAAATGTTAATTGCATCTGACAATGCAGACATAATAGTGGCTCAAAACCTTTCAAGATGTTTCTCTAGGATTCACCACAGGTGTTTCATAAACTGTACTGTGTTAACTCTTGGGTACCATCACTCACCATGAAATGTGTTATTTATTTTGTATTTTCTTAGTGAAGTGTCCAAGTAACTGGCAAAGCAATCAGAGTGGATAAAGTTATAAACAGAAAGACAATTCACAGATTAGAGTACCAAATAAAAGTAACTTACAAGAAACATCTGTGTCCTTCCCTCTAACAAATGAAATTTCTCTTTAGAGTTCGTGCTGCATAATGGTTACACCAGTGTAGGGATAATTTTTTGGGGTTGTTTTGTTTTATTTTTTAATGTGAAACGCTCAAGCAATTATCTCTAAGGCAAAATACTTATAATTATGAGGACAATAGTTGCAGTCTTCATCTGAGAAAAAGAGCAAGCAAGTTTCAGCTTTAGACAGGTATAGTAAGATTTCCTCAATTTTAACTGAGATGGCCAGTCTTCTGGATTGCAAGAAAACAGCATGGGTAAACAGCACTCATAGTCCATTTTAAATTACATGCCTGGATTCATCTTCAAGCCTTTTAGCAGATATGAAATAGTACCTGCCAGCGTAAGTTTTCCATTGTACGATGCTTCACTGATGTACCCAAATTATCTGAACATAACATTTTAAGACTTTTAAATTGAGCTGGTTAAATAATATGAGTAATTCAGCAAAGTGCAATGGCCCAGACCCACAAGCATGTTGAGCTAATAGGAAAGGAAGGGTCATTCTTCCCTCCCCCAGAAGAACTGACTTGATATAAAAAGGGGAAAAGCAAGCTGCAGCCAGTAAAGGACTGCAATGAGTTATTGCCTCCTGAGAATAGAGGAAGAATTCTGGTTGAACCAGAGTTTCTTCTACAGATTCTTCCTGGGGCAGCATAGTTTACTGCCATTGCTACAGGCTCAAGTCCAAAGGCTCAGTCTAGCATTTTACTGAAATAATTTTTGAATAGTTTAAAATAAAAAACGACTTTTTAAACTATACCCAGTTCTACTTGTAAAGCCTTGTGTAGCATTTAGGTTTAAAATAATTATATGGATGTGAAATGTATTACCAATAAAAAGTAATGAAAAAGAACCAGCCCAAAAATCTTTACCCATTTCTAGAAAAGAACTCGGACTCTTCTCTAAAATGGTTATAACTAACTAAATAAATAATAAAGGCTCTCACTTTTCTTAATTTTAGGCCATGTGGTTCTTGAAATACCATAGGAAAGCTTATTATCATGACATTTACTAAACAGTTTTGCAAGCTTAAGGGGATCCAATAAATTTTAAGTGGAGTTTCCATATGCTTGCTAACAACCTGTGAGAATGCCGTGTCTTTAATTCTTTAGAGCTTCAGATAAATTAGACTGTACAAATTTCAGGTTCCAGTGGGACTTACCAATTAAGAGAATTCTCCTGTCCTCATCACAGAGCTTTATAACTGGAAATATATGGATAAATGTAATGTTTTTAGAGTCACAGGAGGTTTGTAAAAGTGCACTATTTTCAGTTTCTTGAAATACCAAATTGTGTTTTGTGTCTTTAAAAAAAAAATGCTTCCTGGTAAATGGAATTTAATAAGACACAACCAACAGCTACTGAAATCAACTGTGTTATTTCCTACATCAGTTAACTGCTCTTGCCAATAACTAGGTACAATTTTTTCTACCTGCACTTCAGAAATAGAAATAGATGCTTTATGAAGGCCAAGCAAATGTTTGGCAAGAAGAACGTAACTAATGCAAAGTAACCCATGCAAATATGGCAAGTAAGTGCAAATGATGTCATGTTACGGCAGTCATACACATAGCTCAAAATTTACTGAAGCATTTAAGTCTATGTTCAACTTGAGTTGCTAGTGCTCTGATTACTAGGCAGTACAAACTAGTTTTCACCAATTTTAAATTTCCTCCTTGTTGTGGGGCACATCCAACCTGTCCCTTTTTGGGGCAGGTTGGGGTTGTGTGGCGGCCTCATGGTTGGTGCTTCCCCAACTGTCCTTGGACTCAAGACACTACGGCCTAGCAGTCAGAGTCAATATGGTTGCCCTGGAGATCCATTTCCTCCCTGGGCTATTTCCTACCATGTTTCCTGACGTGGTGGTTCATAAGCTGTCAACACCTCCAGGCTCCTCAGCACTGGTAGTCTCCAAAGACTGACTTCAGGTGGAAGTCCATATGCACTGCTGATCTTGACTAGTTCTCTGGGTCTCTGTCTGCCTTGGGCAAGGGCTGTAGCAGTCCCTGGAGTGGAGCTTCCACCATGCGTCCTTCCTCCTTGTAGTCAGTCTAGAGTGAGCTGGGCTGTTCCATTTTACACAGGGGCAGCATCTGGACCATTCCCAGCCCAGTATAGGGGATGGGGCTTCTGCCACCCATAATGTGGGATTAAACCCTTTCTTGGCTAGTGTGGAATATGTCCACCCTGTCATGCTCCTGTTTAACACTTATTTGACAAATCCTCTTCCCTCTGTTTGAAACCTTCAGGCTGCAATCATATATATTAAGACTCATTTTGCTGAACAGACTGATACTTAGACACCTGATTGTGAGTTTCTGGTTCACTCAGACTGTTTGTATTAAGCACATGCACACACAGACTTAAACACACAAAGGAAGATAAAGGAATATCCTTCCCCCTCACATACGATTTGTTGAATCTTTAGATAATATTTTTTCCAATCACTTAAGAGTGCGTCAAAGGGAAGCTTTTAACTCCTGTGTTTTGTTCGACTGATGTTCAGGATTAAGATTTCCCTGCACAGAGCTACTCATTGGCCTGGATTTATGGTTTCGCAGATCATGACTGTTTTTGGATTGCTTCCATGCAAGGACACAACTGCACTTCTAATGATGAGCCCCGTTTTCACAGGAGTTGAGCACCCACAACTCCACCTTAAATCAGTGGGAGCTGCTCATGCTCAGCATCTCACATTAGATTCCAGCGTAACATATTGCTACACTCATTAACACTTTTTGAGCTTCTAACTACTAATATTTAAATTAAGACAAAATTTCACAACGGCATCAGATGGGCAACTCCAGAAACTTTAGATTTTTTACATATCTGAATGATGGGTACAAACCAGCAAGATTCCCATGCATGTTTCCACCATCCCTGCACCTACTCATACTCTCAATAATGTGCTTTACTCTGGGATGAAAAATGCATTATTCTCCACATCCTCAAGATTTCTGCTGAGTTAGCTAACAAGAGTGGCAATTAGCATTAATTATCGGAGATGGACCTATAAAAAAGCCCAAGATGCAGACAACTCTGACCTTTAAAGTAAGGATCCACACCTGTATTCAACATCTTGGATCAATCTCTGGTTTTCAGATTGCCACATTTGATTGAAACTGATGAGCCATTCTCCCATATCACCTCCGCCTTTCAGAGTGTTCAAAACAAGCCTCCCATTAAGCACTGGAAATAAGGCTCAGAACAGAGCCAGAAAAATGTGACAGCAGGAAGACAGTGTGGGCCACATTGTGTCTCACCACACACATGGCAGTGTGCTGAAATGCTCACACTTAGCAACCTCAGTACAAGGATCAAGCACAATGTTCCTGAATTCAGAGGAGTACGTGGACTGATCGTTCTTAGAACCATGAGGGTCTCAAGCAGAGAAACAGAACACTAGCTGCTACAATTGAAACAATGGTGCACAACCCTAGTTCACACACTGCACTCCCTGGAGTTGAAGAGGGGTTGTGTGTCAGAAGGCACATTCCTCACTGGGGATATCCCTGGGGCAGTCACAGTCCGCTGAACCTTACTTTGGACTGTGCATTAATGACACAATTGATGTTCTATTGTGAAAACCTTGATCATTTCCACAGAATCCAGCTCCAGTGTATTCCAGGATTCTGCTCAGTTACAAGAACATGATGAAATTATGTGATCTGTGTTCCCCCAACACCAAAGTCTTCTTAAACATACCATACAGTCATGAGAAAATGTGTTTTCCAAGTTCTTTACTAAACTTAAAAAGAGGAAAATTTGACTCCATAAAACTAATTACCCTCAACTGCCTCATAGGACCTTCTATGCTTCCTCCCAAGTAACTGCTCTCCAGTGTGATCACTCTTCTGACTTTGTAATTAAATTAGGTGTAGTCTCTCATTCACTCGGTCAGAGTATGGGCTTGATATATCAGACATGAAAACCTGAGGAGGGAACTCAATGACAAGTGCAACAGAACTGCAACATACATCCAACTATCATCTAAATTGGAAAGAAATAAACTGAATATAGAAACAGAAACAAACGTTTTCTATCAGAATCTGCTCTGCAGCCGTCTCTATCAACAATGTACCAATCTATACTAAAATGCAGAGAGACATTAGAGTACCTACAATACCAGGGACTGAAATTAAATAGTATTCCTGAAATAAAAGGAGGGTTTACTATGTAGCCCCTTCAAACTTAAGACTTATATTTGGCATATAAAAAGGAATTTCCAAACTGAAAAGAAGCTGTTTTAAAAAGTAAGGAGGGTATTACTGTAGTGTAAGATACAGAGCTCAATTTCAGACATTGAATTTTCAATTTTCATGAAATCTGCCCATTTTAGATTTAGTTGAGCTCCTGCTTATTTGAGAAAGTTCTCATCTTAAAGTATAATCTATATTACCAGTCCATTTAAGGCATATACCTTTGATATAGCTAAAATGGACATGTCTGAAATTAATGCACGTTAGGTAGTAGAGAGAAAGAAGCAATACTAAAAATATTACAAGTTTTGTAAAATGTTATGCATCAGAAAATTCTGCCCCCTTGCTTGCCTCTTGAAAGCTACCAACAACACTGGCCATATTTAATGCTCCTCCTCTTCAAGAGCCTGACCTAGCAACGATTAACTTCAAATGGTGCTGGACTAAGCCATGAAAGAGCTTGCTAACACACATCATATAGGGACAGATTTATAGAGACATTTATTAATTGAAATTAAATGGTTCTGATATTTTACCTAATTTAGAAACCAACAAGACCGTCTTTTCGAGTTCTTTGTTCACCCATTTAATAAATTTGGTCCTTAAAAAGCAGAGGGGCTTTTCTTAATAGTTGAGTTCAAAATGTGGCTTCAGCAAAAAAGGCATCTTTTTGTGCAGACATTCAAATGGCCGAATTTGCTACCTCCAAGTGGTGGCATATCCTATTTTCTTACTGATTTTAAGTTCCTGATTAGAACGGTTGTGGGATACTCTGCAAAACAATATTACATCTGAAGTTTGCTTTATTTTGGGTTATGCTGTTACTCATTTTCAAATAGAGATTCTTTTAAATAGAATGTAAAATGAAGGCTGTCAGAAGTATAATTTTGTGTACAATCAGGTTCTATTACATGCTTTGATTACAAAAATGGAGGTCTCAGACCACAATCTTACATGCTGAACTCAGACTGCCTATTTTGTTGCTCTTTAAACTGTCATTATTCCAACCACTGAAATTAAAACAAGGCTGCCTCAGTAAGAGGTTGGTGTGGTATTTTTAGAAGCTTCCATCCTTGAGGTTCAAGTGATACATACACATTCTTACATATATTGCTATTGTGTAAGAGTTCCCCTTCTGATGTGTAATCTTTTTAAGTCTACAAGTCCCAACAGAACACTTACTCGGGTAACATGCTCTCTCCTCCCACCATCTTTTAAAATACACAAATTGTTACGGCCTTCACTTCACTGAGAATTTAAATGTTTTTCCGAGTGACTTTACTGGGACTTTCATTCCTTTAGGAAGATTTTTTTAATCACCATGGGAACAGGATTTATAATACTAAGTGTTATAATCCAGGTGAAACCTTAAGAGATTTCAAAACCAATGGAAAACTTCCCAATCTTAAAGTGGATTTACACAAAAATTAAGATATTATGCCATGGAACTTGGGTATCACAACAGAGAATGTAAACTACTATGTAAATGTACAAATACATTTGTCTTCACCCATCTTCCCAGGATTTCTTGTTCATTATTTTACTGTAAGAAGGGCTTTATTGATGTATTTATTCCTCACTGTAAGATCTAGTAGCCTGAACTTTTATTCACAACTGCTGGCATAACGTTGAAGATGACACTGCTTGCTTTTCTCCAAAAGAACCCAACAGTGTGATTTGTGCAATGTTTCCAGCCTGAGGAATTCTTGACAAGTGCATTCCTTCCATACCAATCTATCACTTGGCGAAATTAAGCCTGGAACCGGTTTCTGAAATTCACTGAGCATACCTCTCACTTCCCCAATAGCTGCAGTACATAAACCAAGATCTTCAGAGATTTGCACATGGGAAAAGAACTCTAGCTACTTCTAATGGATTAGATAATTGCTGCCAAGAAATGTTTGGTTTCACCATGACTTTATATTTTAACATCCAGCTGTTTAGCTTCATTTGCTTTGATGCTATTTTAGGGGGGGAAATGTCTAATACATTTTCAAAGCAGGTACTTTAGAAGTAGTTCATTGTTAATTGCTATAAGTCAGTTCAGCAGAAGGAACAGAGCATTTGTTTTTAGGATAAAATGTAGCCCTGTAAAGGAGCAATCTCAGTTCTGGAACAGCTTTAATGTCAAATACCCAAAACCACAACAACTGTCATGTTTACAACTGTAAAGGAAAGGCACAGTGGCTAACCACACTTAAACTACCAAAAACACGAAGAACAGTTTAAGGTGTATAATCTGCTTCATGTGTAATTGACGTTTCAGTTTTAAAGCTCCTCACAAATGTCCAGACAACATTCTCTCCTGAGAATAAAATAAAAGCAGTCAGTCAGTCATACATATGGGAAAGGCTCAAGCCACTGCTGTGGGTTCATGATACAACCCTAATTTTCAGAAAGGTATATGGCTGTAAGATTGAGTACACTTTTTCACATTTGACTTAGATGCCCATAACTGGCAATGCACCATCACTGCTACATATGCTAAAAGTACACTTGTCAGCATTCATTCTGAGTTTTCAGGGCCCAAACCAGGCATACACATTTGAAAATTTGGGCCTCTCCCAAATGGTAAGCAACATATTCTAGCCTGGGCATCATTCCCTAACCTGAATTCATATCATATGACAATGTGAAAATAAGTTATGCTGATGATCTGACCATTATCAGAGGTTAACAGTGTGAGAATGATAAGAAATGTCTAATCTCTTAGAAGTTATCTCCAGTCATAACACATATGCAGCAGACTAAAGAAGGCCCACAACTCTGTTAATTAAATCTGATGTTCCTTAAGTGCCTTAATTCCCAACTGGTAGTGATGCTTATAATCAAAGTTGCCTAATATTGTTTCTATATCTGTTATAAGCCCTTGTTTTCAGTTGCTTATAACTTGTTCAATTTTTAAACGTTCGGGCTGCCGTTTTCCAGGCTTGATATCTGCTTCATGATTTACTTCTAAAAAAGCCAGCAAAAATCGATTAAACATTTATTAGAACTATGAGAGCAAAAATACATTGTTTTGTCAATTTTTTTTGTGTGTTATTTATTCGAAGAACTCTTACGTAGTCATGATTTTTAATTTGGGGGCATTGGTAAAGTTAGAGAGGTGCTTTTTGTGGTCGATGAATATCTGCCCAAACTATAAACCTCTGAAAATGGCTATTTGCATATACCCAGTAGAGCTTTTTTAGAACATTGCTGGTATAATTGCAAATATTCCACCTATTGCTGCTATAATTGCAAATATTCCACTGAGCATATACCACAACCCCAATGACCTGCATCTACACTGAGTGGTCTCTGATACCATAGATTTATACAAATTCATTAGCATAATATTTGTAAAATAGTTTTCCATCACAGGATGTAAAGCTCCTTAGAGGAACTAATTATATATAAGCGATGTCTAAGACACTTAGTACAGGGAAGCATGCTTTTTGAGATCTATGCTTTGATAATTAAGAAAATTGGAGACAAGACAAAATCATCATAGTTTGAAGACCAAATAAAGACATCAGTGAGGGGAATGATACGCAATACGAATTCCTCATCAGTAACACAGATAGTGAAAATTTAGGCCCATAAAGTTTAAATGATTTGCCTAAGGTCATATACAAAATCTGTGGAGGAATCAGCAACTGAACATAGATCAAGTCCTACTTCCCGTTTTAATTATAAAACTAGCCTTCCCTTCACACACCTCCATCTGTAAATAGTGATTGTGCTATTTGTCAAACTATTTCTATCCCTGTCTGCTTAATTTTATTTAAGTATTCATACAAATAAGTAATTTTCAACCCAGACCTTACAATTTAATGCCTCATTTATCTTAGAGAACAAAAGCATCAGTGACAATAGGGAGTGACTTTCAGAAAGATTTCATTGCTATCTAACCATACCTGATCCAAATCAATACAATAACTGGAAAAAGCAAACTACCCAGTTACTCACAGCAATTATTATGAACATGTGTGAAAGCGTCCATCACCATGGTATCTGTGAATGATTTAAATTAGATCATTAACAGTTCCAAAGCGAGGTGCAATAACACCATCTGCTTTTGCTAAGACACAGAGATGATACAGTTCTGGCCCGTTGGCTAAGAGCCCAGACTTTCATAGTTTACAATCAGTTGAAAGCCAAGGCAAAAATGAGTTCAGCAACCCTTTCTGAATATGTCCAGGTCTGCACTTCAACATATTTTCTGCATGGGCAACCCCACTTCTATGGAGCTTCACAGTATGTTTGGGGCAATACTTTAAAAAAAAACAAAACCCACTAATGGGGGAAACCATGTTACAGTGTAGTTAAAGTAAAACCAGAATAACATCTAATGGTAAGCCCATAACACATCAAATATTTTATTTTTTATAAACATACTGTTCGTTTCCCTGCTTCTTAAATGGATGTATTCATTACTCCTTCAGCCTGGCTCTCATTCACAGACCTCAAAAGGTGTATCCAGCAGGCACGTTATCGAACAAGCTCAGACCTTACTGTTGCACTGAAAGGTGCTGATGCCCGCCATCAGAACTCTTGGATGCAAGACTCTCACAGACTGCCTTAAAATAAACAGGTGTGCTAAAGCATCCTCCTTTATGCCCAATAGTAGTTAAGAGCAATTGAGACTCTTTTATAGTGCAAAGCAGCTGGGCATAAAGGAGGGGGCTGATGTTAAAAGCAAAACCATGCAATACAGCAAGAAGTAGAGTGTGGAGTTAGTAGTCATAGATACCAAACACGTCATCTGGGTGATCAGAGTGATCTGAGGAAGTTATGAGACCCTTCAAGTAAGCAGAGGCAGAGAAATAGCCATACCCTGGGTTCAAGTCTTGAACATCTGTTTGAAGCCTGTGTGGGGTACATTCCTACCACTCTTCCAAGAACCGGAACTTTGGCTCTGTGTGTGTGCGCGCTTTCCACTGAAGAGTGTGTTTTTACATTGAGATAGTGAATTCAAGATACCTTTCTCAATGTAAATGCCCAGTGGAGACAAGACACCATAGCTTTTACCTTGATATTAAGCTAGTTGAGAATTGAGGACAACCCCACGTAGGAGGGAATACTTGACTCCTTAACTTGCTAAATCAAGGTAAAAACTACAAGACCTTGTCTCCATTAGGCTACACTGAGGCAGCTATCTCGAGTGGCCATCTCAATGTTAAAACTTCTATTTTTTTAGTCAAGATAAAGCATTGATACTTTCCATGCTCTCTTTTTATGAGGACCCCAATGTAAAGACAAATTCTGAGTACTGTGCCCACACTGTGAAGATACAAATCTCTATATGGCTTTAAATGTCTATAGAGTCAGCACTGACACTTTTAGACAGCTAAATCTCAGTCATCCAAGTAAAAAACAACTTTAGCATCAAATGTTTTTGTTTTCATAGCTAACTTCTTCCTAGTATCAGTTAAACTTACATTTTTCTCATTTTGTAATCTTAAAGTCTGAGGAATAGAAGAAGCCATAAAATAGCAATATCAGAACAAAATATAAATATCCTCCATTGGTACTGGAAAACAGTGTACTCAACAGAAACAAAGCTAATTAGTATAACATTTCCATTGGCTATGAACAAATATGAGAAATTCTGAGATAGGTAACATGAAGGACGTAGTCCAATTCTTCAGACTCTTCATTTTGACAGACATCTTCATGTGATCCACCTTCTCAACAACTCATTCTTTGATGCTCAAAATGAATTATACTGTTTATTACCAAGAAGGGATTACTGACTACTGGTGGTGCTCTTGACTTTGAGCATCACTGACCATCCAAGCATTTAAAATCTTTAAGATAAGGTCATAATAGAAATAATTGGGTGGATGGGTGTGTGAAAAAAGGGGTTCATTTCTAGTGAAACATCTTCAACTTGAAATTTTTTCAGTGATTTCCTTCATGAATTTCCCTGGAGTTCTTTGCTTTAAAGTGTCCGCCAAAAGCTCAGATTAAGCTGCTGGATAACGACTGTTAAGGGTGGTGGTTGTTCAGGCAGATATCTGATGAAAACTCAGGCTTCCTTCCTGCCGTCCTAAATCTACAGGAGATATGTGTGGCACTATGGGAGCGATAAGCTAGCTGGATTTAAGATTAGTGGAGGTTTCCCATAACCCTCACTCATTTTCTGCAGGCTATTCCATTCCTCTTTCAAACCCCATGCAGTTTCAGTGCGCACTTTCATCCATGCCTCCTCTAGCTTTCTGTATCCATTTTTCATTCTTTCCAGTACCTTCCATTCCCTCCTTTTTGTGATCACTGGACAACACCCATGTACCTCATTACCTATCTTGATATACTTCACCTTTTCCATGCCTGTAAGATCGTCTACATCTCCCTTTGCTCCAAACTCTCCCACATGCATATTATGCCATGCCAGGGTCCTTTCTCCCCACCAGCCCAAGTCTCTGTGAGGTGGACTTCCCATTCAGAAACCAAAAAGCATAGTTCTGTGAAACCTATTGATGCATACACACACACACACACATCCACCCAGCAAGCCATGTTCTTTCATATTCATAACCCTTCTATACTCTTGTCCCAATTAATTTCCCTCAATTCACTAGGAAACTTTGAGATACTAAATGACAGATTTTCAGGAAAACAGCATATACTTGGAACTTGTAAGCCAACCCATTTCATCAGTATGCTGAGTTCAAAGAACTTTTTCTCTTATGTTCTGAAGGATAGATGTATTTGCAAAACACTAACTTTTAAACTTTTCTGAATTTTACTAAATTTCTTTAAAAATCTCTTCTGAGAAAAGATGCAGCATGCAATATTTCTTTTCTAGGAAGTATATGGAAGGGTTTAAAGTTCAGGATTCTTGTGATAGATTGTCTGACAATTGAGCAACGGCAATTGCACTGGAAAAGTTAACAGTACATACTATGCTAACTTGACATGAAAAGTTTTGGAATTATCACTACTCCAATTCATTATACCAAACAAACATACAAAGTTTTACAAATTAAAAGTTTAAAAAAGTTGACTTATAACACGAAGCTCCCTTCTATTTTAACTTTGTAATTGAGGCAGTGACTGCATAACAGCAACATTCCATATTGTTTTCTTTCCATGCTCATGCAGTATGTTGATTTTGTTAAATATCCCAGACTGCTAGGCCACAACAACCTGGGCAGAAAATTAAGTGTTTTTCAGCCTGTAAAATCAGAAGTTAGTATAGGTAACCACAGTAACCAACTGCTCAGAGAGTGATAATTTTGATACATCTCTTCTCTTAGGCCACGTCTACACTAGCACTTGGGATATCAAAACTTTTGTCGCTCATGGGTGTGAAAAATACACCCCTGAGCAACATGTTTTGCTGGCGTAAGTGCTCATGTGCACAGCGTTACGTTGGCGGGAGATGTTCTCCTGCCGATATAGCTACTGCCGCTGATTGAGCTGGTTTTATTATGTCTACAGGAGAGCTCTCTCCCGTCAGCATAATGCAGCTACACGAACAGTCTTACAGCAGCATAGCATCTGCAAAGAGTTTTTACAACCTCTTAATTTTGTTGTACTTGTTGAGCTGTTACTTGGACAAGACTTTTTTTGAATTAATGAACGTAAGAAACGGGAAGTTAGCTAAAGTCTAAGTGAGGGCTCATCTCTTCACAAATGTTCATGTTACTTGTCGGGGTCATGCAGGTAGACACCCCCTGCCATGAAGCTTTTAAAAAATATTACTGAACAAAAAAATCATGACATCCTGCTGCTAGAAACAGTTAATTCTCCACTACTCCCTCTGAACATCAATTACAGGGCTGCTGCCAGTCAGGATATTAGTTTTACAAGAACTCTCTCCATTCCACAGCCTCTACAACAACTGTGGACAGCAGCTCCAGAAAGTGCAATTACAAAACCGTCTCAAATGACAGCATCAAAGAGCCCTGGTCATGTAAGATCACACTAATCCTTTTGTAACAAAAGAAAGGCTTCTATCTGAAGTCAAAGCAAGCAGAAATTATCTCTTAATAGAGATAGAGCATTCAAAGGGAAAAGGGCAATAAGTAAGCTGAACCTGATTGCAGTTACAGCATACTGCTGACCTTTAGGGCTCCTCAGAGTGACTTATTCCCCCCCTGCAAGGACAGTTATGATTCCTCATAGAGGATCAAAATGATGGCTTATTAAAACACGCTTCTGCCATTTCCCTACTGGTGACTGATTCTTTTACGAACTACTCGATCCTTTTTCTCACACTTTTGAGAGCAGGAGTAAAGTTTTAGCAGAGCACATAAAAACAGAGTCAAAACTCATTCTCATATGCTTGGCTACAAAGAGAGCTTAAATTCAGCCATATCTGTCCAGAGCAGAGCTCTGGTAAATATTTTCAACCCCTCTGGAGTTTTTATATCATGCTGGGGAGGTGGAGGGCTCCAGGAAATACTCTAGAAGAATTTAAGCCTTGGCTACATACACTGTCTGGTGGATTGAAAAGTGGCTGTACAACAATAAACCAAGGACAATGGTATCTACTGGTATCTGGAGTTCCTAGTGATGTAACCAGAGAAGACATTAGATTTCATCTCAAATATCTTCATTAGTGATCTCTAACAGGGATGAAATAACACATAGTGATATTCACAGTTGATAGTACCTGGTTAACAGCAACAATGACAAGTTATACAAATCTATCTATACAAGTAGGTTAACCACTTGGCCAGAAAATTAAGTGTTTTTCAGCCTGTAAAATCAAAAGTTAGCACACTTTTTGGGAAAGTAATAGGAAAGGTGATTCAAGAGAGAGAAACCTGGAAAGCATAAATGCTAGAAGTGCCTTAAGGATAATGCACAAGAAATTAAACAAGAATCTGAAATGTAGTATGGCACCAAAAATAAGCCAATGTAATTGTGGGCAATGTCAATGTAATCTTTGATGTACTGTACAAGTACAAAATCTTCACATGATATACTGAAATCTTTTCCCATTTGAGTTCATCTCTTCAGTGATACCTCCTCTATTATCTTGAGCTTAGGTTTAAGCAGCTGTAAAACAACTTTGTGCTATGCTAGCTAAGATGAAGTTGATTTGATAATAAATATCACGCAAATTAAGGTGGTGAGGATGCTCAGTCTCTGAAAGCCATATTTTGATACAGCTCAGAGAATTTATTTAAAACTACATAGACCAAAGGACTAGAATACAATGCAGGAAATTTTTCTCAACTATCAGGAGAATGGGCCAGATAACCTAATGTATCATTTCTATCTTTAAAGTCTACTTTTAGATGAAAAAAATGTGAACTCATTAACATAATTTAAAAAAATATTCCTTCTTTGCTTCAGCATGACTATAATTAAAATGGTTTTGGTTATAGTTTGATTGTATTTAAAATGGTTAATTAAAATGGTTGTTTTTCAAAGGTTTCCCTCTTTGAAATAAATAAAAATATACTGCTAAACAAAACAAAAAACAAAACAAAAACATTTCTCTAGGCTAAACAGTATAGGTATATCCACATGGCAGGTATTACATTTTCATTTCTGTAACCCACAGTGGCAGCTACAATGCTGCATACAGTTCTGCTTTGAGGCATAATCTTGTAACTCTAATGATATGATAATATCTATTCTAAGGTTGACTGACATGAAAAAAAAATCATGATGCTGTGGCAGTTTATTATTTCTTCATTTACAAACTAATAGAATGGATGATCTGACACTGCACTCCCAGCAACTCACAATCCCTGTTATTAATGTGTTTTTCACACTGCATCCACCACCTCTTGCAAAATAATGTCTGTTTCTCCCCTGAAACTTCAGAGACAGGAGTAGCAACATCCTATAGCAGAGCCACTATCTCCTGAACGTCAGTTTCAGACCTCTTTAGGTACTCATGCAGAGAAATGACAATAGAGAAGAATGACATGGTATTCAAATAACAGATACAAGCCAGGTACTTTATGGCTCTTGAAGTTCAGGGTTCTCATGCTAGGTTGTAGATGACAATTCGGCAATGGCAGTTTGCACTGGAAATGGTAGCATACCATGTTAACTTGACATGAAAGTTGTGGACATATCAATAAATATACTCCAATCTATTACACTGAACATAAGTCCAGTTTGCTTTTCTGCACTGACTCAACTAGTACAAGCTGAACACATCACTAGCTTTTTAAGCAGCAAGAAACAGCTGGGAGATAATGCTCAGAATTTTCCTCCTAACAAGCTCTAACTAACGGAGTGAGGCAACAACAAATAATCTCTTTCAAATGATTGCGCTCATGGGAGCAACTGAATTTCTGCAAGAGGGCCTCTGACAGCGCCAATAAGTGTGCAGGTAGCCTAGAAAAAAAGAGAACACCTAATGACGGGTAATTGAATTAACTCTAGAGGGTAATCTATCACTGCCCCCTGAACTGACTGTGGCCCTGCAGTAAAAGGGCTCAAGGTGGAAACAGTGGAGGCAGCAACCGAGACATATGCTCTGCTTGAAAATCAAATGGTTCTCGTAAGGGAGCCTGACACCACAAATATGGAACCAGTAGTATTTGGCATGCCTGGATGCCTCCAAATTCCATTTGACACTTTTTGCACAGGTTTTGCTATGGTCAAATGTGAATAAAATTATTCAAGGCTGTAAAACGATGATTCAGATTTTGAAATTAATACGGAAATTCATGTTTGAATGATAGTGATACTTTAAGTTGTTTTAACCATCTCTTACTTTCAGGCATTCTAGCTTCTTCCTTCATAACCCTGGAGTTCAACTGGCAAATTAATTCAGGCTAATAAGAGTCTAGAGTAATTTCCAACAAGGTTTTTGTCTTTGAGAGTCAAATAGTAAGTTACACTTATATAGCCCTAACATTAAGCTTCTCAACAATCCTCCAAGGTACAACCCATGCATTACGCTTTGCAGATGTGAGGTACGGAAAGACTGGTGACTTTCTACAAGGTTCACACAACAAGTGTCTTGCATCTATTTAATATAGAAATCCCTACTTCCCCTGTCCCCCCCAGCCCCACCTCCTGACCTGTGGCAACCATTACTGAGCACAACCTCCCAAAAAGGCACTATGGACTGGTGATTCAAGATTGCATTCCCCTTCTTTGTCACTTACTTCTCATTGCACTCAGTGTGCCTCACTTTCCCCTACATGTAAAACTGATAAATTGTACAATACTTTATTAGCGTCTGAGGCACTTTGGGGTGTCTTACATGAAAGGCAATATTTAAAACTAAAATTACCATGTTACATGATGGTCATGGATTACAGTTTTAATTTATTGTGTGGATTTTGAGACTAGGGACTACCTTGCCTACAGGTTTAATCAGCACACAATATGATCTGAATACCATGCCTGTCTTCTGTGGATGCAGTTAGATTTTTGTACACATTTGTAATGTTATGCTCTCCGTGAGTCATATGCCTTTTTGGCTTTAATTTTTTTTTAAATTAAGTTTTAATGTCTGCACCCACACTGCTAGAAATAAGCCCTGCCCTGCTCTGCTCTAGAATTGCACATTTACTTTTCAAGAGACAACATGGCCTGTATTCCTCCTCGGCCCACAGTTAAACAATGTTTAAAATACTTTATTTCATTCCTAGAAAGCACAGAAAGGCAATGCTGAAAGTGTTAGCCGGGAAGATGCTTTAATACATAAAAGCCATTCGGAAAATAAGGTAATTTCCCAGAACAAAGAAATTTCCTTTTAGCTAAACAGATGAGCAGATTCTCCTTAATATTTATTGTAATTGTTTTGCAACTACATATAACTGCACTTGCATTTTGCCTCAAATTTCATTGTGGGCTCACACAATAATTCATCGTGTAACAGCTAATTTGCAGGCGCAAACCAGATAGATACCGAATATTTGCACGTGAAGATCAAGATCTGAGATGCCATTCTGCAGCTGCAAAAATGTAGTCAGCTAACAATCATGCCCTGAGGTCTATTATCCTTAATTGTAAACATGCTAATTGCCATGTGTCCTGTGAAATCTACTAATACACTTGATCTCACAAAATACCATGCTGAAGTGGTAGCAGGTGTTACAGCAGCTTCACCCTTTTTCTTGTAGACCTGTTAACGCATTTGATGCTTACTAATCCTTTGTAATAAAGGTTTCAATTGCTGTTATATTTACAATTAAATGTAATGCCTTAAAAAGGTGGACATTTCTTTGGACTATGCAGTATTGTCATGGTTATATTCATAAGAGTATTTTAGTTGTCTGCATGTGGATTCAGATATAACTGCAAACGGCAGTGTCACCAAGATAACTGTTTCCATGGAGAACAGAAAAGTCCGTTGATAATTAATGGAAAAAATTTCAGTCCAACATTAGTCAAGGTTGACAGGGGAAATCTTCTTTAAAAGACTGAAAAAAAACCTGCAAAAAAAATTGGCATCTATGTCAATTGCTTACATTGCTTATTGTCTGCAACTTGAAGGCAATGGCTCAGAGGAAAGCTGTCATGGAAACACATTTTTATTGCAGATGACAAGCTAGCATAAGATAATGCAGGTGAATAAAGGCTATGGGAAATAAAGCTACTTGTCAGGCAGTAACAGAGAAAAAAAAGGAGAACACACCACACAATTTTGTTCCTGTAATTAAATGTCAGATGTACACAATGCAAGAAAATAATTACTACAGCATAACTGATTACCATTCAGCTGGAGCCCTGTATAGGCGCCAAACAAGCTGTTCAAACACACTGATTGTTTTTTAAATTTCTACATGTAACATTCCTGTTCTAGCAGTGCCTAAAATAAAGTGTTACATTATTAATACCTCTTCTAAGAAGCTTATGGAGGGTCAGTTTGTAACACTGGCATGCTTGAGAGGTTGCAATGGTCAGAGGTTGCAATAGCTGATTCTCAAGGTAGTACACACTATGCCACCCATTTATGTAGGAGCTGGAAGAAACCCTCAGCAAAAGGAGATGACATTCTATAAGAACATCTGACAACGCACAAGATATGATTAGCAAAAATATAAGTATTGAAATTAATTAACAAACGCCTTGATCAAGTGGGCTGCTTCTGGAAGCCTTCTCTGCTCAAGAGATACTTATCTCCAGATACTGCTAAATGCTTGGGGGAAATCTTTGATATAATCCAATAAGGCAAATCTGGTCCCTTATTATTCTGGTCCAAATAATCCACTCACTGTAGTACTTAGGTATCCCTCATTTCCAAGTGGAAGCCCCAAGTTTTGTATTTTTTCATTAACAGGGATTCCATGAGTTATTTGGTTTAACAAGTTGTTGAGCAGTGTTTCTATGAATCTCAGTAGAATTACCATGGTTTTCAATCAATTTTGTTTTTACCACATAGCTTTTCACTCACTGCCACACCTTGTGAAGATTTGCTGTCCACTATAGAAAACCAAGTAGCTGGTGTAAGTAATTATGCTCCAGGTGCCCAAATTCTCTTGAGATGGACCATAGATAGAGTTGAATTCTGCAATCCTTATGCAAGAAAAATGTCCCATGGACTTCAAAGGAGGTATTACACAAGGCCTGCAAAAAATGGACCTTTGTGATCCATTCTTACAAAAGGAAACACCATGAGATCTCATGGGGAGTTATTTTCAGGGTAACTGTTGCAAAGTACAGCAATGTGATTTTTAAAAAAATAATCGAAGTATGTTTGACTTGGTGCTGGCTTCACTTCAAATATTTCTTCTATAAAAAACAATTCTGACACTTTTACTGCTCCTGCTTTTTTTTTTTTAATTGATTCTTATTCTTTTCATTATGCTTCAAACTAAATAATCACATGCCTTGTATATTTATCTCTGATTATATTCAGAGTTTGAATCATATTGCTGCTTAGTCTTAATCTCTTTTAAAGGAAAGATTAACCCCTTTAACCTTTCACATGGAGTCAGCTCTTGAGAATCATGAAATTGTGCATGTGTGACTTTGCTGTGCACCACAAAGCAATAAATGTAGAATTCAAATGTTCTCACGGATCAGTCTGTGTTCTGGCTATGCTCGAAGGTCAGGAGACAGTGGGAGTGGTTTAGTTAGGCCACAACTTTATTCCTAAATGTCAGGGAGTACCTGGCAGATAAAAGTGTGTGGTGAGGGTAATTTCATAATCATTTATACATAATTGGGGGAGGGGTGCTGCTGTCAGACTTCCCCTTTACCCACCCTAGTCCCCAGTTAACAGCTTTGGAAACCCTTCAAATAAAGGTTAAGGGGGGGTGTGCTATACCGAAGGGGTGGTGTCTCCATGCTGTACCACTCAAAGGAGCCCCAAAACCCCCTAGTCCAGTTTCCACTCCTTTAAAGAGTACCTCCTTTAAATCCTTTACCAATCCATTTTATCTGATCACCTTATCCCTTTCCTAAGGAGTACCTGTACTAGACATCCACTCATGCTTACATAATGAGTTATAACTTCATAGCCTAACTCCTTTTTCATGTCCACCCCAACCAAGCCTCATCCCACTGTGGGGAAGGCAAAAATAAAACCCACTTCACTTTAGCCAATCTGGCAGTGAGGGAAAAAAATTCCTTCCCTGCCCTGAAGGAAGGAATGACTAGTGCAATGCCTACAGTGGGTCATGACAAAATCTGATACCTAGCTACATCCATACGTGGGAGGGTGGGTGCTGTTCTGCCTGGTCCAAGTAAAAGAGGGCTTTTCCCACAAAGACATGGACTTAAGTAGTATTCCCTCTCTTCTGGTCACCTGGGAGGAGAGGAGGATGGGTCAGCATCCCCACACTGTCCTGGTCTGAAGCTGCCACACCAAGTCACTCTTTGACTATATAGCCCTTAAAGGAGCCACACACCTTCTCCTACAAGCCAGACAATGGCCCCCACCGCTTAATGCATGGTGAGGTCATTTACAGCACACTAGGAATCAATGTAGCCAGAGAGAATTACTGCTACCCAGAGCTTCTGTATTCCTCTGGGTGCTAAATGGAAAAATGTCGAAACAGCTGTCAGATCTGGCCATAAAGTAGCTCATAGCTTGAAACACTTTAACTAATAAGAAATATGTAAATAATCCTGTCACAATTAGGACACTTCAAAAAGGAAAAAAATCTAAAACATTAAACCAGTGAAGTGAAAACATGTCTACAGAAACTGAGCAGTGCCATCAAAGGACAGGATTTCTTAGCCAGCTCCATGTGAGTGGTGCTGTCAATGGAGTGGTATTCTCGAACGCGTCATCTCAAATTAGGCTGCCTTCCTGTTAAATAAGTAAAGTCTGAATTGGTGATTTGTGTGTTTCAGGTACCCCACCAATGCTCTTGAATTTCCCAACCATCAGTTATAGTTACGCACTCTGATTTTCTTCTCTGCACTACATACCCTTTTTTTGGGGGGGGGGGGAAGGGATGGGGTAGTGGGCGGGATTCAGAGGAGCAACAAAAGAGGAAAAAGAGTTCCACTTTAATAGATTTCTGTATTGAAAGGGCCAGAAATCCTAGGAGTGATTGTACAAACTATTCTGAACACAGAGGTCAATCACTTAAGCTTAAAAGGTGCTGATGAAGTTCCAAACAACAGTACTGGACTAGATGGACTACTGGTCTGATCCAACATACTAATTCCTATGTAATAACTGATATAGCCCTATCAAAATATAAACAAGCTTTTATTACATAAGGCTATTACTACACAAGGCAATAAGTGCTGTTGGGCTCCTGTCTCTTCACGTTACCTCAACTGTAATCAAGTACACACATTTCCACTGGGGAGGGAACTTCCTATTGCACAGAATTCAGGCAATAAACACCAGGACACCTACCCTGCATAGGCATGTGTACGAGGTATGCCAGGTGTGCCAAGGCACACCCTAATGTGGGGTGTCAAACGTGTGGCACGCAGGCCAAACCTTTTTGGTTCAGCCTGTGACCAGAGAGGAGGACTCGTGGCGGAGAGTAAAATTCCACGAGATCTCACCACATAGAGTAAAAGGCCTGTTACTCTCCACTTTGCCAGGAGATTTCATGGTGGAGAGTTAAAGGCCCAAGTTTGTATTTTTTAAGTAAAGTTTAGCTGTTAACTTAAAAACAATTAAGTGTAGTTAAGTTCAATAAATGTTCACCTTTTTTAAATAAATAAATAAATAAAAATTAAAATTCCCTGGATGCACACCCTAATGAAATGTGCACAACCTAATGAAATGTGTGGCGGACGCCTATGCTACTCCATTATTGTACAGATGTGCATTATCTCCTAGTATGAGAGTGCATCTCATGTGTACGGCCTGAAAAATGTATCCTTTAAAGTAACTTTTCATAATGACCTCTGCAAAATACCTAAATGAATATGTACAAGGTGAGATGTCCATTTGTGTTTTGGGGACTTTCTCTGCCAAATTCCTTTCTCAGACAATATCGGTATTCTAACCACAGATCAAGTTCTCTGAGAAAAATAAATATGCCTTTATAATAATTGTTTTTCCTGGACATTTGCCATTCCAGTCATTATTATTAGTTAATGATAGAAATGGGACTGGTCAGTGTTGCTATTTAACTATCTGAGAACACACACGGTGATATTCTTTCGATCGTGAATACAGGAATTATACTAACTAACTGAATTGTGCACAGCAACTACTCAATACAAAACTAAACATCTGGACTTCCGTTAACTTCATGATTTCTCAGTTGTTGGTATTATTTCATTTTAAAATATCCACTTTTACAGACCTTATTTTATTTCTACAGAACCTATCACAGCAGTGCTTATGGCTAGCAAGTTATCTGACATGCCATAGCTAGGACAGCTCGACTTATGTTAAAACAAACCCATGTAGCACACTATGGTGCGTGGTGAGGTACTGCTGAAGTTGTAACATTGGATCAGATGACTCTTGCCTTTTACTGGTTGCACCATCGTGATACTGTAGGGGTGCCAATTCCTAGAGGATTCATCACATGGCAATCTTTAATTAAAGATTAATCTTTAATTCCTGGAGACTCTAGGACAATTCTGTTGCCAGACCCAAGCACAAACCCATAAAAAAAAAACCCTAAGATTATTTTCCCTGACTAGCCCATGTCTACATTCATCACCATCATGCAGAAGCAGCTTTCTTCTGCTCTCATTTAAGTCCACACATGCTTGTTCAGATGCTCTTAGTATGTCATGTCTAGGGATTCCCATCTTACCCTTATTCCTCCCACTCCACCCACATACCTACCTGTGCCTTTTCCGTGCCATGTATACACTTTGCTTTGCAAATGTCTCCTAGTGCAAGGCAGGCATTCAATTTCCCCATCAAAGCCAAACCTCTGCAAAATACAGCCAGGTCCCAACATGAATTTAACTGCAAACCCACTGCAAAATCCCTCTAGTAGTGCACTAACTCCTGGCATTAGAGTTACATGGTGGGAAGCCTCATTGAAGATATTCTACAAATCCTGTATGCGCACTCCTCCCTTCTCACCCACTCCCCACCCAGTATTGATAACCTCAAGGCATTTAATCTCATAATTGTTATGCAATTATACACTACCATGAGGGCTAGTAACTTGACTTCCTTTTTATATGAAAGCTGTGATTCTTACGTAACCACATGGCTCCAGGAACTAGGGCTGCAAGAAAAATATCAAATATCTCAAGACTAGAATCATTAGTGCTAGTGGTCCTCTGTGAAAACGCTAAGGAGAATGAAAGACAAAATGCAGCAACATTTCACTGTGATTACAACACCACCACGGTAGCAACAGGCAATGCTGCAGCCACAAAAATATATTTTCTTTCAGTGTTTGTCACCAAAACATTGCAGCTTTATGTTAGTATTTGAAAGCCAGAGAGTGAATACCACTTGTTTTTCCTTTTTGCAATTCTCTCAGCTTGGACAAACAAAGAACAGCAAGTTAGACTGTTCTTTCGTTTTGATAATATCAAATGTCAACTACACCCAGGACAATCAATTTAAAGGCATAACTTTTAATGTCGTGTTACAATCTTTTCCTTCTATTTTCACTGGATTTTGTGTGTCAGCTGAGTGCCTCAATAGACAATATTCAATGAAGAAACTCTTACAGTATTTGCTAAGAGATCAGAGCATTGATATAGCATGGGAATTTCAGTCAGGTGACAACTTCTACTTCTGGCTCTAACACTGGCCTGCTGTACCACCTTGGGCAAGTCTTTTCACCTCTCCCTTCCTCTGTTTCTGCTCTCACTTTAGGTTTGTCCCATCTATTTCAAATAAGCTGTTTGGGATAGGGACTCTCACTTCCCACGTTTGTAGAGAATCTTCTACTGTTGTATGGGCCTCTACGTGCTACCACTATACACACAAATGAACCAAGAAACACTGCTAGGAGAGGCCAAGTGGGGCCATAAAACATATCTGAAGAAGCTTGTATCACCAATTTTGTGGGAGTGCATTCTCAGACAGTTACTTTAGGGCCAAATTTCGTCACCCCTGAGTTTTCCTACCCCCCGCCCCACGTGTACAATAACAACAGAAAAGCAGCATTAGTTGTGTCCCCATATGCCTGCTCGCTATAGTCCACACAATGCCCGCCTGCCCCCTCTACTCTGGCTATCCCTGCCAGATGCTTCAGTACACAGGACAGGAAATGCTGATATTTGCCAGGGCACAGCACTTACCCAGAGCCCTATTCCCCACCCAGAACTGCCTCCCTGTGACTACACTTGGAGGGGTTGGTACATGGTTTCAAGGCCTTCAGAGATATGGAATCCAGGCCCAACACTTTCATTTTCTGATCATGGCTTTTTGAGTCGTGTGCACATGTACAGACACCATGCAGAACTTGGCTTCAACACAAAGCCATTTTCCAGTTCACAAGGAAATCAGCTATACAGTTACCTGCTAGAAAAGGAACAAATGCAAATGCTTCCCTCATCTTAACATAGCTATCTTTTATGGGGAAAAATGAATTTAATTCCTTGGTTTGGTTCTTTTCCGTATTAGCAACTAGCAGCTTCCACCTACCACCTGCTGTAGCTTCTAGCTCTCCCGAACTCTATTACCATAAGTCAGAGCTGAGTGGTCCTCCCCCACTCCTGCTTAACTATTTTAAACCACAACAAGAAACAGAATCACCTTTGCAGATTGTATTTGTTCAGTGAGAAGAGGCCTGGGCAAATCAAAATGAAGCTTTGCAAATTTTGAGAGAGATATAATAGAGAATTTGAAATGGCCTTTGGACTGTTAGAGCTTCTCCAAATATTCTGCAGAGGACAAGTACATGGAGTGCTCCTTATTACCCCCAATCTTACATTTAAAACATGGGAGGACATAGATGTATATATTTTACACAGCTAATAATTAACCTGCAGTAACCTCCTACTGGATACTATTGAGGCCAATAGCATACCAAAATTAATACATTAAGTACATTAATTAGTAATAAGTATTTAATGTTAATATTTGTATTACGATAGCGCCTAGGAAACCCAATCTTGGATCAGGATCCCGTTGTTGGATCCCCGGTTAGATCTGTGAGCAAATTATTTTCCACTGTGTAGTTTCCTGCCTATTTCCCTCAAATGTCTCTGGCTACTGTAAAACTGATCCAGCAGGTCAATTTCTACATTCCTATTCCAACAACACTAGTGATATTCAAGAATAATCATTTGCAAATACACATTATTTGCTCCCTGTTCAGTCACGATGAAAACCAGTACCAACAATTTATCAGTCATGCAAGCCTTGATCATCATTTTCCCCTACTGCCTATGGTTTAGCTGTGAAAAAGGGGTACAGCTGTTTGTATAATTTTGCCTATTTCATTAAAATGTACTCAGTGATTCTTTAACAAAGACAGAAACCTGACAAGATTATATACACATCTCTTTGTTCATTGAAAGGGGCAGTTATTGAGAACAGTGTCGCTTAATTCAGCAATTAGTCAAGCAATAGTTTATCTCTCAGAAATTACTTGATAATTTCCCCTTTCTGTGTGATGGATAGCAGAGATTTTCCACTCAACAAAAGATAAATATTATTAGCAACCAACTGACATAGCACAGGGTCCTTTTATGTAACCAAACTCCCTATATTCAATGGTATATTTCAGTGCTTCATTAGTTGAGAAGGTCAGTCAGCACCTAGAGACATGCAAAATTTTATTAAGCCAAATAATGAATTGATGTTCTATGAAGAATCTGAAATGTAGTATGTTTACAAAAAACAAGTAACTGGCACCAACCCCTTCAATATATTTATAGTTAAATTAAGGGGACTCATTTGAAAACCATGTCTTTTTAATGTAGCTTAAAAAAAAACCCAAAAGAGTGGGAACAGTTTCACAGATAGGTACTACAATATGTTAGTAACTCAAGGACAACCACGCAACAAGGTTATAGAATAAAATCTAATAATAAAATTTGTTTCCAGCACTGGTTGAATTCAGATAATGGCTTACCTAGAAATCAACTTCTCTGTTTATCTGGTTGCACCCATCAGGCCTCTCACTTTAGTACTAGGTCTTCAATTCTGGATTTTCATTGCCCATTCACATAGCTTTGTTCCTTAGGATCTGAAACTGAATGTGTGCTCCAGTCTTTGGATGATACAAATTCACATTACAGTATGTGTGTGTGACGGAGTGATATTCGTTATAGCTGGACTGAGAGCTTAGAAACAATTTGAATATTTAAATACCTTTGCCTGTGCTAGTGCTCCGTGTTTCACTGTTTTCTACGAATGTTCACTAGTAATGATACTCATAAGAATACTCATGGAAACAGCCAGTGTTACACTACTATTGGAGAATGCTTTCAGAAAGTGTTATGTATTGGTAAATGAAAAGAATTCTCAACACAAACTTGATTCTACAATTCAAAGCTATCCAGCACTGTTCAGATTGGATGTTGCAAATACTGACAATGTTCTTTTCACAACCTACTAGCTAAGTGCCATTTATGAGAAGTATTCAACAAATTCCAAATAATGAGTAAGTTTTCAAAAAGCCACCATCTACCTGAAAATACTAAATGAATCAAAAATTTGCTGAACCAATTAATCAGTAGAAATGATTCCTTCTACTTAGTAATATACTCAAGGGCTAAAAGCTTTAGGTAAATGCCTGTGACAAACATGCTGACAACCAACATAAAGTTCAGCATAATCAAGTAAAGTGAAGCAGGTAGTTTTCATTTAAGCTCTTCCAAGGATTTGCTTGGAGCTCTCAATCTAATTAATGGGAATTGTATGCATAACTGAGTATAAACTGCTGAACTTCTGGCCACAAGTTAACCTGATAACAAATTGGAAAGCCTATTGCACATACAGAAAACAGGAGTAGGGAAGCAGAATGAGGAAAAAAGGTTGCCAGATGGATTTACTTACATATTACAGTGAATTATACATAGTATTATATAAATCCATGTACCATAGAGAGAATATCTGCCAAAATAGAGTTTCATACTTCATACTGAAGACCTCATCTATAAACCATTATATTTGCTTAAATTATACCCATATACTCTGGGATTATCTGGCCTGAAACCAAATATACATTAAATTACCATAATTCCTTTAACACTACAATTTACAGTCATATTAGCGCAGGCTGTTATAATACATGTATTCTTGTTATTGGTAACTAACATGTCTCCAATGGTATTTTGAGAAACTGTATACAACCAATTCTTTACCCAGCAAATATATATTATATATTAGAGAAATACTTTATAAAGTAACTGAAATCTCATGGGTCACTTCATCTTTAATGCTATATCTGTGTCACTGAGTTGAGTTCAGATAAATCACCACCAATTTCTCTTAATGTATGGGGTGTTAAGTTCAACCTCTTCAGGGTCTGCAATCACTTAAAAGCATGAGGGTCAAAGTCACCTCCAGCAAATCTCATGATTGATTTGGAGCGCCAAAGCTTCTTGAACTTGGAATAGTGAGTTTGTGGGCATCATACTATATTTCTCCTAATTATATAAGGAACCTTGCAAGTTCCTCTCTATGTTGATATTAAAACCTTCAAATACTATTAAGCTTTTTAACAAGAAGCAAGAATAAAAGTTCTCCAATGATGCACAATAGGTTTTAACCATTAAAATATCAGAAACTCCTCCTGAAAATGATCTACATTTGAGCTTCATAATTTGAGAATCATAATTCTGACAAGTCCAAAATTTTAATCTACTAGGAACTGACATTCCTGCCTTGCAAACAAAAATCATTCTAAGACCAGCAAATATAGCAGCATTCTGCAAAATATACAATTGCTGAATTTTAGTGAGTAGATTTTTAGTTACAAACGGTCTGTGAAACCGAAAATATCTCCACCAATAAGATTAAACAATTAGAGTTATAAACCTGTGGTTAGACTAGTCAAAAGTAGAAATTCTTCCAGATACCTCTGGTAACTACATCAATTCATATATTCAAATTATGTATACAGCCACTGTCTTTTTAACAGGTTTTGTGGTTTAGAAACACAAGCATGACATTTCTCATCTTAATTGTCAAAATCATACAAGACTTCACTTCTTGAGTAACACTCAGCAAACCCATCAAAAAGCCAAAATGCCCACAAGCTTCCAAGATGCAAGAAACAAACAAAACTTGCCCTACAGCAGGGTCTGGGGCTTGCAAAAATAAAGGGCACTGGCAGCACATAAACCTTTCAAATAAATAAGTGCTTCCCTTTTATTAAGGAATAGACATTTGTGAAGTGAAAAGGTTGCAGGAGCGGCAGCTTTTATAGAAGAAAAAGAAAGAGAAAACCAATAGCTTCTAAGACCCAGTACGTGTAAAACTCCATGTTTTTTCTGTTCTACTCACTGTAATCTACAGGAGTGCATTCTTTATATACCAAATGATTATGTTTAATCAGATTCTTTTGTCCTAAGGTTATAATTATCACCATTCCACACTAAGCTGCAAAATTAATTGCCCCTTAATGAAGCTGTTTTGCAATTAGGAGCCATGGATCTGCAGACAAAGGGGAAGCTAATTTAACATTTAAGGGGAGCAGTTTCGCAAAGGTGTGCCTCTACAATAGAACACTTTTCTTTTAAAAAAAGATGAACATATGACATTCCACATACATATGTGAGAATGATCAGAAAATCTTTTATTTCTTCTAAATTAGAACACAACTAGGTGGGTGTAAAGAATGGCTCTCTGACTAAAAGGGAAGCTAATCTATAAAGACACCACGAGAAAATAGACATTCAATGGCAATTAGTCGAAATATGCATATTCCATTTTAACATGGCTGAGAATACTGTGAGGCAAGTATATTAAAAAGGCCTCTCCTCTGCTGTACCGACAGAAAATCTAAGTCTATTTCAAAAGTAATCTCAAGTACAATGGTCCTCTGATGTGTGTACAGCACCACTTTCTCTAGAACAAGTAGACTAAAACAGTTAAAACATAACTTCCCTTCAGCTGCTCAACTTTAGTAACAAATACCATACCCGGCATAAGACCCTAGGAAATCAGAAACGTCATATAACCTTTATAGGTTTATCAGAATATTCTTGCAATAGCTGCCCATCCTATTAGGCAAGGAATATACTGTAGTTGGTCAAGGGAAATGGAACTGTATCTCACCCCAGCCCACCCACCTTTTCTTTGGGTATAACCAGTTACAGGGAATGGAGCTTCTGGCCAATATGGAATCTTTAAGCCTGGATACACTCCTCTTGCAACTTCCACATTCCTTGCCTCTGACTGACAGTCAGGAAACCAGGTTGGGACTCCTGATTGGCTGCTTCTCTCCACTCACCTACCCCCTCCACCCTAACTGACTGTCATTTTGTTGCTTCTCTATGCCATTTAGCACCGTAGTTCTGCAGCCATCCCCACAGTCACCCTTCCTGGTCTTGAGTGTTGATAGTTTCTCTACACATACATGAGATTTGCCAATGATTTTATGGTGTTAGGAGAACATTTTAGTCAAAAAGGTAGAGTGATGTATGCTTTGTGGGTAAGTTTTTCAGTTTGTATTTATTTATTTATTTTTACTTCCTTCCAGTAGCCAGGAGAACTGGATATTTGCGTGTTATGTTTTTGTTTTAACATTTGCACTGAGAAGTCTAGCATAAGCCCAATTTGCAAAATAAACTGTTTAAACAGTTAAATTGAGCATGATGGAGCTAAGAGATGCAGGATGGAAATGTGTCTCTCAAATCTGGCACAGACAGAAGTTCTACCTCATCTGTGCCTTAACACTTCCACAAGAAAAGATGAAATGGAAATTAAACTTCAGAGCCTACTATTTATTAGGATGGTGAAGCATGTCTGTACAGCCTCCCCCACTTTGTGATTTCTTGCAACTTTTCATGTTGGAAGGGTCAAGTAATTTGAATGTACACTAAACTACTTCTGCTTGGTAGCTCGGAAGGTGATTTAGCCTACCGAGTTATTAAATTTAAGGTTCATTTAACTAGATGTTGCTGTCCTGTGTCTCATTCTTGAGCACGTGATAAAGACACATCTCATCAATGCAGTTTACATTTTGCTGCACAGTAGTCAGTTGTAATCTGGATCTTTTGGAAAAAAATACATTTAGCATCACTTTTTAAAATAAAATAGTTCATTGGTCTACCTGAAGTTAAGAGGTTTTCAGTTCTTTGCTTTTAAAACAGGTATCCCCACTCATGGAAACTTTTCAGCCTCCCTGGGATATGTAATAAAAAAAGATCAAGAGTGCTCTAACTTAATAGTAACATATCAACTGTTGTCTGTGAGGTTCTATTTGCTGTTGACAAGTTTGACAAATATGTCCCTTTTATGTAAAGTTTCAGGAGACTTTTCAGTCTAAAAAAACAACTAGTTAATGTCAATGTACCTTTTTCAATTGTCTTGGACAGGTAATTTCATGCCTTCGTTTGTTAACAAAAGATTCTGAATTTCAAATAAGACAAAATTAATAAACAGGCATAACACTAACATAACACTTGGTAACCACAGCAGAGCATCATATATTCCATGTTATTTGATACACACGGATCTCTTTTCTCCCACCTTAACACAGGGTTGGGAAAGAGAATAAAGAGGAAACTCTCATGTATATCTTAGGTAGATATAAATATAAATTTCATATAGGAGTTATACAGGTTGCTGAGTAGAGGAAGGGTTGGAAATTTACCTGCCAGTGGATCAGTTAAAGAAAGGGATTAAAAAAAAATATATATATATATTTTACCAGGTCTCTAGGATTTGGGATTTTTGCTGCCACTTGGCCCCTACCTACTGTACTATGAACAAACTTTCACAATCAAATGGTGAGATACTACCATAACTATTTTCTTTATTTTGCCACACCTGTCAATATTACCTCTTCCTTACAAAGACTGATCTTTAAACAGCTAATGCTCCAAGTCCCAGTCTGGACTAAAATCTGGGTAAATCAAAGGTCATGGCTAAATTAAACAATATTAGTAAGCTAGGGAAAGTTTACAGACGAAGTAGTAGAGATAACACCTGAACACTTGATTCAACAAGTTGACCTGTCTCTGACTGCCCTTTAATTTGGAAATCTTAGCAGGACCTCAAGTGGAGTCAACAATTAGCCTGAATATGGGCTGCAGGACAAGCATGACGGTAGAAGAGGAATTTGCCAAATTTGCCTATCAACTGTTTGAATATCTTGCCATTTGGAACATAAAAATTACAGAACAGTTAATCACAAATAAGATTGTCTTTAAATTGATTTTTAATTAACAACCATTTAAAATACATTAAGTTTAGATGCTTATTTGTGATTATGTATTCATTTTATTAAACACTGCAATTAAACACATAATTAATAAAAATAATACTATTTAGCCATTTGAAAGTAATATATGTTAATGCTTCAATATAAAAAAGCCTGTTTATTTGCTTTGATAAAATTATGTCCTTAATAGTTCAAACATTAGAACCAACTATAAATTTGCATAATGGTAATACTCTTAAGTTAGAAAAATTAATTAAACATGCTAAAACCTCCCTTTTAGATTTACATTCTTTGGGATAAATCAGTGCTTCATGCCATTTCACAGTAAGAAATATTAAGACTTCACTAGAGTTACACTATGGGTGAGTTTGGCGCACTGCCCAGATTGTAAAATGATTGGCACATTAGAAGTTGAGACCAATTAGACCTGATCCTGATTGGAGTTATTAGATCTATTGATAAAATCAAATTTAAATCTAAGGGCTTGTCTATACTTACAGAGATGCAGCTGCACCACTGTAGCGCTTATTAAAAATGTTACGGAAAAGCTTCTTCTGTCACCGTAGGTATTCCACTTCCCCAAGAGGCAGTAGTTATATTGACAGTGGTGTCTACACCAGGGATTAGGTCAGCATAACTATGTCACTCAGGTGTGTGGATTGTGTGCAACACAGCTATACTAACATAGGTTTGTAGCGTAGACTGGGGCTTAGCAATAAAGATAGGTTACTCTGTTTTCAAACACCTTTTCGACATTCTTTTATCATTCAAGTTTTATTATGCATCTTTCCCACTGAAGATCAGGATTCCTAAATGGAATGGAAATATCATTTTGCACATTTCTTTGCAGTCTTTTCAACACATTTTACAAAATCCTCAGGTTGGTGCAGTGAAAGACTGTTTATGTATTCTTTAATACATGCACTTCACAAGCTACTTCTGAGAGACATAGGAAACTGGCTTTACAAGAAAGGAAAATTCAAATTTTACTCAAGAGGAAAGTTTATCCAAAATCTGTTCCTTTTCCTGCACCCCGGTTGCAATTCACAAAAGGACCAAGAGGCAAACTGCCAAGGCATGTAGATCCAGGGTTTTGGTTTGGCCCTATATCTTGTACAATAAGGGTAGCAAGGTCTGCTCCCTTTGGTATGTCTGTCTGGATCTTGTACTTTCTTTCAATTGTTGAAGAAGGATTTTAGCCAGAGGAGATACAAGATACTCTAACTTCAGCAGCATTGCTAAGAACCTCACTTCTCAGCTGGGTCTTATTTGCCTGCAAGCTAAAATAGGTAGCAGGCCTCCAAGTGCTTCATTGCTCCATGGGACCTATGGCAGGGGCAGCTCCTCACCCCAGTCAAGAAGGGGTTAGAGTTCCTCTGGGCTCAATCAACCCCAAACCACCATACCTGTAAGGCCTGTCAATCCTGGAGAAGGACACATCCTTAGGAGAGAGGATCCTGGCTCAAGTGGGGCAGCACTGGGGAGCAGACAGAGCTTCTGCACAGAGTTCTGTGGCCCAAAGAAACTCCCAGGGAAACTGAGAGCACCAGCCACCTGAGCCCTCTGAGGAATCAGAGGAACCAACTTTTCTTTCTTTGTATTTTTGGAGTCTTGGGACTCAGCCTTGGTTGTTTGGATACATGAGGGATAAGAAACCCAGGCCTTCCTCCCAAGGACTACTGGTCTCTGTCCTGCATGAGACTCTGGGGATCCAGCCCTTTTCATGGGCTGTGGGGGTATTTTCTTTTGGACTAATTTAATACCCCCCCCCAAGAAGGGGACAGACTTCCTAAAAGATACAGCCAGAGGTCTGTACCCAAAGCCTGGAACCCAGACCCCAGTCAAGACACCATCCAGGCAAGGAAGTCTAAAACAAGAGGCACTTGCTTTATCCCAAAGGGGCACCAGAGAGACACAAGCTATCACAGGACCAAATTCTGAAACATTATATTAGTCTATTGCTATTTAATGCCTTTAATTTCCACTTATATTTTCCAATATAAATGGCTGTGGTTCAGCTGAAAACACTCATTGACGAAGTTTGTTTTCTTGATTATTTGAGGATTGTTTTTATGCTGTGCTCTGTGGGAAGCCTGGCTTCACTGTTAGGGCTTTATCTCCCATGAGGAAGCTCACCACTTTGTTTCAAGTGACAAGCTTACAGCTAGCTTCAGTGACTCATATCCTGGCACCCAGAACCTTAGCTACTGTGCTGTTCTCCACATTGCTCAACTCACCAGCTTCCACTTGGGTTCCTCCTTTCACCCTGGCTGCAATCCGGACTGCAGTTCTGACATCTCTCTCACATCATACGGTTTTGATAACATTAACAGACCAAGCCCTAGCAGCAGCTAACAGGACTGCCACAATATGGAAGCACCAGGCTATCTGCATGTGTGAATTAGCATTTACTAATCAGCAAGTTTCCCACAAAATGAACAACCCCCACATCCTCCAACAGAGAACATAAAATCAGAACCAAGTGGGAAACTGACAGAGATGGCATCTGAAAGAGAACAAATGAGTAATTCTGCTTGTTATCTGGGGACAATGGGCCACAGGCAATCAATTTCCCTTTATGATTTATGTTTGGATCATGGCTGAAGAAAGCCATTAGCATGTTGGCCATCTGGAATAAGAGACTTCAACGGGATAGTCTTTTGTGTTATCATATGTTGTTTGTATGTTAACAATACTTCCCTGAAACTAACATTGCAATTCCAACCTTTTGTGGCTACTGCTATAGATGGCAAATTTTTTGTTATTAGCAGATTCAAGATGAAGGGAGATTAGATCTTCCACCAACATGTACATGTCAAGAAATGCGGAACAGAAGTTCTGAATATCTGGAATGAATACTTAGGGTTTCCACAGAGAGTCTTTAACAGACTTCTATTGCTGAGAAGACAGATTGAGAAGCATGGTGTAGAGTAACCACAATTACAGCAAGGTAGCTAGAGTGAAGTAAGGCTTTGTATTTAAACAGAAGCAGATTTTGCTTATTTGTAAGTGGCACACTATTTCTGTCTTCAATATATCCATCTGAGCCCAGCATGCAGTTTCATTAAATGTACACTTTATAGCCAATCTCCCTCTGTGAAGTGCAGCCTCTCCTCCCCATTCTTTTTTTATTTAATTTTTTTTTTTACCATTTCATTGGTTTAAAGACTCATGTTTTTATATCTAATATTTCTTTGAGCACACATCAGCCTTAACATTTCCAGAAATTGAACTTCAATATTCTGATTCGAAGACACATTGTTCTGAAAACCTAATTCGCATTAAAAGCTGACAAATAACAAAAAGTGTATGGCTCCTTATGGCTGCTATGAAAATATGATTACAGCTTTTGCAACATGTTACTTGCCTGTCAGAGTTTTAGACAAGGGACTGCTATAATCGTTTTCCAACTCATTTTCCTCTTTTTACTGTGACAGTTCATTTGATAAATATTAGGATATTAGATTCTCTATTTCAAGCCTGGAAACTAATAAAGAGAAAACAGAGCTAGGGCTACAACTTGACAGAGGCAACAAAATTCCATCTTTGGTGGTTTACATGCTGAGTTGTGCTGAGTAGTGAGTTGACCACTAACATCGAACCCCTTGATAGCGTAACTTTTTATTTTTCTTCCCTACCTACAAACTGAATTTCAAATGTTATGGTAAGGCTCAAATTGTGTTCAGAATAGGGACAAAAATACCTTACCTATATTAAGATCTTCGCCAGACCCGGATTTCTCACCACAATCTCTGCACAATTTCAAATAGCTGCACATTTCCTGTAAATTTTATCTGAGCTGATGACAGGCTAAGTGCCAATTTTTGCAGACACAGAAAGATATTGCAAGGCTCTCTCACACTGAGCTGTTCACTCCGTTATTACAGACCTACTCTCTCCTCTTTCCAATCTAAATATTTCTGACACACAATATCACACAAACACTGCACAATTAAAATCAACTGCAATGAAATTCTGCATTCCAGTCATTACATTATTTAGCAAGTCAAAATATCTGACTTTGGGCCAGGTAATTTGTTTTGTAAGACTGCAGCAACCTATCTTCAAATGTTTTCACAAACTGTTGTATCATACTTCATAACAGAAATATTACCTGGGATGACAACAGGGATGAGATGATTCCTCAATTAAGAAGCTATTTATATAGAAGTTTGGCCATACAAATCTGATTCTTAAAATCTGTTGGATGTGAGCTACTTGAATATGGCTGCTATTTGGCCCCGTCTCCTCTCCATCCCTAATATTTGTCCTGCTGCTACTAGTAGGCCCTCCCTCAACTTCTTCCACAGCTCCAGAGACTGTCCTCTAACTCCTTTTTATCTACCAATCAATGTTTTTGTGATGTGCTCATCAGTATATTTACCAAGCACCTTAGAAACCATCCTCTTAACTCCAGTCATATGCACTTCAACTGCTTCTGCAGTGGCATCTTGCCCCTATACACTCCATCCATTCTTTAGGATTCCCAAGATGCTTCTCCAATAGCTATGTTCTCAAACCAGTTCTCAGTAGGTGGCATTGCTCACATCCAGACAGTCTAAAGATCAATCTAATAATAATTCATTTTATCTCTCTAGGAATATAAATATGCATGAAAAGAAGTGAAGAGAAGCCACTTATTGCCCCATTCCTATGCCACCCACACCATAAACACACAAATAGCAATGCATTGTTCAGTATCTTGGTTTCTTGGGTTGGTGTTGCCACACAATTTTGCCCAGTTATAAAATAGGTCTAATTTAGGAAACTTATGTAATGGCTACAGATGCGGTATGAGGACAATGTATATGAAACCTCATCTCTAACATGGACTGTCTTTTTACTTCCCATTCCTCCTCAGGCTAAATGGGGCTGGTTATTTCAGCCATTGATCCTCTAGGTATTCCAAATGAAGTTCACTATAGAAGCTCCCCCAAACTACTTTTATATGCTACATGAGTGTTTGTGTTTTAACTAACACAAATATATTAGTAATATTACCACCCTGTAAGCATTTAACTCATTTCCTCAAATACAGTACTCTCTGTTGCATATAAATCCTTAATTGTTGAACAAATGTTGAACAATTACAGCCAGTGCTTCAGCAAACAAAATTCTGGGGTTCATTAAACAGAAAAAATAAACAGAAATCAGAAGAAATTATTCTAAGCATTGTGTTATGAGCTAAGTGGGGAACTATTGCAAAAACATGGCAGACATTCCCAGGATTTGCAGGATCTTTTAGGTAAAAGCTTGAGACACTTGGTTACTTTATATTATCGGGGAAAAGGATTAATAGGAAAGTTCTGTGCTGTCTCGTGAAGTGTTAAGAAAAGGGAAAGGACAGATGCTACTACAAATGTTAAACTATTTGCAAAAATACTGAGCTAAAAACAAGTATGGATAATTAAATCTTAGGGGCTTTCTTTGTAAGATATCTATCAACTAAAAGTGGAAGTGATAATTAGGCACACTTCTTCAGGAATATTGTATTCTCTACATCAGTATAATCCATTGTCACATAGGGAGCAATGAAAAAAACCTGTGCAAGCACACCTAGAAGCAAAAAGCAGGTGAGAGTTTTATCAGTAAGAAACGAAGAATCCCAACAGCTGAAAGTAAGTGATAGAGATTGGTAAGAGCTAAATAAATAAAGATATTTTCTTAATTTTTTTTCAGAAGAGTTAGGGAAGCATTAGCATTACTCAATGCCGGCAGCAAATCTAACTGGGCCCCCTTACCTCTTCGCTCCTAAAATTCCCCCACAATATGTTATGTGGGTTTTTTGAGCTGGTATGAAAAATCATTGTGACCTAGTTTTGAAATCTGCTGTTTCTCATATGAAGAAATAGTCACTTCTTACTAATTTCCAAAACCTCTGTACTGTATGGGCAGTGCAGCAAAAATTTTACTACAGCAGTGAGAGTGGAAAGGCAAAAATATATATCCAGTTGTACTTGACAGAAAATTACTATGTTGCTGCAAACCACTAATTTACTGATTAACCTAATTTAAGAGCTGTCTAACGGCAGCACAAAGTCTGATATTTTTAAATGTGTATTTTAACTGTGACCCCATTCATCTCCATTTAGAGTGTACTTGCCTCAAGTGATTTTGTTCGGGCGCACATAAAAAGAATCATTTGTTTGAAAAGAAAAGAAGTACTTCAAAGAGGGCTACAAGGTAAGAACTTATATTCCATCTCACTTCTTAGTTCTGATGACTGGCTACAATTGAGGTATGACGGAGTATACTAGGCTCAGAGATTCCTGCTGGAGGCCTCATGGTCCACCCTGCCCCAGAAAAGAGTAGCAGAGGTGAGTCCTTCAGGTTGCCTATAGCATGGAGCAGCCAATCAGAGCCCAGCAGTCTCATATAAAAGGAGCTGCTTGACAGAGCAGAGTCAGTCAGTTGCTGGCTGGAGCTAGAGGAGCAAGTAAGGTGTTCCTGACTGGCTGCAGGGACTCAAGAAAGACTTCAGCTCTGGGGCTGGGGCTAGGGAGAACTGGCCCAGGAAACAGCAACAGAGTAAAAAAAAAGGCAGCAGGTGGCTGCTATTTGTAGGGTCCCTGAGTCAGGATCCAGAGTGGTGGGCTTGGCCCAGGTTCTCCTGTCCCACCAGTCACTGGGTAAGTGGGTTAAGCCCTGAGCAACAGAGTAGTCGAGGGAAGTTGCTGAGGTAACTGGTAAATAGTCTCCAGAGAGGAAGCCCTAGGAGAACTTCTCCATTCGAGAGCAGGGACCTTTTGAGAGCTGGTCCAGAAAAGGCTGAGGGACAATTTGAGACTGAGCCCAGGAAGGGCTGCAGGAAGAGACCAACTGAGGGTACTGTGACAGGCCTGTACCTGGAAGGGTCCTGTTGTTTCACACATGAACTATATGTGACTTGGCCAGAGGTGCTGAGTTGCCAAAGATCCATCTAACAAGGCAGAAGCCGACAGGAGGCACCATGAGCACCACAAAGCTGGCAAAAAAGAGCATGCACATGCATACCCACTAGAGGGTGCTTGCAAGACGTGAGTGGGGCAATTGTATTTTACTTTGACATCAAACAAAACTATCCCTAGAATTTCCTGAAAGGGTGGTGGGATCCTTCTTTACCCCAAGCAATCTCTCACGTAAATAGGTCCAAAATAAATAATAAAAACAAAACTCTATTCTATACCTAAATTGGCCCCATTTTTGGAGTTTGCAGAAACCCTTCATTGACATACCCCATTTCCTCCCTATACACTAGGCAAACATCCTGTATGCAGGTTAATTCCCATTATGTCAATAGGAGTTAGGCTTACGTTTTTCATGACACCCAATCAGAGAGTACACCCGTAAGATTTACAGTTAATTTTACATCCAGCTTCAAAATGAACTCCATATGCTTTGTGTGGCTGAGTGAAAATACTGTCAGTCGCTTTCACTGAACCTTTCAAAAGTAACATACCATATATATTCTAGTACCCCCCGCAAAAAAAGGAAATCATACAAAACTTGTCTAGTAAAATTGCCATTACATTTTTAATTTAAATTAAGTGACATCGTTTAAAAGCAGCCAGGGAAAAGCTTTCACTGTTTTTTTTATTTTCAATAGTTTTTCAAACCTATTGGATGAAGGCGAAATCACCCATCTATTTACAACAGACATATGTCTGAACAATAATCCTAGGGACTTGTCTCCACTTGAAAGTTAATTCAGATTAAAGTACAGCATGAATTTAAAAAACAATAGCTATTCCTAAATGATTCCACAAGAAATTATTTTGAATAACTATTCCTTCCTGAATAACTCCATCTTATCCAGAATAAAAGTTCCTTGTCCCTTAAACAGGAAAAAGCACTCTTATTCGGGGATAAGTGTGTCCACACACATAGCTATTCAGAATAACTCTGAGTATATAAACTCTAGATTTAAATACCCTCCCAAGATTGTGGGAGTTTGCATTCAAATCCAACTATAAATCATAATTTCCTAAATTTGAATCCTAATTAATTTAACAAAGTGTGTACACTGGTATCATTTATAATAAGTGAACTTTGGCATAACTTAATTGTACAAAGTGATTTAAAACAATGGTCTGTTTAGTTTGGATACAATTTTTAATTTAGCCTCTGTAATATAGCTATTGGTAGATTATGCTAATGATATCTGATAGGAAAATATTCTCACAATGCTTCCCCCTATTCTTTGAATACATTAAGTCTAATCTTTACCTAAGGATTCACAGAGAAAATAATGTTACTACTACAGCATGTGGATTTCGTAAGAGAAAAATCAACGATAACAATGAAAGAAAAGTTTTGATCCCATGAAAGACAAGTCAATTTGTAACTAATTTTTAATGGATTTTCTCAGTGCTACAGGTATTTAATTTATCCTCCCCTTCCCCCTTTTTATCCCAGCAGTTTTGGTGTGTGCATGTTAGCAGCACTGTAATGATGGCATGTCTAACATCAAGAGGTAGTAATCAAACAGTCCACTCTATTTTAACAAATGAAATATGGCAACAATTTGACGTCGCAGCAGTGTTTTGCCCTCCTGAACCCTGGCAACGACCCAGAGGATTTGCACTCTGCTGCTAATCAGAATGCTGGCCATGGCCATTTCCCATGACATAGCTGGAATTCTCCCACTGCTTGCCCTCCCAGCTTCAGTTACCAAGCCATACTGAAACTATTTGTTATATCCCCAGACTGTCAATCATTGCACCTTTCCCCTAGACGCTCCTCTGCAACACCACAGTCTCTAAGTTCCGCCACGAGGGGAGATGGGGGCTGCAAACCTTTGCACCTTTTTATTACTGACCCACAATCAGAAGTGAAAACTCAGCCAAGCCGCTTGTCCTAAAGAGCTGCTTTTCAAGCGATGATATATCATAGTAAAAGTAGCAGTTACTATTGCCTGAGTGCACCAATAGCAAAAGGGAAGCCAATCATTTTATTCTTAAATTGAGATAAGTATGTTCTTTAGACACATCTAAGAGTGAAAATTTTGGGTTCAAAAGTTGACAATCCAAAGACCAATTTTAATCCAATATTTCATCTGCTATTCAAAGTTTCCAAGACCTACCATGGCATTCTCTCTGAAGACACACACAGAAAATGCAGATACATTTATGTTATCTTTGCAGATAGAAACTAAAATGCCACAAGTTTATGTGCCACATGAAAATAGCAAAAATAAGGAATACTACAGATGACTCACCCCACAGTTCAGCCATATAATTCTGTATCCCATCATGAAAAATGGTAGCAGAAGAGGCTTCTAAGGAACTGAAGAGAAATCCCATAATGAAATGTGCCATCCACCTTGACCATAATCCTTTGATGAGAAAACACTAATTTTCTTGACATATCTGCTGTTCACGAACACATTTTTAGGGATCCCACCATCACATCTCAAGTCAGCAGGCAATTGAACGTTTGTTGCAGTGTAGGTCCTTTAATCAAGATCCCATTTTCCCTTTCAATTTATCTCGGGGTTTTCTACTTTTAAAAACTTATCCAAAAGATGTATTTAATCATAATATGGCCATAGTTGGCATCTTCTCCTTCCCTTGGTTTCTTCCCCACTCAGGATAGATTGCCTTGATTTATTCCCATCTGGATAGTTTAAAAAGGTTCTTTACAATGTATTTCATAATGTTTTTAATTATAACCCTTATTTGTTTTTCAGCTGTGCACTTTTAAAAACAAAAGTTACCCGTCAACAATTAATGGAAAATGATGGCACTAATTGAAGCCTCTTATTTTCCTTGTGAAACAAACAAAGTCTGTGTATCTCCTAATTCATGGCCATGTCAAGCTCGATCATTTTAAACTCACAGTACTTAGCCACAGAATTTACCAACTTTCCTGGGCATGGCATAGATAAATTTCTGTGCTATGATTTAAAGTCATAGTGTGACAGTATTTAAGCATTGACACCTGTGTAAAATCAGGATTTAGATGATGGATTTCAACCCATTGTACCTACAGAAACAAAAGCAATCAGTGTTTAGTCACTGAGTCCAGCATGCTTTGTTTCATTCTTTATCTTTACAAGGGAGAGGAGTTCTCAAGCATGTAGAAGCACTTTTCAGAATCTACCTTACTGTTTTGAAATTTTCCTTTTCGCGGACAGTACTCCAATAGCTAATAAATATACCTATAATAACATAGGGGGAAATCACACAACAAGTTAACAATTCCATTTTACCATTAATGGACTATTATTTTAAAGCAGCTATACCCTTTTAAACTTCACATTTATACTATTGTGGTATATATGCCTTTCATTTGCTATTAAAGTCCAAGTGTTTATATTAAGAAGTTTTGTTTTGTACAGATTATACTCATGTGACTTCAAAGGTTACCATTGACATCTCATTCTAGTAAACATGGAAAGCTATTTAGTTATCTAAGAAAAAGATAGGAAAAAAGTCTGACACAAATGGTGGCCAATTTTCATTCTTCTGTACATACTGTTTGGCAATCTAAATTATTTTACCCAGTTCTTTAGGATGCTGACTCAATAGCTCAAATAAGGCAGTTATTTCAAAAATTAAACAACTCCAGCCATGACAGTGAAGCTATTGTTCATTATACCCACAAGCCTCTTTTCTCTCCCTGAATCTAACAATTAAGACTGGCATACTGGTGTTGAGTACTGCAATCCTTTCTCTTCTGTTTAAAAAAAGAAAAAAATCACTCAGACCCACTCTCAAAAATGCCACTGCTAGTTTCTGAACAAGTGAATTCTCCATGTGAGTTTGTTTTCACAAACGACAACATGAACAGGTTCAAAATATTGGCCAGCTAAATGGGGAGATTTGCAGAACGTAGGCCTTGTGGACACCTATTCTGAAACATGGTGGGACAACATTTCAACTACTATGTGTTGTGGACACACCTCTCCTAACCTGACCTTTGCACTTAATGACACAATTGCTCTTTAGCGTTTTTCCATAGTTAGATGTCTTTACTAATAAATTCAGTACACTGGACAAATACATCATACTCTTCTCTTTCGGGAATACTTTACTAACTCCTGTGTACATACAGAAAATTGTTTAAATCAGTAAGCATGTTACTTATCTTATGAAAAAAAGTTATTCAATTGTAAAGTTTCAAGTATATTCATCATTCATCTCTAGATGAATACTCTAGGTTTGTTTTTACACTACTAAGCAACATAAGCACATTTCTAGATGGGTGTGTTACACTTATAACAATTTAATGTTTTTATGACATGCCTTTGAAGGAAAATTCAAATGTTATCCAATAACCTTTCAACTATTTAGTCACATACATACATACATACATACATCAGAGACATTTTAACGCTGGGAAATAATAACAATGATCCTCAGAATCATAATACAAAAACATTACACCAAGATCACTTTTCAGATCAGTGAATCAATTTGTAAATTGCTTCATATGTTGGCATATTAAGAGACGTAAATGCAATATATTAATTATGCACAGAATGTATATGCTAAGCATAAATGAGATAATGGAAGAAAGCGTCTCTTGGTATTGCATGCTGCATTTCAGGTCTTACTTGTGTTAATATTTCAACAGGCTTAGCGAGACACTTTATAAAGAGAGAACGTACTTCAATTGATCACTTGTATTCCTTGAATGCCTGGAATAAATTAACTGTTTTCCAATTTTCTAGTACTTTTCAAATAGCCTTTTATGTTAATTGTTTTAAACAATCAGCCATTACTATATTGGAGATGATGTAGTAAATGTAATTCTGACCAACAGATAACAGTAAGCATGAATAGCAGGGAGCATCCACCTTTGCTCTAATCGACTTAATTATTTTATTTTGGGGGGGAGAAAGCAGATGCATTAAAGTAAAAATTCAGTAAACAGTCTTAGCCCAATCTAATCGTCTGCTACCAATAATCTAAGGCAGAAAAATTCAAGAGTAACATTCAGAACACAGGGAAGTTTCAAAGTGACATGAACCATCAAGCAAACCTAGCAATTAGCCCCCATTGAGAGACCTCATTGCTGTATTACACGGTTAGGCTCTGCTCTGAAGAATGCCTTCTTCCAAAACTGTAGGAAATAAGGAAGACTGAATCACGTTTTTTTGGTTTTCTTTGTTTGTTTTACATTATTTGAACAATTTACAAAGTGATTACATATTTGATTTTTATAGAAAATATTTTAATTGAATATACCATAAATATCAATCTCCCCCTCTATTTTAAAATTCATATCACACCATGAGTAACAATTAACTTGCGTATTACCTATCATTTGCATTTTCTACATTTAAATCTATGCAGAGTAGCCAATTGATTTGGTTAGAGATTTTTATTTGAAAAAATATGAACAACCTAATTCATTTGTATAATCAGGCCCAGAAGGTTAAAAGCTGCAGTATTTTTGTCAATTTTCAGAATAAATTTTTTTGCAATATACTCATTTATTCTGTATATGCAAGATTGCCAGATGTATTCACCTAGGACCTTTTTGGAACAAAAAAAAGCAACCAGGATTTCAAAGGTTCTTCTGGCATATACATTTAAATACAACATAAAAGATACACAATTCATTGACAATAAGGGAAAACTTTACATTCCACAGGAAACAGCCACTGGAGAAATACTTTGCTAACTGTACACCTTTCAAAAACTCCTCTGGTTGCTAAATCAGAAATCCTAACTTTTCACTGAATCCTGAAAAATAACTCCTCATAGGATACATGTATATTTAATGTGAATTGCATCTTTTGCTTGGAAAATCTGTATTATAAAAAATAGTAATTGACGTTTTAGTTTGTAAACGCTAGAAAGGGACTTTATTTGTTGAAAAGTCTAGCTGACATCTGGACTTTGCAAGTAAGTGTGATCTGTTTTACTAGAAACCAAAGTAACTTAGATAATTGCTTCTTAATTATTGTTTGTATTACAGTGATGTCTATAGGCCCTAACAAACATCAGGAATTCATTGTGCTAAGCATTATAAGTTCAGACTCACGCATGAGACTTAGGCTGGGTCTACACTGATGGCAGCAAATTCGCCGTCGTCAGATCGATAGCTCTGGGTTGACTGAGGGGTCTGTACAGACGCGCACAGTCGATCCAGGAAGCTACGCAAGAAAACCACCTCGGTAAGTGGAGTAGCGCTGCGTCGAAGGGAGTGCTGTTCCCTTCGACGCAGCACAGTATGGACGCCGCGCCTAGGAGATGCTGCAAAGTCAACAGGAGATACGCAAGTGATTTACGTCACTTGCGTATCTCCTGTTGACTACCGTCAAATCACCAAGGTAAATGTAGACCGGGCCTTAGTCTCAAACTCATACTAAGAGCTTATTGTCTAAATAGGCCAGACAACCAAAAGATGTGAGGTAACACGGAAATGAAGTGACTTGTCAAAGTTACACACCAAGGCAGTAGAAGAGCTGGGAATTGAATCTAGGTCTCCTGATTTCCAGTCCAATGCTGTCTCCTATCCACAACACCACATTGCCTCTCAATAACTTGTCATTTTGGGGGACACAAACGGGGTTGCAATTTCCCTTCAATCTCAGTTTTATGTTCATACTCCCATTAAGGCAATGGATATTACACTATTTCCCAAAACTAGAATTTTGGTACAGGCCTCAAAAGAAGCAGACACATTGGAACTACTGCACATTTAATTGATACCCATCAATGCAAGAACAGATTTTATCTTTTTAATATACACAAGAAATTAAAAACACTATAGCGTATGCATCCCCATGGGTATCCTTACCCTGCCGCTTCCCACATATGCCGTTCTATAAATTGACTCAGTCCATTTGAATGAATCATCATTTCCTTGGCCTGGTCTACACTGACAATGGAGGTCGACGTAAAGCTGCTTACAATGGCCCCCTAAAGTATGCATCTTCATTGGCACGTCAGTTCCGCCAACCTAAATTGTGGTAAAAGTCAACTTAATAAAACAACTTCTGCAAGTGGCATAGTGCTGAAGTCGAATTCTGTAGGTCAAATGAGCATCAGTTTAAGTAGAGTGCAACGTAAATCAATGTCATTGGCCTCCGGGACGTATCCCATAATGCTCTGTTCTGACCTCTCTGGACATTCGCAGTCTGCTGCACTGTGGCCACATAAACAGGAAATAGCTCCTCCCCGCAAGCCCTGGGAAATTTTGAATTCCCATTTCCTGTTTAGTCAGTGTGGAGAATGCTTGCCAGCAGAGCTGATCATAGCAACTGCATGCACCAAACACGCTCCCGCCTGGAGTCGACCTGAGGTCTTCGATCTCATCGGTATGTGGGGCAAAGGGTCCGTTCTGGCTCAGCCCCAAACCAGCAAAAGAAATTTAGATATCTACAAGAAGATATCTTGCAGCATGTTAGAGAAGGGGCACAACAGCAGTGCTGCGTTAAGATCAAAGAACTGAGGCAGGCTTATCAGAAAACTAGGGAAGCTAACAGCCATTCTGGTTCCTCGCCCAAAACATGCTGCTTGTACGAGAAGCTGCATGTGATTCTTGGAGGAGATCCTACCACTATGCCACCACACAGCATTGATATATCTCTGGGGAAACCGAGTCCAGGATGAATAAGAATGAGTCCGTGGATGAGGAGGATGGGGATGATGAGGAGAACAGAGGGCAGGTGAGTATGGTATCCCTTCTCCCTGAAAGCCAGGGGCTGTTTGCAACACAGGAGCAGCCCACCCAGATGCAGGAAACCATGACTGACATCTGGTGAGTTTGTACTACAAATTGCATGTCTGGTAATTTCCTCTGTCCAAAATCTTGCACCAGTGGGAAAAAGTGATGTGTGTGGCAGTGGGGTTGTATTTGGTGTGCTTAAGCACTGGGTTCACCCTGGAAAAGATTTATGTGCATAAGGATGCTGCAAGAATCCTACATTTATATCTTCAGGAAGCTTTCATGCAGGTACTCTGCAATCATTTGGAGAAGGTTTCTTGGGAGGACAACCTTATTTCTTCCACCATGATGTACACTTTCCCTCGCCACTCTGTTATTAATTGTGCAGGCATCATCACAAAACATGGCATAGCAGCATAAGGGCCAGGCCTGAAGCCAGATGCTTGCAGCAAATTCTCCCTTTCCACCTCTGTGACTCTCAGCAGGCTGATATCATTCATAGTTACCAAGGGAAGATGGCACACATTTACCATAGCCGACCCAGGAAGTTTTTTAAAGTGTGTGTTATTGCACAGCTGGGGATGGTTTCTTGGTTTAGAACACTGCAAGTCCATAAGCAGGACATTGCTACTACGGCCGTTGGGCATCCGCAAATGGGTTTCCATTTTTTTATTCCAGAGACGGTTAATCCATACCCACCCTTCACCCTTTCTTCCACCTGTTAAAAGCCTAATCAATTAGGAGCCCCACATCCATACAGCTCTAGGGAGCATGGACTTGTGCAGCATGGGCCCTGGGGATTTCACTAACACATATGCACTTGCCCCTTACTTACCATGGCTGGAATAGCACTCTGACCCCTGCAATAGTCAGGCAGTGGAATGCGGTTGTAGCCTTCCCTTGGAAATGTTCAGGAGACTTATATTTACACTGTAACACTGCTTTTCATCCATGGGATGAGTTAACAATGGGTACCTTGTGTTTTGCTTCCCTCACAGTGGGCAATATGGCCTTTAACACACCACTGTCTCCTACTCCCGCAGAGTGCCTGTCGCAGATAAGAAAGTGGGGGGAAAAAACCCCGGGATGACATGTTTAATGAGATAATGAACGCCTCCACGGCTGTTGACACACAGCTAAGAGCATGGAGGATTTCATTATCTGATAAGCTGAACATGTTCATGGACAACAGGAAGGCAGCACAGGAATACGAGCATTTAACAGAGGAAGAGATGCTGCATATAATGTGGGATCAGTGAGACATATTGAGGCATCTGGTTGAACCTCAGGAAGCTCAGTGGCAAGATAGACTCCCCCTGCAGCCCCTGCAAAACTCTGAACTAATGCAGTCTTTCCTAGCCCCCACCCCAAAGTGGTCTAGGAAGAGGTTGATCAGGGTGCAGTACATGCTGTCTCGCTGGAGGAGGAAAGCAGAAAGAGATGACGGCCCCTTTAAGGAGTTGGGATGTGTAATTCTTTCCTGTGTGTGTAGCCAAAATGGGCTCTGTCTCCCTGACCCCACAAAATGCATGCGGAAAATTCCATTATATTCCATTTTCCGCCCTCTGTGAGGGATCACCAATAAAGAAAATACTGCGTTCCAATTCATTAATCTTTATTTATTGATTGACAAAAAGGGAATAAAGGAAGGCGGAGGTGGGAGGGAGGGGAAACATACTGCTTCACATTTCATTACTTTTTGTTTATTGATAAGGAGGAAATAAACGAAGGGGAAAGGAGGGAGGACTGGAACGGTGGGTGGGAGGGACTGGCTTGGTGAGGGATGGGTAGGGGATGCAAAATGAAAGCTCAGCACAGATAAGCAATGCACATTAGTGGTGTGTCTCATTGGAAAAGCAGTTTCTCAATGCTTCCCTGAGGCGCAGCACTGCATGATTAGCTCTCAATGTTGCAGTGGCATCTGGCTGCTCAAAATTTGCAGCCAGTCTATCTGCCTCCACAACCCAACCCAATGGGAACTTCTCCTCCTTCATAGACCACACAGCAGACAGAGATAATTATTGGGATTTTTTTTAAAATGAGGTTTCACCTAGTGAGCAGACTTCACCAGTGCACTTTTAAACATCCAAATGCACATATTACCACCATTCTGCATTTACTAAACCTATTATTAAAATGCTCCTTCTCACTTTCCAGGTGCCTGGTGTAGAGCTTCATTAGCCAGGGGAGCAAGGGGTAGGCAAGATCATCTAGGATCATTATTGGCATTTCAACATCATCGTTTATTTTTTGATCGGGGAAGAAAGTGCGCACCTGCATCTTTTTTAACAGTCCTGAGTTCCTAAAGATGCGTGCATCATGAACCTTTCCAGACCACCCCACACTGATGTCGGTGAAGCATACCCTGTGATCCAGAAGGGCCTGCAACACTATTGAGAAGTATCTCTTTCAGTTTATGTACTCTGTGACAAGGTGGTCCAGGGCTAAGATAGGGACATGTGTGCCCTCTATCGCTCTGCCACATTTTGGGAGCCCCACTGCGGAAAAGCCTTCCACTATGTCCTCCACGTTTTCCAAAGTCACCCTTCTTAGCAGAACTCTATTAATGGCCCAGCACATTTGAATCTCAGCTGCTCACGCAGTTCATTTACCGACTGTGAATTGATCTCCAACTGACCTGTAGCAGTCTAGTATTGCTAGCTTCCTCAAAACAATGGCCACTCTCTTCTCCATGGTCAGAGCTAGTCTCAAGAAAGTATTCATACAGGGCAGGGGCAAGCTCTCCACAAAGTTCAGGGAAAGTGGCCTTCCACATTCAAAAGTTCTGCAGCCACTGCCCATCATCCCACACCTGCATAACGATGTAATTTCATCAGTCATTGCTTGTTTCCCGGGACCAGATGCGGCACTCCACCATCTGAAGGTGGTGTGTGACAGCCTGCAGCAAACGGGAATTGTTTCATTCTATGGCTTGTAGCAAGGTTGCCTCTGTAACATTACAATTTTCAGCACTGCAGCTCCTACCTTGCTCCTGAAAATACTGCAGAATATGTTGTGAGGTGTTTGTGATGCTCACAATAATAGTGCAGAGCTGAGTGGGATCCATTCTTCTCAGGCAATGGCGTGCATGCAGCAGAGACTGAAGGGTGTGAAAAAATGGTACAAAAAGATTGTCTGTTTGTTTTGGACTGGGGCAGGGGTGGGGGGCAGAGTACGTTGCATCATGGGAAGACGACAACCTTCCCAAAAGCCTCTGCAGCTAGTTGCAACGTGGGACAGTTACCCATGGTACACTGCTTTGATTGTCAACCCAACCATGGCTAATGGGGACACAATTCATTGACACAATAAGCATGGTGTGATCACGCTCCTCCGACTTCTACAGTTCGGCGGGTCAAAACTGATTTAAAATAAATAGACTTCACTCTGCAGTGTAGACATACCGTTGACTTACCGCCATCAACACATGGAGTACAGGCCTTATAATAGCCTGAACCATTTCCGAATACAGCACAGCTCAATCAACACAGCTGAAGGTCTCCTTTTGCCCAGATTATGTTAGCCTAGAACTTTATTAAATCTAGATAGCCTGCTGACACATTGGTAAGCATTGCCTTAGAAGTAATGCAAATAAACTATAATACTGCATCAAGATAAGAAGAGTGAACAACTATCAGGGCTGCCCTAGTTGCACTACAATCTGAAACTGGATTGATACTGGATCACACTAAAATCAAAAGCTATATCCTCAGAAACAGCAGAACAGACACTAAACTCTCGGTATCTAATACCTAACATTGCCATGTGGTCCACCTGAATGCTAGATTGGCAGGTGACATGTGCTCTCGTCCACATGGAGCTTTTTTCCTTTCAGCATGCAGGCAGAACTTTCTCACTAAGGTCAATATGAGTTCCCACATATGGAAAGGGGGGCAGAAAAGGAGAGAAAATCCTCATTGAGTATGTTTTTAAATATCAAGTTTGATATATATTTCCAAGTAATAGATCCCTTTTTTTCAGACCTGCAATGCCATATTTGCTAGAAAAAATTAATAAACAAACTATGGTGTACCCAAAGGCTTCACTTCTGTAACAGAGGCTGCTTTTGAGAATTTCTCTAAATTTTCTACTTTAAGTCACAGGAGCAAAAATAAACGGCGTATTTTCTCCACATGAAAAAGAGGCAAATGTATTGACACCAGCACCTTTCATAATATTAATTTCAAAAAGCAGGAACATCAGCAGAAGAATCTAAGCGGAAAAGTCAGCAGCTATCCACTGCGGTAGTCACTATGACAACTAAGTCATTCCTTTTGATCTATCCTTATGATAATATCCTGTAGAATTCGGCAGGGATGATGTCAGTTGGGTTCAGCATAAATTACTCTAAAAATCTATAGAAAATTATATTACTGTTGTATAATTAAATTTAAATAATTTAAAAATTCTGCAGAAATGATGTGTCATTGGTTACTCAACTCTGCAGATATTTTCCATAAGGGAGGGTATTAACACATCCTTTCTCCTGGTATCTGAGTGTATAGCACTAATAGCTGTGTGCAGAGAGTGGGAACAGAGCTTCAATCTGAGTATCTTGTATTTTGATAGCAAAATGGAACATACTTGCACAAGATTTTAAATCATTGTTTTAATGATCAAGAGTCATCTTGGTCAGAGGAAACAATTAAGGTAGAAAAAGCATGAAGAAGAGTTTGTTTTGACAGTGTTCTTCTCAACATTTTGATCAAAACATTGGTCAGCAAAACAAGAACTTCCTTAGACACATACCTACTAAAACAGAAACTCACTTGTCATTTTTAGGAGCATACAATAGATTCAGGCCCATGCTGCTTATTTTTCCAGCTTCCTTGGAATGATTCCTGTGCCTTAGGGAAGAGAAGAGTTCCTTCATTTATTTTTGTAACTTATTAGGGAGAATCCCATTCACAGAGATATCAAGGATTTTATACAGCTGTAACAGATACACTTCTTTCTTTATGGAGTGTATAATCTCTTGCGCTCTCTAACTTTCAAATCCCACTCATCTGTGTGGAGACTCAACAGATGTGATGTTGGTTTCAAAAAAAGTGTTGTCATTTGGGATTAGGATGGGCAATGGGTGAAGAAAGAAGGATGAAGGAAAGAATTTATTTATAGCACTTGAAATATCAATTCTAAAGATTAATTCAACTAATATTGACAGACTGCAAAGGGCCACAAAAGATAACAACATTTAATGCTCTTCAGGAAATAGCTTAATTGATTGTGGTATTTAGTTTCAAGCAACGTACTACAGTTTTAGGGTATTATTTTCTTTGCCCCAAGCAATAACTTTATTGTTATTGCCCCTGCATCCATTCAGTATTTTTAATTTCTGACACACCTCTCTTGAATTTTCTCAAAGAACTACACTCGTGGTTTTGAAAATAAAAACCAAGCAGACTTGCTTTGCTTTGGTGAATTATCACTGACCTCATTCCAAGATGCTGTACAACTAGAAACATACTGTCATGTGTGTCACTCTCCCCAATGGCCTATTGAATTTAAACCTTGGAACCACAGAGCTCAAGTAAATACTAATTCATAATTAGAGGAATAATTTGTCTTCAAAAGCAAGATTACTAAAATTAACTGCTTGGCCCTGGATGCAGATACAGCAATTAAAACCACCCAGATGCCCTCTAACAATCTATTTTTTTCCCCAGGCTGCAAGAAACTTGGGACTGGGAAAGATATTTGAATTCTCACTCCCTGGTGGCAATGCACGAAATTCACACAGCACAACAGAAATATTAGGTGGAAGAAGACAAACTGCTAAAAGACTCTTATCCTTTGCCCCAAAATAGCAGAACAGTTGCCACTCTGTGAAGAGAAAGGCTCAAATTATTGGAAAAAACGAGAGTCTTGTAACACCTTAAAGACGAACAAACTGCAGGCATAAGCTTTCGTGGGCTGCAACCCACTTCCTCAGATGCATGAAGTGGAAATCACACACAGGAGGCACGCACACATGCATGCATGCATGCTCACACACACCACCCCCCAAGGATAAGAAACATAACAATGGGGAGGGCAAGTGCTAACAAAGTCAATTCAGTTCGGGTAGATGAGGCCCATTCACAATCATTTATTAGGTGAGAATGTGTGAACAGTGACAATTACTTCTTGTAATGAGATAACCATTCCAAGTCCCTATTCAGACCCAGTCTGATTATATCGAGTTTGCATCCGAGTTCCAGCTCTGCAGTTTCTCACTGAAGTCGGCTTTTGAAGTTTTTTTGTTGAAGTATGGCAACTTTCAAGTCAGCTACAGAGTGTCCTGGGAGACTGAAGTGCTCTCCTACTGGCTTATGGATGTTAACGTTTTTTATGTCTGATTTGTGTCCATTTATTCTTTTGCATAGTGACAGTCCAGTTTGGCCAACGTAAATGGCAGAGGGGCATTGCTGGCACATGATGGCAAATATTACATTAGTAGATGTGCAGGTGAATGAGATCTTGATGGTGTGGCTGATGCGGTTAGGACCTGTGATGGTGTCACTAGAGTCGATGTGTGGGCAGAGTTGGCAACGGGGTTTGTTGCAGGGATAGGTTCCTGGGTTAGTGTTCTTGTTGTATGGTGTACAGTTGCTGGTGAGTATTTCCTTCAGGGTGGGGGGCTGTCTGTAAGCAAAGAGAGGCCTGCCTCCCACGGCTTGAGCAAGTTATTATTTTGGAAGGGTGGAAGAACGGGGAAGGAAAGCAGCTAAATGAAGAGGCGGACAAAAATCCTGCTCATCTGAGAAGATATGTTTATCATGCAGACAAGTTAGTTCCCGTAGAACCAGTTCAGAAGGCTTTGAGGATGACAATGCAGTGCAGCCTGTGACCATCCTTCATTTCCAACCACACAGAAAACAAGCTGATGCAGGATTCTCCTTGATGCTGTCAGCATGATCGGCATAAATACCACACAAAAGGTTTTCTACATGTGATTTCCTGGTAGAATACCGCAAGAAAGCTCTCTCACAATGGAAGCTAATTTGTTTAGCCACATACAGAAAATGTGTTTATATATTTTATACTTTTTTATTTTTCAACATTTTTTCTTGCAATTCATGAACCATTTTGAAAGTCTGTATCTGGCACCCAAACCACGCATAAAGCATTAAAATTAATATCCATGAGCATAATCACACAGCAATAAAGTCAGTCTACAACAGCTATTTCCTGAGAGTGGATGTCCTTCCATCTGTCTCCAACAAACAGCCCTTTATGTGATTTAGTGTACTGCAGCACCATTACAAGACAACAAAAATGCACACTGGCAGTTAACTGAAAAAACATGTTCTTCAATCATTGCCACAATTTATTTTCTAAAAATCAAAGAGACAGAAAAAACAGACAGAAAGAAAGCCCAAAATCACACCAAGTCTAGATGCACAGTGAGACTTTTGGGGGTATTTTTAAAATGGATATCCTTTTAAGGTTTAACAGTGAAACTGGTCCTTATTCACTTGAATAGTTGCACTGGGATAGAAAGGATTGTTTATGAATAGAAGGACAAAGATCAGCCCTTGGATTTTTTATTACATAAGCCATATGTCACATGCCTTTGTCTTATTTCTTAGCCCAGCACAACAAATTAAAAGCATCTCAATGGCTGGGCTGAGCATCCTTCTACTAGTAGCCAATAAGCCGCTCCTTAGCTCTCATTTATGGTAGCACCAATGTTTTGTGTTATACAAAGCTTATGTTCTTATGTGTAAGCTATCTAATTTTTAGAAGATTGACTGTACTTGGAACATGAAACTTCTTCAGGCACTAGATTTGGTATCTTTGTAGTTCAGCTGCATATTCACCTTTTTGAAAGTCAGTGACAGACATATGTTCACCTCAAACTGCAATCATGTTCTCTCTCTCAAGCTAAGCAGAGTCAAATCTTTGAGTATGGGAATGGCAGACCTGTGCAGAAAACATGTGGTGCTGGAGGAAGTGATGGTGATACAGTAGGGTTCTCTTCCACTGTTTTTCTGATATGCAACAAACTGAGGAGCTGTTAATTTATGAACACACAGCTTGGAGGAGTAGCAGTATTTACTTCAGAGACCTTTAAATACCTGAAATGCATGTGAAAGGTATGTCCTGTTATACCAGCAATGTATAGTAAGAAGTTCTAGAAAGTCTAGGCTAAGCTTCCTAATACTTTCCTAAGATAGGTATTGTACATCTTGTCATTTCCAGGAATACAAGAAAGAATAAAAAACAGGAAATACTTGGTTTTAGATTATTTTATCACCATAACCTCCGTTTGAAGATATTACAATCATAGCAGTTACTCCTGCAAAACTGGCTGCAGTTAGGACACAGCAGTTAGAGACCTAGATGGCTGATTGGATTGGCCATGGGAAATGGCCTTTCATACCTAGGCTATGGTTTGAAATCCAGGCCTGGTTTATAGTGGCCAGAAGTTAAGTCTCTTTGGTAGCTCATGAACTCATTTCAGTTACTCAAAGTAAGAATCCACATCACAACTGGGACTAATTAGTACCCTTGCAAGATATCTCCAAAAAAGGCACAAAGCACAGAATTGGTAAGTAACACACTAGCTTTTTAGCTCACTGTTACGGAGCATATTAGAGAGCTATAGAGGGGATGTTTTCATTCTACTGCTCTACCTCGTCTTCCGTGTCCCTGGGCTGTTCAGCATCTTTCACTAACACAATATTCACTTTTTTTGTTCAAAGGGCAGCAGACTTAACAGGAGAATTATTTCAAAAGGCTAAAATTAACTCCAAGTTCCTATTATGCCATGATCTATTAATGGAGGCTGATAGTTATACTTACTCTGCTCTTTCCCTTAATTAGTGATTAAGCTTTACAGGCACAGAGTTCACTACTGATTCTAATTCTGTTTCTATGAACCTTGGTCAGATTTTAACCCATTACACTGTTCTCCAGGATCATTTTCATCTGCCAACTAAGTCAGCCAACGTGAAAGTTCAGAATGAAAAGTCAGATATGCATCAATAAACTAAAACTTTGCTTAGAAGTTTGTTTGTTTGTTTTTGCAAACTAAGTAATACCCATATAGAAACAAACTAATGCTTTCTGACTGCACTGAAATCTACTGGCAATTTGCACAGCTGGTCAGCTACAAGTTTTTGTGATGCAGAGTTCAACAAAAGCCACTCATGACTTCAGCAGATATGCTGATTTCTTTACAGGCCAATGGAACTCAGATTCCCAGAAACAGAAGCTAGAAGAGTCAGAATCCAAGAACTCTGCTGTGAGGGTTTAATTAGCAGCATTACAACCTGAACCGGTGCTAGCAGACACTAAAGGTCCAAGAACCTAAAGATAAATATATCAGCATGATGAGCCAATATGCCCATCCACAGTTTTGACTGGCAAAATCCATAACTCCTTTAAGTCATAAGAAAACTATATGATTTTTTTCTTTCGTAACAGGAAGCAGAGTTACACTATTTTCCCCCAGGTTTCCTTGGCACTGTAAGAACGAGCAATGATGATTGGTAAAAAGAGCACACTTAAGAACTGGTGAGTGTACATGACCATCCTATGAAAATATCTGTCAACTTCTCTAGCTGGTAATTGCCCACAGCAAGGTCCTGCTGGAATCGTCTTTGCTCCTGCACTCTCAGATAGGAGCAGTGAACAAAGATGCCACATGCACTGATAGTTGGCTAAGAGACTGCACCCTTTCCTGTTACTGAAGACCCATCCATGATGATTCATATTTGTCACTTCCAAATGATATGATTGTAGTGCACTGCATCTGATGCTGGACATGAAAGAACCCTGAACTTACAACCCAATTGCTAAGCAGCACCAAAACAAATATGTTTCACATGATCCACACAGGATATCTTCCCAGATCCGAGTTCAATCCAAAGTCCTCGTCCTCATCTTCAAATCTGTAAAGAAGCTGGACTTGCCTAATTCAGTCGTCACCTTTCGTCTCCGTGACTTGGTATGGCAGCCATAATCAGCTGCCGTACCAAGGGATACACTTTGCAAGAGAAAGGGATGCACAGTGGAAGGCCTGCAGCTGGGTTTTGTAATATTCTTTCACCTCTTCAAGCATGCCTTTTCCTAATTGTTGTCCAAGGTCCCCCAGTTCTACCTGGAGACTGATCCTTGAGTATGGACACAATGAAAGTAGAGTGTGGAAAGCTATGCTCCCATCAAGATCACCCATTCGACATGAAACTGTACCCAGATATTAAAGTTGCTTTAAAGATACAGATGCTAATATTAATGTTATGTTTTCTGAAATTTATCTGACCTGATATAAAACCATGCCACACTCCAACAGTAAGGCAAATGGGAGAACTAGCAGCATCTCAGACACCTCGGAATCTTCTGTAGTTCACATTCATTTTTCACAAACTTATGTTTAATAGTAGAGTCCTGTTTAGGACTCCCTTTTCTCCACCCACAATTCTGCAAGCTTCTCCCACCATGGCAGTTCTATCTACCTTCCCGATGAATTCAAGAAATAACTCCCTTTGGACCTACTCAGTGCCACGTGATGCTGAAACCAGGGGCTGAAAGCACTGTCCTCCCTTTGATGCCAGCTCAGAAGGGGAGATGGGATCTGGTATCAAATTCAAGTAAATTCAAATTCACACAACCAATAGCTATTCCAAAATTATTTAAAAACCAAATTTTCTCTTTACGTAAGAAAATCTTAAAAACAGCTTCATAACACAGTCTGCATATGTTTAGGAAAAAAGCATAGGATTAATGTGCCTGACAACATGTTTACATAATTCTGGTAGCAATTACACTGTCATCCACAGGCAGCTATTCGGTAAAATGGCTTTGCCCTCTCTCCCAAATAGTTTTTGGCTAAAGTAAATGGAGGATGCTGTGATGCTGGCAGACCAGGGAGAAGCTAATGCCAAAGCCACAGGTCAATTCACTTTTGTATTAGTATAGAGCAAAGTGATTGTTAAATGTATAAAAATGTATTTGATGCTTAAACTTCATAAAAACTAGTGGCTGTTATTTACATTGTTTTCACTTATCTGTATCCCGTTATGTAGTAGCAAACAAGTACATTATATATACCCTTGTAACTAAATAACCCATCACATAAGAAAGAAGCCCTGTGGAATGCAAATGAAGAACTTTTCTGTTAAAGTGTTAATTTCAAAGCAAGTAGTCATTGTGTGTGATGATTGCAGGTCAAGGATTGAAAATGCATTGCTCACTCTCCATCATGAAAGGGAAAGCCCACATAGGCAGTGACATTGTCAGCTTGTTTTCTGTGAGAAGAAGCTATAAGTATGGATTCAAGGAAAGATCCTGGATCTCTGGACTCTTACAGGGAAGTGTACCAGATGCACAGCAGAGATCTCCCCACCGACAAACTGTGTACCTTGAAAACACTTTTGGGAACCTGGCAGTTTATTACATTACTTCCACTGTTTGGAATTACAAACTGTGACTCATCTGTGCATATATTACCTGCTCTATCCTCCCAATAACTTTCATTTCCTTTTCTTAGCTAATAAACTTTTAGTTAGTTTGCTATAGAATTGGCTTCCAGCATTGTCTTTGGTGTAAGATCTAGGATATCAATTGATCTGGGGTAAGATAAGTCTCTTGGGACTGGAAGCCACCTAAATATAATGTGATTTTTGGCATAAGGAACCATTTTATCACAAAGTCCAGTTTGTATGGCAACATAGACCAGAGAGCATTAGTGCTGTCTGTTACTGGTACAGTGATCCAGAAGTTCATACTTGTTACTTGCTTGGTGAAATCTAATTATAGAACATACCACTAGTTTTGGGTTTCTGCCCTGTTTTCTGACTGGCACTCGTGATCATGAGCCACTCTAGATAAAGTGACAGTTGCTTCTCTCATGTGTTAACTGTGGCATAGTAGTTGTCTCATCATATGCGGGAAATTTGGGATGCTTCAAGCTATTAGCGTATCACTGGAATGAACCGAAAGCTTTAAGACTTTAAAGACATTAAAATCAAGTAAACAAGCCCTCATAAATAAGCAGCACAGAGTTTTTTTGTTTACCTTGTTACGTTACTTTTCAATTATCTAGTATGAATCTCAATATAAAAACTGATGAAGTGCTTCCCAACAAATAGTCATCAAATTGTACCTAAAAAGGCACTGTTAGTACATTTCCCATGTTGAGATAGGTAATTATGGTTTAGTTAGATAACTACCTTAATTAGCATATTAATTTAGTCTTCTAAATTGAAGGCTTGCTAATTGGTTTTAGGTAGCTAGCCAATAAATGTGTACAATAGAGAAACAGAACGACCTGCACACCTCTGCAGAACTTGTTCCAATGAGTTCGGTATTGTTGAGTTACAAATGAGAGATTTGTCTTTTTGTCGGAAAAACATAGGAAGGTAACTGAGCTTTTGTGTGTGTAAATCTTCTTGTAAGTAAAGCAACCAACACAACAATATTGGCATAGATTCTGTAACTGAAAACCAAAATTAGTTTTGAGAAGCAAAGAAATGAAATATAAACACCCTGAACAGTAATCTGAGCCACAACACATACACACCCTCGCTAAAACCTAGAACCAATGCCTAACATTTCCACTGAGTGGCCTCACTAAACTCTACTTGCAAACTCAATCTGCTAGCAAGAAGGAATTCAAAACTGGAAACAAGCTGCATGACTGGCTTATACACTTGGTTTTTCCCCTTCATTGTTTTAGAAAGTAGTGTGATGAATCTGCTGAGCAACAATAGGTCAGCAGAGAGCAATGTGATAAATCTGCTATTGTTACTCCTCTGTTCCCAGCCTGGAGTGTGATAGGTCAGCCAAGAAGGAAAGGTTTAGTGGCATTTGCACGGACGGAATGAGCCATGGAGGAAGAGTGGTGAAAGCAGCTTTTCCTGATGGCTGCTGAACATGACAGAGCTGATGTTTCCAGAATAGCCTGTACATGGTTGTGTCTACCTTGGTTGGTTTAAGAATAAGAGAAACATGTATATAAAAATAGGTAAATAGTGAAAGTAAACAAAATGACAGCATAATCTGCTCCATGATATTAATTTCTGTCCTTTAATGAAGTTGACCTGCTACAAAGGCCCATAATCCACAACCACTTGAATAAGAGGCACAATTGATTGACTTCCTTAGTAGTTGGTAAAGTTTCTCTTTCAATACTTAACTCTAGAATGTTGATAATACCTGTCATTTCTCTGAAACCTGCTAATTAGCTTTCCACTGATACATCTAGTCAACACATATACTTTACTTGCAGATTTTACATAATTCTAATTTCCATTAATCTTATGTCTGTTCAACATCAGATCTAGTTTTTTTGGACTTTAAAAGACTGTCAAGAGGAATCTTGGTATCCTAGTCCTAGCTAATTAGGTATGATTACAAAGATGCCACTTTTCTCTCTCACTTTTTACTGATGTGAAAGATGCTCTATTTTAAACAAGTGATTGTTCCCAATTTTAGGGACCCTACAATCATATTACCTTGGCAAAACTAGCCACTTCAATCTCAACTGAAATGGTCTGAAAATAGTGTTTTATAACACTATTTTATAACAAGTAATATTGTATCAAATAATGGCTTTTTTCATGTAAGTATATGCATTTTAAATACATTGATATATCTGGAAAGTACCTGTTATGAGGTTAGAAGACCAAAATCCTACAATGGGTTCTGAGTGAGTGGACCTTTGTGCCCATCTGGTACTATACTGACTTCACTGGGGTCCATATGGGTGCAGGGATACACCTGCACCAAACTCCCTAGAAGATAGGTATTGCCCATTAGTTTAGTTTAAGTTTGAACACTGCATACAACTGATTTTATTATTCATTTTGGAAGCCTGCCTAGAATTTGTGTAAAACATTCAGAAAATTAAGGATTCTTGTCTGCTTTGCATAGAAGTCAGAAGAGAAAAGATCAGTCAGATGGTTTACAGCCTTTGCTTATTCTGCACGAGTGAATGTACACATTGCAAACAGAGATGAAGAATGTGTACTACATTGCAATATTTAGCTTTTCTACTTTATCACCTCAAAAGCACATTCACATGCCATTATTTAGAATGTGGTCAAATTTATTGCAAAGAATACTTCTACCAAATTATTTTCTAATCAGCATCCACAACTCCTCCTCAATCTTGATCTGAATAGCCTGGGTTTGTTGATCCAGGTCAGACACAGCATTTTCCAAGCAGTCTGTATGTATCTAGGTTTCAGGATGAGAATAACTTGATGGGAGCTGATGTATAATAGGAGGAGAGTTTTATTGGCACTGGGACATTTCCACCACAGGAACTGAAGGACAGTCACCCTGGCCAACAGACTTCAGTGCACGCGCGCCCGCACGCACGCACAAAACCCCAACACCTAAGTAAGCCAACTTATCCTGTAGGCCTTCAATAGCTGGGCTAGGTGCCCAGCACAGTAGTTTGGGAGGAAGAGGGGTAGGGAGGGACAGACTAAGCCTGTTTTTAACTCTGAAATTTCTGCTTGAACTGAGGTTAATGAGAAAGCAACCTCTCATTTTAAGCAACACAGAGATATGACCTAGCACTGGATGCTATCATACCAGAGTGTTTTGAAAATCTGAATTTATCTGTGCTACCCTTTTTTACATCAGGGAAAACCAAGGGACAGAGTAATAACCCCAAAGTTACAGAGTGAGTTAATGACATATTAGGATTACAAACTGGGAATTCCTGGATCCCAATACCAAACTCCAACCCAGAAAACATGCTGGCTTTCTGAAAACAAGTGTGAACATTTTATTGTATTAAAAATAATGTAGAACACACAAAGCAGTCCGGTTTTGCAGTTTATGGAAGAATGCTGCTGATTTCCATCAATATAATGGTGTCTAGTGTGTGATGTTTCTTCTGGCAATGTACAGTCCTTTGCCACAAAGGGCTTTAAACATTTACATAACTGGATGACTTGAGTAGAGAACTCAACAATAGGTAGCCCTTACCTGACACATGGATCCTGAAACCACATGCAAGGTATGATGAAGTACCACCCTCTCCTATGATTCTTTCCCCCGCACACTCCCCCAGTTTAGGAAAGCAAGACAGTTACCAAAAAATAGTTTTAAATAACTAACTGCACACAAGGGAGAGACTGGAATCCAGGATAGAGAATTTCTGAGACGGCCTTATTTCTTTTCTACTAGCGGGGTGCAAAAAATAATTCATATTTAAATTTAAAAAAAGAGAGACCTCTGTTTGCACTGGGGAAAAGCAGTGAACAGAAAGATACAATTAGACTCTGCAGTTAAGGCCACTTCATTTCCAGACATAATTTTGCTAAAATATGCCATTTACCACTAGAGCAAAAAAAGCAAGCAATAAATGGCTCCAGCTTGATAAACAGAATAGATGTCACCCAACAATTGCCAGTATGCGCTTCTGACCTAACGTACATCTTTTCAAACCAGAAGTGCTCCCTAGAGATCAGCAAACATTTAATGTAATTATTTACTATCCTCTGAACAGACCTGCTGTGATCTACAGCTACTAAAACTACAATTATTGGATCTGGAAAATACCATAGCAACACCCCATTATGGCCCGTACTATTTTGTCATGGCAATGCGCAGCAACTCAAGCTCATTGAACAGCTGAATTGTAAAGGCCAGGCTCTAACATGAAATGATATTGGAGCGTTAAGTCGACAGCCTGTGAGATCTCTATTTTTCCGTCTAGTGATAAAGAAATGAGAACATTAAGAGAATTTATGAACTAGTTGCTTGTTCTGAACACAGCTTCTCCAGATGCTCATTAGATAAAAGCCTCTGGATTAGGTCAGAAAGTCATGATTTCAATTTCATAAGCATGAATGTGGAATTGTGAGCTTAAGGACTGTAGTTCTAGATCCGATCTCTTTTAAAGTCCATTTTTGGAAATCTAGAAATGTCCTCAGAAATATCCTGGCTACAATTAATCCCTATGGTGCTGTATCAGCCAAAAGAATGTAGCAGTAGGCAAAATCAAATCCACATTACATTTGTGTGGACTCATACCAAAAGAAGCTGACCCACTGGACCAAATTCTGCCTTAAATTGCACCAGTGAAGAATTTGGCACATTGAATCTGGAAGCTAACTCCAGTTTTCACATCTTTGGATATATTCTTCATTCAATAAACAGGGTGTCAGCTGTGTAATTCCCATTAATGCTATTGGAAATTACTTAACCAAACCCTGTCTAACAAACTGAGATCTTCACATCAGATTACATGACCAAGTTTACCAGTAGGAAAAGCAATTCTGAAGATTAAAATGTACACATTAAATAAAGTCAAACTCTGACAGTTAAACAGGTGGCTTGAACTTCTACAACTCCTGCTGTAAATTCATCCAAGTGATTTTGCTGAAATTTCTGGATCCCGAACAGGTCACACATTTGTGATTACACTCATCAGGCTCAGTCACTGTTTCCATTATAAATGTATATGTTCAGGTATTTTTAATATAACGGTACACACCTTTTGCAGGCTGAAATTCGGCATTCAAGGTCTCAAGGCTCCAAAAAGAGTGTTTCTGAAAGGTCTTCAGAAAATACAATATGTTTAGGTCTAACTTTTATTGTGGACAAAAAATAGTAGAAAAAATGGAGGTTAATGAAGGTCGAAAAGAAATCCAAGCTTTTCAGTTTTTCCTTGATATATTAACAAGTCTAATCACATGCTCACTTGTTCAAGTCTTTTTACGTCCTGCTATGCATTATGTCTGTATTAGCTAGTATAAATGTGCTACTGCTCTCATCACAAACTACACACTTAATAGAGGAGATTTGTAATACAGTGCACAAATTAAATTTGTAATCTTTGAGGAAATTATTTCCATTTGCTAATAACTTTATATAGAGTAAGCAAACAGCCCCATGATAAAAAGGCAGATCCATTTCTGTTGAATGGGAGACTTTTCATAGTTAAAATTTTGTCTCTTTCCCTTCTGTAAAAGCTTCACATGCCTGTTGCAAATGTTATTTAATGTTTGCAAAGCTCTGAAGATCTTCTGATTTAAAAAGCTGTTAAATTCAAATAAGTGTCAAACAGCTCCCAAACAACCATCCATAATCCTGGATTCAACAACATCATTTGTTGGATGGCATTCTGAACAGCTTTCAGAACACTGGGGCATCTTGATTGGGCATCAGTTTTCCCCAGAGTGGAAAAATCTATTATATACATGGTAAGTTCTCACTTTACAATTTGTATGAAAGAAAAATTATGGGATTATTAAGCATTGTCAGCACTTCTAATAATAAATATCAACAAGATAAATTGTAACACAAATCTGCATTACAACTAAAGCTGAAATAAATTAGTGTAAGTGAATGAAGGCTGTAAGGTTCCCTCATTGTTATAAAAGCATCATTTCATGAGCAGGATTGGTGCCAGTTTAATTTATCTCAGCCCTACCATACAATAACACAGAGGAACAGCATGGTGTAGTGGATTGAGCACAGGCTTTTATCTCATTTTTGCAATTAACTGTTTTAGTCCAATATTCATCTTCTGTTTTCTTAGCGATCTATTTTTTTAAAAAAATGGAGATTGTGCTCTTCTCCTGCCTTCACATCTATTTTGAGGACTAATTAATGTTTGTATGGTGCTTTTCAAATGGAAAGCATAATGTAAGGGCCAACTATTATTGCTACCACAGTGAAATCTCAATGGAATGCATTAGTTTACAGTTGGGTGATTTACAGTTGGAGCTGCTTGCTTGTTGCGAGGGGTGGAGGGAGGCAACTACATGCCTTGTAACTAACAGATGATGTTGCTAATGACTGAAGCTGTAAGGTCTTGATTCAATAGGAGACAAAACAGTGTAGAGGTTTTGTTCAGAATATATTTCCTTATACTGCAAGATGATTTTCATAGCCCAGAATGGATAATGCAGCCTGCTACAGTGCAAATAAACTGCATTTACTAGATGTACTACATACAATACATACATTCTCAGGCAACAACTAAACAGGTTTCCTATTTAGGAAAAGTTAAGTCCTGATTAGCCATAGATGTGAGAATAGTATTCTGAGACCAAGGAGTTTATTAATTACTGTTAGAAAAACTTCTTATCTGCTTTATTTCACCAATTATTGTGAAACTACCCACACCCTGTTCTAATGATTTACTAAGAAATTAAACAGCATTCGTCCTGTAGACCAAGTTGGTTGGCAAATTCCCTTTAGCTATAAAAATTGGGAGCATGTTACAAACTATATGATGTAACCTTTACCCATTAGTATCTGACTACTTTTTATTATTGAAATTAGATGTGGTCTCTCTTTTCAAACACAAAGGAACTGGATTTACAGTATTAATTTTCCAACTGATGCGGTTTACCTGCATGTCTTCTTTTGGGCAGGTACAAAATTACAAGTGAAAACTACAAAACTTTGGTGCTCGATTACTTGCAATGCTTTACAAGCCTTTGATTTTAAAAAAGTGCTGTATGTCCTTAGTCAGACGTAAGTTTTGCCGGGACCAACGTATTTCACAATTCTAAAATCTCTCTGCTGCCAGGCTGCATTTTTAACTGTCAAGATCTTTATATTTTAAACTGTATATCTACACTGTAACAACACACCAATGGCTGGCCCAGGTCAGCTTTCTCAGACTCACATGGCTCAGGCAGTAGGGCTAAAATTACAGTGTAGATGTTCATGCTCAGGCAAGAACCTAGGTTTTGTGTCACACACTCCCCTCTTCGTGGGATCCCAGACCATAGGCTTCAGCCTAAGCCCTGGATATCTACACTGCCATTTTATAGCACTGCATCCTGCAAGCCCATCAGCTGACCCAGGTCAGCCATGGGTGTTTGAATGCAGTGTAGACATAGCTCAAGACTGTTGGCAATCTACTGCCTTCATATATTTCAGACCTTCTCATCTAATCTGGTCAATCCATTTTTCAGAAACTTGCTGGCTTTGTGAACTTACAATATACTAATATTAACCACAGTCAATTGTAAATTCAGAAATCTAACCAATAATTTAATCAGGTTCAGGCTAGCTTTTTAAAAATGGTTTTCCATTCTAGAGGCATACTTCCAGTGAAGTGATTTGGGCTGGCCTTTGTCATTTAAAATACTACACAACACAATAGGTTTAGGTTGTATTCTTTGTACAAAAATTTAAGGGTCATGACCTTCTCCAAAAGTCACCTATGCATACTCAGGGTAGAACCTTACACTCAACCCACAAAAAAGATGGGGTTTTTTAAATTGATGGAATTAAAGTTCTGCTTCTCATGTTAATAAACTTTAATATAATTACAAATAAAAGCTTGTTTTCCAGCTCTTAAGTAGTTTTTTGTGTTTATACACACCTCAGCTTGCAACATACTTTTAAGCTTAACGTTATTTTTGTTATCCATTTGTTAACTGGTTCCCACCTCACTTAACTTGACTTGACTTCTTTATTTAGTAAGGTGCTCTCCCCCTAAGTACCTATGCACGGATCCAAGGAATTTAAATATTAACTTTAACAGTGGTTCTAATAAAGGTACTTATGTTAGATATGAAATTATTTGGGAGATAAAGTTTAGTTTAGGACCCAGGCAATCAAGACAACAGAAAAATGACAATTACGCACACCAGGACAACTGATCATTGGACTATTTATCATGAGCATTACCTTAAAACTCTTATCTTCTAAGATAAAGCAAATATTAAATCCATGAGTTCCAAAGCCCCACCTTCCAAAGCAAAAGGCTCCACATGTTTTATGCACCAGTCTCTGAGAAATTCATTTTGTGGGATGTTTCACATTCCACTTGAAAGTTTATTCCTCTATATATTCCTGCTGGTAATGTCAACCAGATGTGACAAAGAAGCCTGTGAATAATCATAAAAATTACAAGCATATTCTAATTCTGAGGTACTGTAAAATCATAGAGGGCATCTAGGACTACCTGCTCATTTTAGAATGCTTATCAGGTAATGACTTGTTCTTCATTGTACATTAATTACTTATTAGCACCAAGGCTAAGCACAGCACTTCAAAGTAAATATCAAGCCATTTATTTGATGGTTTTTCAGTCTAAAATTAGATCAAGTAATTCAATGACAACTGCACAGTGAGATTGGTTGAGACAATAACCTAGAAGACGGAGAAGATACTATTTCATGATATAGCTTCCTTCAGAGAGAAAAATTGTTTGCAAAGTTTTTATTATTAATTAATATTTGAAAAAAGTGAACAAAGCAAGTTTCCACACTGAATGCTCATCAGCTCTGATGCACTTGATTTTAAGGAGGTATCTAAATAAGAAGAGTCTAGAGTTCTTTCTTCCATGCAACACTGAAAATCTACTTTGAAATTTTATATACATACTGGAGAGGGTTTTGCACTGAATTTCATTTTCATGTTTTAGTCTTCAACTCTTCTTGTTCCATACAAACATTAATCCAAGAAATATGTTGTATATGGAAAGAATGGGAAACAACTAGAGATTCAAAATGCATGTTTCCCGAGTAAAGTTGGAAGAGGAATAACAACAGCTAATTAAACATTAATTGAAATTTAAAAAGTATTACAGACTATCTATGCACACAAGACAAAGTTGAATTTGTTAAATATGTTAATCAAAATTTGTAACTTCTTTTCCAAAAAATTCTGTTCATCACATCAAAAATTACTAAATGTATAATATGTGTTGAAACATGTACTTTACTATGCATGAATATTCTTACAGAGAGTAAACATCATCACATGGAAACCAAGGCCCAGCAAATCACAACATCAGGTATTGTTGCCTACTTGTGGGCAACATATATTGGGCCTGATTTTCATAAAAGCTAGTACCCCAAACTCCAGCTGAAGTCAAAGGGAGCTGTGAGTATTCAGTCAGCACATGAGAATGTCAGGGCTAAGGCCAACAGCCACAAGAAACTCTCCGAAACCAAAAGTATCTTACACATTTCTAGGATCACAAACAAATCTTGTCTTTAGGTCAAAGCTCAAATGTTATTTGTCTCTGAAGTTTTACAGTACCATAACAGAACTACTGGGGAAGGGTTTATGTATTTTTAAACAGTCTTCACAAATAGCACAAAAGCAATTTTAAAGACTGGGAAAGACCTCACTTACATTAACTGGAAAACTGGGTACTCTATCTTTCACTGAAGTAGTAGCGTGTCTTATTAAATTTACAAAAAGTTGCAAGCATCTAATTGATAATGAAACTCAGAGCCCAGCTTGAAAAGTAACCTGAAATTTCCCTGAAACTGAAGTTTTAATTAACTTTGATTTTTAGAGGTGAACTGTGGTTTGAAATAAGTGTTAATTGCTCTCTTTCCAATTTGAGAACTGTAGTTCCAGAATATTAGATATTTCATCTGACATCTGCAGAAAAGGAGGGGCTGCAGACAAGGATTAACTCAGGTTTTATTGTCAGCATTTGTATAAAAGAAGGAGCCCTTGTTTCCTTTGTTTCCAGGGAAGAAATGAAAGTGTCAAAGTATTTAGAAGAAACATCTTTTTAAAGCAGTTGCAAGTGTTACATCAATGAATTTGACTGTGTTTTGCTTACATTTAGTCCATAACAGCCAGTAAGGTCTGTCTAAACATATATGAGGAAATAGAAAAAATGGCCAGTAGTTGTTCTCAAGACCTGGAATTATTTCTCAGCTCCTCTGAAGGACGAAGTTATTGATTATTGTAGGTAAGCAGGTTCTGGTTTGCCAATATACATCCCGACACATGGTGAATGAACTTTTAAAATCAACACCAGTTTTTTCCCCCAAGGCAAGCAAATTAATAGTATGGAAGAGGAATGCATCTGTTCCAGCTCTAAAGTCTGCTACTTCAGACACGTTTGCTTTAATATGCAGTCTTTAATATGCATATCAACACTGGAAAGAATTTTCACTTCCCCTTCCCCTCCAGTTTCACCTAGCTCAAACAAAACTTGAAGGAGTTCTGCTGAAATTAAAAATATAAACACAAACAACTTTAGTCCTACAGTAAACTAACAGGCAACATTTTAGCTCAAACAGTAACAGTTCCAGGCAGTCATGACTATGGGGAAAAAGGAATTTATATTTCTTTTGCAATTTTTGTAACCAATTCTGAAAACACTTGTAGGTCTTCTGTCAAACTACCTAAGGTAACAAGAAGTATGCCTAAGTGTTCACCAGACTGGATCACCTCCAGACCCCTGCCATCTATGGCAGATGCTATCAACACCATTGTTAATAAATAAGATCAAATTGCTAGCTCTCATGAAGTTATCATCCTTTTAAAAATTGCCAGGTGGGTTTTTTCTAATATTTAGGTAAAGTTGAGTTGAATGGCTTGTCATACCTTTTCTTAGGGTCCAAAAACCTGTCATGTTTCTGTGTGTTTTTGAAATAAGGAGCTAATACACAATTATTGGGGTTTCATGAACATATACAGTTTGTATATTTAAGCAGAAGTTCTTCAACCTTATATGCAACATTTTCTACCTTAGCCCTATTATTATGTAAATTACTTTCCTTCAGTTACTGAATTAAGGGAGTTAGAGGCATAGATTGGTTGTATTGAGCTGAACAAGTAACTTACCTGGTCATAAATCTAGGAGGTTGTCTGTGTTCTGACTTCTACTAAGAGGATGAGCAAAGAGATTTATACCTTAGTAGTCCAGTGGACTACCCTGTGTCAAACTGTGGCAGTCCACATAATACATGTTTGAGCACTGTGCATAACCAAAAAGATTGCTAGAAATGGAACTAACATTATCATCTTTTCCTTTTTTCTCCACCTCCCTTTATTTTCTTCTCTTCTTGCTTCACCCTCTATTTAAGTCTTGTCACTCTTACTTCTATTCCCCCTTTATCTTCGCCTCACTTCTGTTATTCCCCTTTCTTGCTGTCTGAATTGTTCTCTTTTCTTGTAAATTCATACCAACAACTGGAAAGGAACGTAGGAACCATGCCCCTTCACTGAAGTGTTTTACACAGAGACCTATCGCTAGCAAAATTGATTAGCTTTGCTGGACTCCAGTGAATTTAACTCACAGCAGGGAAGTGAGAAAAAGCACCTCTAAATTTTACTGTGGGTAGGTTCAGAGCAGTTGTGCAAAAATCAGATATCAGTGCTAGCTTTCTTACGTAAAAAAAGGGGGGGGGTGTTTTAAAATATTTCATCGAAAAGCATCCCACTGAAACGTGTAGCAAAACTGGCCTATTACTTTTGGCAGCAGCAATAATGAAAAATAGTTACTATATTTAGTGGACATGATTCACTTTAAACATTATTTCAAAGTAATGCTTGTACCTTTTAAAGAAAAAAAGACTAAGCACAGTACGAGGGGATTGATCCCAATTACTACCAATGACTGAGACCATTGGATCACATCTGCATGCTTCACTGGGTAACGAGACTCTTTATTCACTAGCGTTTATAAAATGTTCTGATGGGAATCACTACAGAAGTGCAAAATTCATACTTAAGTAACCATCTTACATAATTACCCCATAAGCTTAATAAAAGCACAACTATTATCTTAGTTTTCAAGGACAGTAAACAACTTGGTTAGCTGAATAATCAAAGGAACATACTTTTGAATATATTTATAATCAAAATACCTGACTGCTTGCACTTTGCTTAGGTGCACCACCTATTAAGGCATAGGAGTGATGCATAGAGATTTTTGCAGATATACATAGATTCTTACAGATACTGCCAATAACTGCTATACTGACACCTGAGTGAATGGGAATACTAAACTGGAGTATTATACTATATCCTTTTATTGGAGGGGGGTGGAGGGGGCAGTGTAGGAAGTCTAAATACATAATGCAAGGAGATTCTGCCTGTTATCGAACCCTGATATGATCATTCTGTTTGTATATGACATGTTGAACTGCAGAAGCTGCTTTAAACATAATGAAAACCACAGGGAGTGTGACAACTACCTTCTGCTTCTTAAATAACTGAGATAAAGTTTCTACATACAGATTAGCTCTACATAATTTTACTTTAACAAGTGCTGGCATTTGCTTATAAAACAAACAATCCAAACATTTTAGGATAATGGTTTCAGCGGGATGTGGTTGTGGCCAACTACCTTATCTATGAGGTGTATAGCAGTGTGTAGTTTTGACTGCAGAACAGTTTCAAAATGCAGAATTTACATAAACTTGCACTAAAGATCTTAGAAAACTCAAGCAAACACCACTCAGTCCTAGAAAGTCCACTCAACAAATATTTCCATGGCAGTTAAAAGCTACAGCAAGGCTAACATATTCCAAGATCAGGTGTTTGTTGCACAGTGGTAGTTGAGTCTACAGGTAGATTTTTTAAGTAAAAGACATGTATGGCTTATGAGGTTTTTTTCCTCCAGAACTAATGCAGCTGATCAGAATTGATGCAGAAGTTTCAAGAGTTATGCAGGAAGTTCTTCACAAAGAAATTCTGACCACATGAAATTTAATATGTGGAAAAAGGTCTCCACCATGGTACCAGGACTGCGCCTGGCTGAACATTGCTGAATTCTTCTGCTTTAAAATCTGGACAAAGGATCTATTATTTAAATAGTGAGTTGGTTTCCAAATCAATCTTCACCATTGCCATGTGTTTCACATTTCCACAGGAAGAAAAATTTATTACATTGCCTAAATGGATAGTTTGATTGCATAAAGAGGTATTAAAACACAATTATCAGAACCCCACATCAGTGTCGCAAGTTTTCATTCACTCTGTAGTAACTTTACAATTTCACTAGCCAGATCATAAATCTTACTAACTAGCCTCCCATAAATCTAGATAGCCAGCCTTTAAAAGAGCTTGACCATGTAACTTCTGATTCACTTTGTGTGATTTTGGGGGTTTTTGTGAGAAGTTAATTTTCCAGGTTTCAGTGAACTGTTCTAAAGACACTCTGCCTCCTGCTCAATACATACGTAGCATTCTAATCTTGGTGGTATCTGTATAACTTTACTCCCTGCATATGAAAGAACTATCAACTCCTCTTCCTTGCATTGACAAGTAGGGGCAATCATGGTCAACATCGTATTATTCTACTCCACTGAATAGACTGAGAAAAATATATCACCTGCCAGCTTGTCTTTGTTACTCTTCTTCTGGTGTTCAAGTCGGCTCTAATGCCAATCTACAAATCTCATCTAACACCACCTTCAATCTCCATGGGAGGTGGAAAGTATTTTCCCCATTCTTTCAACTTTAACAATCTCTCAATTTTGGCTCAGTTAAAACAACATGTCTTTAATTAACAGCTAGTTGTGACAAACTGTTTTATGCCAACATGCCCATGCTAAATAGCACAAGAATTGACTATTTCTCTGCGGACAGCTTACTATGCTAAAAGCAAAATGTTGCCACTTCTGCACTTATCCTCCAACTCTATTTAAGAAATTTTTAGTATATTGATTCTGAAGTCATCATTTTGAATCTACATCAACTACGGAACAGGGAAAGAAAGCTTGTGGTTTATTTCATGTACGCATTTATTTTCTAGTACATAACTACCATAAAGTAATGGTAAAATGGCCTCATGAAACTATGGAAATCTAGATATATCTTAAATGCTATCAAATTGAAGTACCTAACCGAAATCTCAAAGCAAATGCACTATCCACAGAATGAAGCAAGGCACATACACAATAAAAGTAAACTACTTACAATCTGGTTAACTTCAGTGTGTTCTGGAAAAGCAGCTCCGGTAAAACCTGTAATTTATTCTTGTTCAGACGCCTAAATAAATAAAGAGAATACAGTTAATACAAAAAAGACATTAGAATAATTTTCATGCTAAGGAGTCTTCCTCAACACATGTAACTCCCATTAAAGGATGTGAAAAGCCATGGTATTAAGCTAGTACAGAATGTATGAGCCTTTGTGTACATTATTAATACACAGGGTGAGGACATCGTGCCATCTGTAGACCACCTGGCCTGCTCCTTGAAAAATAAAACAGAGACGGCAAATATTAAGTCAGAGTGTATGAGTGTATCTACATTTTTAGGTTTGTGTTGGATGCTTACTAACATACAAATCACATGGCTCCCATGTTGCGTTTTCAGTGCTTTGAAGACATTTGCAGAAGGTATCTGGTTTTCATCTTTCTTTCTAAACACGTAGGTACAATAAGTTAAATATCCCAATCACCCTGGAATTATTTCCAGACTACCTATTGTGTCTACCATCCATGGACATATGAAAAAAAACAATCTGTATATTAAACACTAACTTTGGGAATCTGAGCACTATTGTGGAAAGTATGAAAAAACATTTTTAATGGGACTACTGCATCCTTGCAAAGGCTTCTGCAATTGGAAATGCAACCTATTTTATTGAAAGTATCTCCTAAAATAACTTTTCGGGGACCTGTTTTAATATCTATTTTCTAGTTAATTTTACTATAGTAATTTAAAAAAACGAATGGTACCAGCTGGGAAAAGTTTATTTGCTCATCCTGTACTCCATCAACTTCAAAAGTATCTATTATCCCAAAGTAAAAATTATCTTTAAAACAGTCATGCAAAACTGAAATCAGCTTAATGTACACAAAGCGAACTTCTTTAGAAACACAAATTAAATACTGCAATGTACAGCAGAAACAGACATCTGTTCATCCACAAGCTCAATAAATGTTACTTAAATGTACCAACTGACCTGAAGTCACAGAGCTAAAACTAAATATCTGGCTCCAGTCTCCCACAGAATAGTTCTGTTTTGTGTCTTTCCATAGCTGAAAAAAAAAAAAACCCCACACAGCATTTGGCTAATCTGCCCTGAATGTTTATAACAGTAGTAATGAGTCTGATTCCAGGATATGATGGGGTTACTAGGGTTCTGCTCCCAAAAGGCACATGGGCCATTTGGATGCTTAGCCTCCAATTCCCGGTGTTTAATTTTTTTGAATGCTGAATACTTTGTTTTATTTTCCATGCCTTTCAGGATTTATTAAGATTACAGGCCTCCACCATTTTGGCCTGAAAGGTCTTCCACAGGGACCAATCTAAGGTCAACGGGACTGAAAGGCTGGAGTTTTCATATGGCTACCACATGAATAAGGCTAGCAACGGAATGGAAAAAAGCAGTCATATAGGTACTTCTCTTCCTGATGTCAAGAACAGATAAGGTTGGGTTTGGAAAGTCTGCATACAGCAGCACATACTCAAAATTGCATACCTAATGCAAAGAGTTAATAAAACTGGTTCACCTTCCGGTACATTTAAGTAGCGAACATCCAAGTCAGTTTCCTAGGCAAATGCATTTAATAATGAAACACAGCAACAAATGAAATACTGTCAAAAGCCCAGAACAGGTTTAGTCAGCAGGTGGGGGATTCTAAGTCTAAAAATGGCTAGCAGAATGAACTATAAGAAAAGCAATTATTTGTGATAGTATATAGCCAAATGGGGTGGAGGTGAGGTTCTGTCACTTCTAGCATTAACTAGTTTTGACTAACCACCCCCAAAGTTGTTGTTTTGCTAAAGTTGCAGTGAAATCTGTGTAGACAACATGTAAAAGTGATAGCCAGAAGAAGTTCTATAAGGTAGCTAATGAAAAATTACTCTAAACATCTTATTTAACAGGTAAATTAAGATCCACACAGTTTATTGTGTATAGATTTCAAGCTGAGATGCTGTGATCTGCTTTGTGAAAGTATCCAAGAGCTCATGCCACTTTTCTTTATAGTACTTTGACCTGGCCAGTTTTGGGGCCAACCTTATTCATCCTTCTGCTCCTTTTACAACTATTGATTAGCAACCATCCTTATCTCCACCATCCAGAGATGGCATCACCACAGTGGTGTCATTTGCACTTTGGGCTCCTTCGTAAGGAAAGGCATTGACAATGTTACATTTCATACCAAATATATATATATCCATGATATAGGTATTACATCGATCAGTTAACTGAAAAAGTAAACTTAAGAATCTTCATACAATTGAGGACATTTTGTATTCTTTTCTAATTTCCTACAAATAGGAATTTACTATTTATAAAAGGGAACTTTATGGAAAGATAATCACTTTAAGGAAGTTGGTTTTTAGAATATGTTCACTGAAGGACACTTTATGTAGTCAAGACTCTTGTAAATTTCAACTACTTTCCTCAACAGGGCTCACTCCTACCTTTTTTTTTTTTAAACCAAAGATGATAAAAATTCTACTTGTAAAATCTGCACAAGCCTGAGTACTACTTTATTCGGGGTTCTTAATGATAGCAGCAGTCACATAAATACAGCAATTATGGAATAACAATTGCAGCTATTTGCTAGGATATTTTTAGTCAATTCCAGAAACTACTACACAACAAGCACAAAATTCTCCTGCCGGAACTACAGCAAAATCCTGCATTCCCCCTTTATCTACTGAACAAGAACAGCTGTATTGCTAAGGGGGGGAATATAGTCTACAGATTTGCTACTCTTTTCTATCCACGCCTGACACAGGTATCTCCTAGTTCAGTGGTCCCCAACCTTTTTTGCACCAGGGACCGGCTTCAAGCAAAACTATTTTTCCATGGCCCGGCAGGGTGGGGTGGGGATGGGGCAGGCACCCCAGCAGGCAGCACTTCACACCACTCTCCGCTGTGAAATTGACTCACCCTTGTCAATTTCAGCGGCAGAGATGGAGGGTGGGGCCCACAGCACAGAAATTTACCATTTTAACATTTGCATGTTTAACATTTTAACATTTGCATTTGCAGACTGCTTAGCGGCTAGCTGAACAGCCGCATACCCGCGGCGCTGCGGACCGGCAAAAAACCCACAACGGCCCGGTACTGGTCCACGGACCGGTGGTTGGGGACCCCTGTCCTAGTTGATGTGATAGTTACAGCAAACTGTGATTAACACCTAATTAATAGGGGCACCAGGTCTGTCAATGACTTGCTGGCTGGAGCACCCTTTCATGGGTGGCAGTGGTGTAACCTGCCCTCCTTCTTGGTACCTTGTGTTGACAGCTCCTTTGGCTCTCCAGCAGTCTGGCTCTCCTTGTGACTCTGCCCTCTGGCCAGGTCACATTCAACCCCACCCCTTCTGGAGTAACAAAGAGTACCAGACGACAGAAGTCCAAAGCCTTCAGACCAGGTTTTTGGCTTGACTGGGCTCAATAGTCTCTAAATCCCTTAACACCAGAGACTTTCATGCCACCTTCCTCGGTGGCTGATAGGGTAACTCAGGCCCTCCATCTACTCTGGGTTCCAGTCCAGGGATAAGTGGCAAGTAGCTAAGTCCTGCTCCGTTAGATCAGTGCTACCTCCCTGCACTATTTCCTATCTTTGGCCTGTTTTTAGGCTCTTTTCCCCAGTCCCTTCCTGCACTTACACCTCCACAGGCGTTTTGCCTTTTTCAGATTGTAGAGTTCTTTCCAGCTCTCGGACCAAGTGATGCATTCCTGGAGGCCCAGGCTCCTCTCTGCCTTTCCCAAGGGTCTTCCTCTGGAGATCCAAACCTTGGGCTGCCTCCCTGACCTGAATCTTATTACCCTTTTGTCCAGGCTCACCAAAGGAACTTGCTCCACCCCTGTGGCTTCCCAGTGTCTCTCTTCTGGCCCTTTGCCAGAGCATCTTTCTGATCACAAGGCTTAATCTCCTCCTGGGGCTCTGGCCTCCTTTCTACTGCTCTGAAGTCCTTCCTTTATGAGTCACTCTACTCCTCACAGCCACTCAGATCCTCCCCAACCAGTTCTAATCCTAAACTAGACCTGGCCCACCCTCTAGGTGCAACCAGGAGCACTAATTGCTCTCTGGCTCCAGTTAACATTTTTCTGTCAATGTGGGGTATATGGTCTATCACAATTCATCTTCTCCAACTCCAGCTACGCTATACAAAGGCAGCATTAAAACAACACCCAGTTCAGAAACTAGCTCAGTACTGACCACCTCCTGCAGGTATCAGGCCTAAATAAGTGATTCACATCTAAGGCACTTAGTTCAAGTTAAAACTGACAGGCCGAATGTTCATTGTTGCCCACTAATTACCATTGTGGGCAGTCTTTTCTGACAATGACAAGCATTTGAAACAATACCGTCCTGCTGTTTCAGGAACATATGACACTTAGAAAAAGTTACACCACACTGTAGTGCTGTAGCTTTGGTCTCCCAGTTCTCCCCTCCCCCCATACATGACTATTAATTAAGTTTTTACTCCTGCAGAAAACAGTGGCCTTCTAACTCAAGAACAAGACTAGATGCTAGAAACCTCAACTTTCCACAGTGAATCTGCTTACTTCGCTACTGAGTAGGTACTTGCCACCCAGAAATTGTTTAGTAGTCTATTATTCCTTCCTGAACAGGGCTAGTGATTTCTTTAATAATTGTTTCTGGGTTTTAACTACATGAAATTTACTGTAACCAAAGGTCTAGGTATGCATCCAGACTGTTGCAATGTCAGAGCCAATGTCTCTCAGCCTTCTGAGATTTTAATTACACTTTCACAAATTTCTTCTCTTTTCCACACATCAGTACTCTGTATTCTGTTAGCAGCCTTGCACACTGCAATGTTTACTGGCCATTTCTCCTTTAATTTCATTAAGGAAGTTGATGTCTTTCAATTCAGTCAATCTGCATTCTCTGTCTCTTTTACTGTGTTCTACACTCTGGGAGCTAAAATAACAGCTTTCAATGGAGGTCCTCCAACTTCATTCAATAGGATGCAATGTGTGATCCGTCTATTTACTTCGCTTCTGAGGACAGTGGGAGTGATTGAGTCACATACAGAGCTTTGTTCATGAACTCTGTGCCAATATTTATGTCAATTCTAATATATTTTTGCTTCCAATAATGGTTAATGAATTGAGTTTTGTTTTAAATGTTTTTTCTATTTAAAACATTGCTGGATTTTATACTGCGGTTTTATGGAAGTACAAGAGCACAAGAAAAAATGTAGTTCGTGTGAACAGCCCCATTTTAGACACTCCATAGACTGGAGTCCTGTTATTCCCTGGAACAGTCGCAGCACGGGCAATAGAAGCACACCCTTCCCCAAATTGCTCCATCAAGATGCCTCAGTTCTGATTTCAAGCGACAACTGCTAGGAATCAGAGGAGAAACTATCCTTCAGCTCCATTCTTTGTTTGGAGACTATCAACAGTACTTGATTAATGGCAATTACGTTAAGGTCATTTATCTACTAGGAATAGGAGAGATTGTCAATGCATTTTATATATTTCAGCAAACAAATGTCTGCAGGTCATGACTCCCTCTGATCTGATGCCCATTGGTGTTTTTGAGATAAGAATCCAGATCCCATTACCAATTCCAAGCTAGTCATTCTCCTGACTGCTTTTATAATGTATACTAGAACTGGGCAATGACTATGAAACTTTTCCTGTGAATATACATAGACCATGTTAAGGAATTCACTTTAGCTCAGTTTAAACCCACTGTATTTGCAAATATAGAAGTCTTAGTTTCTAGAATAGAAAACTCAAAAGCAGAATAACATTGAGGCTAAAAGTATATCCACCAGAGAACAGATCAGCTTTTCAGAATTAAATACTTTGTAAAATCTATCTGAACTCAAATTTCCAATTTTGGAAACTGCTTGCAAACAACTGTTTGTGGAAAAACGTAGCACCGAGAATTGTTCATCGTAACAAATACGTTTGAGAAAACTGCCGTCACAAAATTCAGAAGAAAGGCAAATAGGTGAAATGATCTGTCACCTGTTATTCGTCTACGTTCTTGTGCACAAACATTGTCTGCAGGAAGATCAATAGAAATTTTGCCCTTTTCAGATCCATACAACAGTTCTGCATAGATTTCAGCTCCTGAGAAGAAGATACTCAAACATTTGATCCCACTATGCCTGTGACTCAAGGGTTTAATAACTAGGATGCCCTTAAACATCTTACTCTTTTTATTCTCAAGTGGTTGGCAAGCTGATTAGTCAAAATCCTGCTATTTACTGGTACTGTTACCTAAATCTTGCTTTTCAGCGATGCTAATAGCATGCAAATTTCTGTCTGCCTACAGATCATTTGGCTAGTAAATTAGCTGGATGAATAACTGATAACCATTAGGAGCGGAGTATGCCTAGCATGTCATAAAATCAAAGGTGCAATAGTGACTTGCTTCAATCTTTGGAACACTGCCACCCCCAGGTAATCTCTATAGCTCTGTGTATGAAGATTTCACATGACTATTTATCCTGTAGGATTATAGACTATATTGCTTAAGAAGTTTTTTTTTTCCTACCTACTTCTAGTTTGATTTTCAATGGAGCTCAGAGTGTGAAAAATCCATACCTCTGAGCAATGTAATTATACCCATCTAGCCCCTGGTGTAGCCCGGTGAGGGCTTATGCCATTGACATAGCTACCACTTCTCACAAGGATGGAGTACTTATGCCGACGGGAGAAACCTCCCATCAGCCTAACTAGCTTCTTCACTGAAGCACAACACCACAGCTGCATTGCTGCAGCGTTTAAGCAGAGACATCCCCTCAGTTTAAGACACCTTTTTAAAAGGGTTTCTTCCCCTGCCCCTCTGCCCTGGTATGATGACTCATGGTTATTCAGATAGTGAAAACCCCTCCTCACTTGAGAGCTGGGATGTCTCAATGTACCGCCATTAACTCTAATGGTCCACTCTTGCCTTTTCCTGGGTTTTCAATGGATTGTTATTTGAGTCTTGAGTCTGGTTTTGTGTAAACACCTGGCTTGGGAGGTGTCTCTCCCTGCCTGATCACTCACTGTCCTGCTGTGAAGTGGAGCCAAAGTTTATGAGCACAGTTCTTTATATACACAAATACATAAATTCATAACCATAGCCTGAATGCACATCTCCTAAGGATTATTAAGTTTAGAACATTTACAAGCTTTCATAAAAGATCTTACCAGACATACTTTTATAGTACAATAAGACAGTATGCAATCAGTTGCTTTAATTAGTTGCTCATTTTGGGGGTTTAACCCCTCTGTTCTGCCCTTCTGGTGTTTGGACCCTGATTGTCAGAATGGCATCAATAGCAAGAACTATAAAAATTCCCACCTGACTTTCATCCTGCTTTATTTCACTTCTCTGTGCTGTATAGAAAACCTCTAACCCTTGCCAGAAAAACCATTATGAAGGTTCTCTGCATGTGCTATGATACTTCCCTATATAGGATTTTTTTTTTTTGGTGAAGATCCTATTTTGAAGATTAAATCAAGCAATTTTTAAATTTCAAAATTTTAAATTTAGAAGAATTGTTCTTTAGAAGAATAAATGTTTTAAATGCCCATTTAGTAGTGGCTATTTCCTTAAAGCTGACAGGTAAGTGTCTACCACATTGGAGTGAATCGTAAATAATTTTTTTTCCAAAAACACACCATGTCCATAAGAACTCCACCTCACTGCCACATGGCAGTAGTCTCTTTGACAATCACAAAGAAAGCTCAGCATAAGTTTTAAGTACTGGTGAAATAAGCTTCTGAAGCAACTATTAGACATGGCAGTGCAGGGTCTGACAAATGCTACCCTTCACCTCTTCACAAATGGCACATGAAAGCATGAACCGCACATGCTTTGGGAACACAGCACAGCAGCACCATTCTCTTCCCAACTAAAAAAGCTCAGGGGAGGGGGTTTAGAAATTCCACAAGCTGGCTGGAGCCTTTTATCTGCGACAGCATGTCACATCTGCAGCCTTTACTGCCATGCAGCCATTAGGTGACAGAAGAGACAGTGTTAATGGACAAGTTCAGTATGCAAACACTGGCAGGACAGTGCCACTGATGGAGATCCTTCTCTCTATTTGCACAGGTTTGTTTCACTTAAGTGGAGAATAACATTATAAAGTTCACTTCCTACTTCCTAATTCATTCTCTTTAGAAGGCAATGTGAAGTTTAGCAGCTTTAATGACTGTCCCCTCATACCTGGAAAAGGGGGAAAACTGTGTCTTTGATACACTTGGACATTGTTTTTCTATTTATTTAACAGAAGAATCGAGTCAGTTCTCTCATGACCTATTTAAGGTCAAGTTTATTTTACAGAAAGCCGTACTATGTTGATATTTCAAACAATGCTACGTGCTTCATTGCACTGTCCTTTCCTGGAGCCTGATTCTGCCAAGTGATAAGTTCATCTTGAAGCACAGAATACCCTCAACTCCCAAAGTCACGATTTGTCTTGAAACTTTGTGCATAAAACGTTTACTTTTTATTTTGGCAAGTAAATGAAATGGAATGAGGACTAATATCAAGATCAGTGGGATAGCTACAGAGGGTATGTATTCACTACAGAGTTAGCCCAATGGATTAGCCCCTGGTTCAGAGCACTCGGGTTCACCGAGCCCAGGTATGCATAGCCAATGAGGCTGCTCCTCGCCATGACTTCTGGAGTGTACATTTGTGGCTCTTCTGTGCTGCAGTAAGGTAAGACTCTCTACGGTTCTTTCACAGTGAACTGTGGGACTACCGTCTGAACGGTGGGACTACTTGTCTGTCCTGTGCACACTGGGGAATTCTGGGAAGGCACTGGAGAACAATCAGCACTCAAATGATTTAGCCTATGTCATCATAGCAAAGAAGGCAGGTAACCAGCTTAGGCTGAAAGCACCACTTAAAATGGATGAGAGGTTTTCATGTGTGGACAAGAGGGAGGTTATAGGCAACACCCAGGAAAGAACCTGGGCAAACTCAGCTGTGAAAACATATCCTGAGAGGAAACTCTGCTTAACCTAGGAGCATAAAAGATCACTGAGAAAAATGTCTTAATAGGAATAAAATGCCTTTAATTACAATAAGCTTTTAAGTCTGCTACTGAGAGCAGTCAGCTTGCAGGAAAGTGAAGCCATTTGTGACCATAGCGGAGAGCATGCGCAACGGAAAGTACAGAACAATATTAAAATCAGCTGCAAAGTGGTTTCATGATCATAAAGAGATAATCTGAGCCAAATGTTTATCTTAAAATTATTAATAATGTTGACATTTTCCTTGTGACTACACTACGTAAAATAAAGTAATTTAGATAAATCACTACTTTAACTGTAGCAATGGGATATTCAATATAAAACGTGACAAGAAGATTTGACAGCCAAAATTAGGAGTTAAAGCCTAGTTTAGCATTTCTTATTAACTCTGTAATGGGCACTATACATATGAAATAGTAATGACAAAGTCACTTTTTGGGAACATCATTACTGGAATTAAAATCTTCAGTAAATTAAAAATTAAGACTTAATGAATCTCTAAATCCACAGTGATTTAATTTAACAAAACTAAGCAAAGCTATTAAATACTCCAAGTAAATGATGTGGTATAGCAAAGACAGAAGGCAGTAGGAAAGTTCTAGAAGGGCACTATATAAGTGCTAGAATGATCCGGGCTTTATACCCTATAGACTAGTCAGAGTCCATATAAGCTAATTAGTGTCAGCTGACACCAATTAAGGCCCCACCCAGGTGCCTATAAAAACCCTCTACTCCTGAGAGACAATGTGGAGTAGTAGGAGTAGGAGTGTGGTGAGCAGAGGAGTTTGTGAAGAAGAACAGAAGACAGTGGTGTGTGGAATTGTGGAGAAGAATAGAACGGAGTATAGCAGTGTGTGGAAGAGAGATGGAGTCCTGAAGCAGGTACGGGGCTCAAGAAGCCAGAAAGAGAGTGGGGAGAGTGGCCCAGGGGAAAAGCCTGCAGCTGCAAATAAGGTGCCAGCAGCACATAGCTGCTACTCGAAGGGCCCCTGGGCTGGGACCCGGAGGAGCGGGCGGGCCCGGGTCCCTACCCCCCTCCCTGGGAAGACGGGATTACCAGCGACACCCTGGCCCACTGCGAGAGGCAAAAGTGCAAGACCCACCAGGGAGAAGCCGGCCGTTTGCCACAATGACTACATGCCATTCATAGAAATGGACCCGTGTGGTGTGTTGAACCAACCATTGGCAACTGTCTACATGAGTTTTGTATCAGATATTACAGAATACTTATCTAACAGAAATGAACATCTATCAGCATGAACACTAATTGGCACATAGGTCACAATTATGACTGCTTCAGAAGCCACATTAAGGGCAGCAAATATGGGGAAAGTATTAGTGTTTGCAGCTCTCCTGTATTCTTTTGTTAATTTGAGTAAAATACTAGAATTATAAAGAAGTGCCAATATTTGCTCATGAGCACAATTTATTGCATTTTGAATTTCACACCAAATGCTTTACAGAGTTTCAAAGTGAAATTAAACATTTTCAGAAGAAAAATGTATGCAAAATGGTTTCCAAGTTGATACTGAACTTAGACGGCACGGTGAGTTATTTATCTGTCCATCAATTCAGCCAGTGCCACAGGGCAGTGTTGCTATCACAAAGGAGACCAATAATTGATTTTACAAGGAACGCACTTCCAAGTTACTTGCTGCGAAAAACTGAAGAGGCCCTAGCACAGCTTTATAGAAAAGCACTGTGCATATTTTCATTCCTTTGCTTCCCAGAAGGAAAAAGGTGTTGTATATCATTTACTGAGAAGATAAGCTTCCAAATTTACTGGGACACTAAGTAGGATTAAAGTCACCATCTTCTGTAAAATATGTCTTAGATGCTCAATTTTCAGTCAAGAAAACTAATCTTACACCATGGAAGTCGAAGTGGATACCTTAGAATGGTTAATTGCCGCACAGCAAGTCACAATGTGCCTAATTCTTGGAATGAGCCTCAGTTTTTGCATGAGCAATTTAACTTAAGCAATAAGGTGTAGCCACAGTTTTGCATCTACAACACATGAAAAGGCCATGAAAGAACATGAACAGGTTTTTAAAGTTCTGAGTGCAATTCACAGCAAGAATCTACTAAAGAGGAGGAAAGTTTAGTGGGAATAGCCAGCTCTTACAATTAGTCATATAGCCATAAAAATGAGAAAGCATTACTAAAATTAGTACAATCATTCAATTAGCACTGTAAACCTATACATGACTTTGTTACAACATTTCTCCTGCTCCAACATGCTTACAATATTAATTAAGGGTATTAATAGAAAAAGTATTAGACATTGATTCTTCCTAAAATTACTGTACTGCTGTCCACCACCATGCTCTCTGTAATTAAAATGGCCTTGAAACGTAAAATGCAGGTCTGGATATAGGCTCACCTGAAATTCTGTGATGTTTGGATACAAGAGTTTGGTTTGTGCCTGTCTCTAGCCTCTAAGACAGGGATTTTCAACCGCTGTGCCGTGACATGTGCCGCGAAAGGTCCACAAGCGTGCCGCATCAGTGAGCCACAAGTAAATGACTGGAACTGCTGCGCAGCTATGCAGCCAGAATCCCGCCTCCGTGATATAACCGGGGCAGACTGCCTCCATTTCTCCTCCCAAGTTCCAGTAACATGTGACGTCATGGGACTTCCGGTTTCGCGACCCGGAAAAAAAACTGATGGTGTGCCTTGACAATTTTAGTACCTTGTCAGTGGGCCGTGAGATGAAAAAGGTTGAAAACCACTGCTCTAAGAACTGTTCTATTCCTGCAGCAGCATTACAGTGTAACAGAGCTAAACCTGGCATGTTCATGTGTGCAGTACTTGAGCACTGCAGGGTTATCTATCTACAGATGGCAATACATGATATGCTGCCATGCCTCTACACAGACAAAAACTGTTTTCAACACCAGCTTCATATAATAAATTCTTCATTACTAGACATATCCACTAGTTTAATTCAAGGCATGTCCTCTTTCTGCAAGTCTGTGAAGAACAAAGTAATTATCTGTGTTGCTTGGGGAAGACACTGTGGATGAGATGGGAAAGAGACAGAAATTGCAGGTGGAGAGCATCTCCCTCCCTAACCAGATATAGACAGAGCACATAGCAAGGCTGGAATTAAAGACAGGGGCTCTGTGGGATGCATTTGAGGCAACTGGCCTTACCTGAGCCTTGAGAGGTGATGAGCAGCAGACTAGCCCTAGACGTGTGGACCTCGGGTGGTTTTAATCATTTTCTCCACATGCTGTGTATCTTTGGGTGAGTAGACAAAATGTGTGGCTGGAAAGAGCTATGTGGAGTCAGTCAGTCAGTTTAATCAGATGCTGGTCACAAGCTCATGGAGAAGCCCGACTTGCAGGTACCACTCACAGTTGGGTTTGTCATATTAGCACAGTTGCAACCAGGGGGACTACATGGAGATTTAGTGAGCAGCAAGTGTGGGTGTACATTTACAGTACACTAACCTGTTGCGCAGTAAATGGCCATTTCAAACAGCAGTAAGTCAGAGTGCACTGTAGAATTTTCATGCATGGTAGAAGGGGTTCACATGGTCAGTCAGGGTGCAGCAGGCTAGGAGTGCTATAAAAAGCCCCCCCCCCCAGCTTGCTCTGCACTAAGTCTCTGTGTAGAAAAGTCCTAAGAGTGGTAGAAAGGAGTGCAGTGAAGGAAGTGAAACCTGTCACCTGAGGGGTCCATTTGTGAGGGATTGCCTGAAAGAATAAAGGCACCATTTGCTATGTAACCATGGCAGGACAGCGGGAACAGGAAGTGTAACCTGGTAATCCAGCGTGAACTTCCAGAGTTACACTCTGGAAAATAATGCACATAGATGCCTGTCCCTAGGAAAGTGCCTCCAGGAACATGTCAGGAGAGATCACTGTGTGGCTGTACTGTACATGCAACGTATCAGTAAGAAGGTGTTCGCCATATGGATGATGTAAATGTAGAGAATCAACTATAATTTTACATTCAGATGGTAAAACCAGATAATTGCATCTGGAGTAGCAGAGTGTATTGCTGTGATGCCTCCTTTGTATGTGTGAATTGGGCATTGAGTAGTTATATGTTTCATAGTCTGTTCTAGGTGACCATAGTTGCACACTGGAGAGTCTTTAATTTTCCAGTTGCGCAGCAACTATCGACATCTGTCATGGTTGCGCAGATGTAGTTTAGCGTTGCCCATAAGCTTGGTAGGAAATCAAAGCCAGGGATCTTCTGTGTCAGGTCTTTTATGAGGTGTTTATTTGTAACTTCTCATAAACTCCACTTGACTTTCCAAGCTTCATCAGGGTTAAAGCTGCATTGTTGAAGGTTAAACATGTGAGTCCAAAAAGACTTACGCAACTTCAAGCAGTGGCGAGGGATTTTTTAAGGTCTTGGTGGATGGGAAGACAATCATTTTCCACAATCCTCTGGAATTCCCAAAGGGTTGCGGTATCGCCGTGAATGGATGGGGGAGCAATGTGTGATGGTACTGGCAGTCAAGGCATTGGAGTTGACTTGAGGGTTCCAATGATGCCTGGCATTGCAGTGTTCAGTTGAACATTAAGTCGAGTATGGCTACATCTGCTCCATTGCAGAGCACAGTATTCTGCTATAGAGCACACAAGGGCCATCGCTGATGTCCGTAGTACTGATGCCCCCACAGCTTGTGCTTACCAGTTTCTTGTCTTCATCTTGGCAGCTGCTTTCTTCAGATGGTTGTGGAAGGTTAGCATGTGATCCAGCTTCACTCAGACAGGTCGGAGTGGAGTCATGTTGCACAATGTTGTCACAGAAAGTCACTTTCAGGATGCACTTAGCATTCCTGCTAACAAAATGGGATACAGCAACTATTGTTTTGTGAGGATTTGGCTTGAGCCTCCATTTCTGGAAATATTCCTCCATAATGTTTAGGTCCCCATTCAAAGTGGACTCAGTATCACGGAAAGTGGCTGCTTGCGTTGCTAGGTCAAGATCACCCGTATATGCAAATTTGCACAACTTAATTGGAGGCATGTCACTCGTGAGCATTGAAAAGCAATGGCGTGAGTACTGAGCTTCTGGCAGTCCATTGTTGAGGAACTGGGATGAACTGACTTCATAGCCCAAGTGGAACAAGGCTGCCATTTGCTCAGCATTGTCCCTAGCAGACATTGTGTTTTGCAGCAGGGGATGATCTTTGAGAGCTTCAGCATAAAACCTTTACTCGAGATCATGTTCTAGGTTGATGACAGGTCTACAAAGGCAGTAGGTATGAAGGTCTACAGAGGCTTAGATTTCCTCTGGAATCCAGCTTCAATATACATTACAAGGGCCAGAATTTGGTCACAATGGCTGCATTTAGGCTGGAATCCCATTTGTTCTTCAGAGATCACTGACTCGACAAGGAGACTAATTTTCTGGAAGATGATACCTTCCAAGAGCTTGTCGATATAACTCCTATGCACTATCAGCCTATATATTCAGAGGTCATCAGTCAGCTTGCCCAGTTTTAGTATGGCAATGACTGACTATTGCCTTCTGCCAGGCTTTTGGGATGCATCTGGATTCCATAGTTTTGATGTACACTTTTGCCAGCTATTGGAGTCCCCTGGGACTTAGTTGATGAATACATTTCAGGGGGATACCATCTCCACTGGCACCTTCCTTGTCTTCATTGTGGCTAGACCCTCTTTCGCCAAACCTGTACTGATGGTGATGGGGTCTTGTGGAGGAATTGAGGTCATTGCCCAATACAGTTGATGATGGAACTCTCACTTGGTGTTTTTGTTGAGTGGCCCTTTTGTGCTCTCCACCAATTCGGAGGCTATGGCATTGGGCCGGACTTTTCAGGTCCAATATTCCGTCAGATTAGTGGCTACAAGATGTGGTTGTAAGGGCTAAGCATGGTGACTGAAGTGCGTGAAGTTCAGACCTTCAATGCATCAAATCCACTGCTAGCGCCTGGCTGAATCTAGATACTCTAACAGGGCCTTTGCAACCTCTGAGCTACTGAACAATCCAAGATGCATATTTCTGGGGGGCAAGGCTGAAGGGTATACAAGTGTCACTCTTATCTATTAATGCATGGCCGGACATAGCATTCAAGTACTCAGCTGAGAGTCACTTTGCATGCTAATAGTTGAGAGTGATCATAACCTGGAGATGTTTGCTGTTCATTAGCAAAACAGTGTAAAATGCATCCAAGGCTGAAGAGCTAAGGGAACACAACAGTTCAAGTTATACCCTGAAGAATGTTACTCTGGAGAATACACACCTGTCTGGTTCCTGCATGGGATAAGGTGGTATGCAAAACCCTTTAAACCCCTGACTTAGGGAAGAAGAGGGTTTGAATGGGCAGCAGCAGCTGGAGATGAGTCTATGACAGAGACAGAGAATGCTGCAGATGTCTGTTTCTCCCAGCCTAGGAGCTGGGATAGTTGGTCTAAGTGGAACTGACCCAACATTTGCAAAGAAAGAATGAAGCATAGGGAAGGCCCAAGCATATAAGCCCTTTGTTGTTTTATCCTTTCCCCATTCTTGCTGTGTGTCTTTGAGTGAATAACAGTACTTTAAATATAAACTGTGTTGAGTTACTTTAATCAACCGCTCCCAAAGAGAAGTTCTCTTGTAGGTGACAAATACAATTGGGACTGTCATATCCGCACAATTGGAAACTGGAGAGCTGCAGTCCAAAAGGGGTTAGATTAAAAGTATCCACCAAGAGACATGAAGGAATCCTAGCCTGACACTTTAAGGGTATACTCTAGAGTGACTGCAAAAGGGCCAAAACACAGCCCACCCAGTAAAAAACTAAAATAAGAAACTGGGTGGCGAGTTCGTGACTCATTACCCCATTCCAATGTTGAAAATAGTTTTCAGTAACAAGTTATCCTGCTATGCACTAAATCTTCAAGCTACCAAGCACAGCCACAAAGCAGGAAACAAAAGTACCCTCTCCAAACTACGTGGCATCCCCTGTACTTGAAAATAGTCCCTTGGAACTCCGACATATATCACTGTTATATGATTATGATGTGTTTTGTACTAAGAATGCCTTGTGAGGTATCATTTGAAAAACCATGATCTGTTGAACATTACTATCCTGTTCAATTGTATGTATTAGCATTGTATGTGAAGTTATGAAGTTTTACTATGTGTTTGTTGCTGAAATATGTTGTGAGTTTGCGAAATGCCCACAGCTAGCTTTTCAGTGGCAACAAAGAAGCAACTAACACCTACAAGACAGATTTACATCTGGACTAGTCGGTCATGTGGACCGATTAAGAAGAATCTACTCTCCCAATGGGCCCCTCACAAAGACTCTTCAGAGCACATAGCCAACGAATACTTCTTGACTCAGCAACGCACATCAGGACAAGTGATTCAAACCCTATGTTTGGGCCAGTACTTTCCTAGGCACCTGGAGGAAAGTAAAAAATGAGAAACAATTACATGAGTAGGCCACCTTTCTTCTCCTCCATCTCAACACCTGGAAGCAAGATAGTTTGGAATGGGAAGTCACCTTGAACTAGGGAGAAGGGATGATCCTAACTAGGATTTCTAGTTTTAGTATGAACTGTGAACTGAATTCTGCCAGCAAAATCCAGTAGGGTGAAAAAAAATGGTTTGATTAAAATCTCGTGTAGTCTGATAAAGGTTAGGATTTAGACTGTGATTTTACCTTTCATTTCTTAAGTAAGCAACTCTGACCTCTACGCCTAACACTTGTAATCACTTAAAATCTACCTTTCTGTAATTAATAAACTTGTGTAATGTCTTATCTAAATCAGTGTTTTTGGTTGTAGAGCTTGAGGAATCTGCTTAGGTTACAGTGACTGGTACATGTTCACTACCCTTAGAAATAGTAGCAAAATAATTAATGAGCTTGCACTGATGAAGAAGGTCTTGTGCAGTGTAAGATGGTACTTTTATGGGATGCAAGGCTGTGGGGGATTTGCTGGTGTCTCCCTGTGTATAGTTCATGAGAGGCTGTGAGAGCCTACATGTAACTTTAGATGTGCCTTCACGAGATAATGGCTGTGTGAGAGCAAAGCCTGAATGGGCTGCTTTTCACTAGTAGTGTGAAAGGTTCCTGAACCAGAGAGTTATGGGGGTACAGCCGACCCACAGTCCAGGTCGTACCATGGTGTCACACTACGTACCTGACCGAGGACAAGCAACTCCTACGATATTTAAGTTAAGCTTCGAGTTAGCATAATAGTGAACAATTCTCTTAATGTAGAACAACTTTGTCACGTCATTTTAGGTGAACACGTTAAAAGCCTGAATAAAGGCAGCTGATTAGCTTTTTCAACCCTCTCTATGGCAGATTCTGAGCCAGTAACTATTTGTACAATATATAAAGGGGAAAATGCAATTTATGATGTCATGCAAGGTCAGTTATATCATAAGATACTGAATATCCCTCCATCACCAAGTACTAAACCACATATGGAAACCATATATCATATGGGACACTCTTAACAGAGATCGGTGCAATGTTCACCCTAACACATCTCTCTCTCTCTCTCTCTCTTTTTTTTTTTTTTCTTATTTTATTTTTAATAAAAATTTTAAAATTATTTTTTTTTTTGGGCACAAAATATAAATTTTTTTTTTTTTTTTTTTTTTTTTTGCTAGTAACTGGACCATCAGCATTTTGGCACAATGTACTGTTACTAGACATCCACTTGGCCTAGTGAGAAGTTAATCTATAAAATCTTTTGTATGGCAATAAAAACAAAAGGTTTGTATCACGGCATCTGAAAGTATGAAGCATCTGTAAAGTCAAATACATGATTATGCTAGGTTTTGTTGACATTTAGCCAAATTTCTCAGTGAAGAAAAGAATAGAGAATTCACAGGAGAAGTCTAATCTATCACCTCAAGTGTGCAAACCTATTCATGCTTACACAGATACATTCACTACTGTGATTTTTATAACTATTGAAATCCTAAGGTACACCCAGTTGTATTTTCTATTGTGTGCCATAGATATGGATACCAGCAACCCAGTGTAGGAACGAATTCCATTTTAAGAACTGTTAGAAATATGTTTTTCATTATGGCCTGATAGAACCTTTTAAAACGATCTCTCATGCAAGCACTTTCATTTTTGTTTCACAATAAACTAAGTTTGTCACTGTTCCATCAGCTCTACACACTTGTGCAAGTGTACGTTTAAGGATTTTTGTTTTAATATGACATTATGTGAACAACGTGACCTCTGATGCAAAGGCTCGTAAGGAGCTCAGCCTTCATATATCATATGGAAGAAGTGTACCTAGAATACATAAAGAGCTCCACTAGAGCCCTTGCCAAGTTGGGCACATATATGGCAGTTGTCTGAGAACTCTATCATCAAGCAACTAGTTACCAATGAAGGGTTTTTTCTTCTTGGTCAAAACCTAGGTAATCCATACCAAAACTATATTAAATCAATGTCACTAGTTTAAGTCAAGCACCCAAAATTCAAGGAACATAACATAACCTTAGCTCTGTCCCCTCATGCACAAAGTATTATTACCCAATCTGTCAATACACGGGAATTAACTAGTTTTTCTAAAGTATGCCTGTATCATTCAGTGTAGGGTTAGATGGCATGAAGGCTCAGTCAAGAAGCCACAAATTCTATGCCAAGAATAATTAATGTCTTTGGATGGATGCCTTGGTCACTAGACATCAATCTTCATACATGCTGACTGAGGCAAGAACCTATGAGAATGAATTATAAGATATTGTAATGCAAATTAATAAACGGAAGGAGACAGATTTTGTCTGCAAGCTTAATTTTCACATACGTACTAAGTGGTTCATTTGGCATCGTTATTTTTGTGTATTTTATATTAAATAGTTTTATCTATTGTGCAGCTTTTCACCCCCAAGGCAGGACTAGAGCATCAAGCTTTTTTTCAATACACCTGCTTCAAGCAAACATGCTAGTTAGTCACATTAGTGAACAGAGTAGAAGGAATTCCAGAAAAGCATACACTGTCAAGGAAATAGATGATATGTAATTTCATAGATTTTTAAATGATCATAGCCCATTATGACCTGGACCAAATATCTTCTGCTTTAATTGCTGGCAAGCTCAAAGAGAATGTCAGACTACCTCACTGACCTTCTTCTCTAATGGATCATAGACTGCATGTGCACTGAAGCATACATATATATAAAGATCATTTAAACTTTTCCAGACACTAAGGTGACCAGATAGCAAGTATGAAAAATTGGGACATCTGGTCACCCTACCAGGCAGATTGGGATTCAGTTGAAGTCTATAGGTGCTATAACTGACAGAATATCATTCCCAGATAAGGTTTATATCCCAGTTGTCAAACTTCATTTTTTCTGTGTTGATTTTCAATCACAAAGGAACATATATTGAGATATCCAAGGTGTTTCAGATCAGATGCTCCATGAAGACGCTGTTCAATTTTTTGATTTTTAGAATTTACACATCACTTTTTATTTTTCCAGAAGTGTTAGTATTTCTATACTAGCCACAGAACAATGTGGCTGGATTTAAAGGCTATTGGGAAATTACTTGTTACATTTACTCACAAAACAGTCACGTATATTTTCACAAGTGGAAGATGTTATAATTTAGGCTGAGGTGTGGTTGAATATCCAAAAAGAGTTTTGAGAGAGAAAATAATTTCTGGTACTATAAGGGTGTAAGCTTCCAAAATAAGATAATGTGATAGCAAATCTCCAGCATTTCACTTTAATGTTTTGTTCTTCCACCTCCAAAATGGTTTTACTTTGATCCAACAATAAGCAAGGAAGGAAAATCAATGCTACCAACTCTTCTACAGTCTTAAAGCACACTGCATATAAAAAGGCAAATATTATTCAAACCTACATCTTTGAAAGCACAGAAGACCAAAAATAAAAACTTCTAAAGTTCATTCTATATTACTGCTACTGATCATTGTGAAGTTTGAGTATCACTTTCTGTCTGTAAAACAAGCCTAAAATTAACTGTAAAGGTTTTAGAGTCACATGTATTTAAAGAGGTGTGTGATCACCAAACTGAAGGTGCTATGTAAGAAATAAATGGCCTGGACTCTACCAAGAAGAGAACCACAAATTAAGAAATAAAACAAACAATCTATAGTCACATACCTATTTTCCTTTATCAAATACCACACAAGTTGTATTATTTGATAACACGGGCTCATTTTATATATACATCCCTTCTAAAAAATTAAGTTGACATGCAAAATCATGGTAAAGCAAAGCTTGATCATCTTTTAAAATATACCATTCTGCCCTCAGTTATAAAATTGTCTCCCCTACTGGCTTCAGGAACTTACCCATCCAATTCCCTATTGACCATCCGTGGCTTCTGAACTAGATATAAGTATTGTATCTTTGTCAGAATAAAGTGCTCTCCCCTCCACCAACTACACGACGATGTTTCCAGAGAGATACCTATATCCATACATTTTATCAAGAGCTTTGTCAGTGGAATTTCAGTAAAAACACATATAGGCAACCAGTCAGTTCAGTACATCTTTAGAACCTGTGCTTGTTTTTCTATGGTTTAAGATCAGTATCTAAATTGCTACCTATGGCAGGATCCATTACACTTTTAGTTGAACTGAAAAGTCATGTAATCTGTAGTGCTTTTATGAATCTTTCAAGACACAAGGAGAATGTTTAAGGGGCTAGCTGGTAGTGCAGCTAATGACAACTGGAAGCCTTCCAGCACGACCTTGGTTTTAAGCCATGGCTTGGTCATTTATTTATTTCACACTAAAAACATCTGGGTTTAATTTTTTGGGGGATACATACACTAGTTGTAAGACCACAACTTTTTTCTTTGTTATTAAGAGCTGTACTACACTACCCTTGGAGAGGAGCCTCAGTGAATGTGTTGTATTTTAAGCTACTTTGCAAGAGTTGGTTTAAGAGCAAAGTAGTTAGATGACAGGCTTGGGTATAACCAAGAAGCCATAAAAATAAAATAGCATCTTATAGCAAAACAGACAGAAGACAGTAGTTACTCATCTCTGAGGATTTAGCAATTTTATCTTTTATCTTTTAAAATGGTGCATACCAAATTCTAAGTAGTATGAATAATTGTGAATTATGAAAATAATTATTAACTATCTTAAGCACATCAGTTTTATGTAGTTTGTTTGTAAGGGGTACTGGCTGAAATTCAGTGCCCCCTGAGAAACAGCCAGTTTTGTTTATTATAGTCTGTTAGCACTCCTTTGCATTACCACAGTTGGAGATAAAGACGGAAGACATGCACTAGAATTTCAAGTAGGCTGCCAAGAAGGCAGCCACTAGGGCCAAAACATAGGACTATGGTTTGTATTAAATAAAAACATATTTACTTATATTCATGTGTTAGCTTTTTTCCACAATTGTGAGAACTGGGACTTTACCTTACTATAATGAATTATGCATATACTTTCATTTATACAAAAGAAACTGTCTACACTGATTAAAACAGTGATTCTCAACCTTTCCAGACTACTGTACTCCTCTCAGGAATCTGATTTCTTGCATACTCCAGGTTTCACTTCACTTAAAAACTAATGGCTTACAAAATCAGACATAAAAATACAAAGAAGCGTCACAGCATATAATTACCAAAATGTGCTTACTTTCTCATTTTTACCATATAATTATAGAGCAAGTTGATTGGAATATACATTTTGTACTTGTATTCCAGTGTGGTACTTGAGCCTGGTTTTCACTTGTGAGCCTTAACTGAAGCCAAAGCCAAAGCCTGAGCTCTGGAACTGAAGCATGTAACTTAGCTTAGTGGGGGCTCCTTTGGCAGGGGGCCCTGGGCAACTGTCGTGCTTGCCATCCCTCATGCCATCCTTGGACTTGCAACGTTCCTAAACCCATCCCGTGACACCCCTAGGAGGTAGGGGCACAACCCTTAGGTTGAGAAGCACTGATCTAGATGACTTGAGTATCCCCAGAAGACCTCTGCCTGCCCCTAGGGTACGCATAACCCCTGGTTGAGATCTACTGGATTAAAACACTGAGATCGCTTGCTGCATAAACAGACAGAGATCTTGCATGACTGTTTGAAGGCTGGCAGATAAAGGTCTGCATTAGTTGGACTTCATTAGATGAAAAACAGATCACCAGCTTCCTGTGGAGAGCCTTTATAGGGGCTTACATACAGCAAGCAAGACCGATTGCTTCCACTTTTCTACAAAGAATTAAATGTGAATTGAAAGCTTTATATTCAATTTTCAGTTTTCAATCTGAATTACTTAAGAATTTCTCAGTTTTGCTGGCTGTTCCTCATGTGTGTAATATCTTATGGGGGTAGGGACAACGCTGGCCTCTGTAGTTTAAGCTCACATTTCCTCTGCTTTGGAGTAGATATTTTTTCATGACTTTAGCTCAAATGCCTCCATACACTGCCAAACCAGCAAGTTATGGTGGAATAGTTATAAGCTTGTCTTGAGCAGACTAAGTTTGAATTTGTACACAGTATAAAATCCAAGTGAGAATGCTTGTAATAGCATAAATGTCTGAAATATTACAGACTTTGAAGTCATTGTGAAAGTTCCAAAGCAGTCCCACAACTCATTCTAAGGTTACATCTACACTTGAAGCTAGGGGTCTGATTTCCATCCCATGCAGACATGCTCACGCTAGCTCACATTGACCTAGTGCATTTAAAAGCAGCATAGCTACAGCAGTACAGGCAGTAGTGACGTAGGCCAGCTGCCCTGAGTACATGCCCAGGGGATCCAGGTGGGTTTGTACTCCGAGTGGCTAACCAATACCTCTACTACCCATGCTACTGTGGCCACATTGATATTTTTAGTGTGAGTATGTCAGCGTGAGCTGGGACTCACACCCCCTGCTCTAAGTGTAGACATAGCCTAAAAGAGGAAAACATGGTTATAATGAAACCTGAAGAGCAGAATGGAGAATGGAAATGTAAGGTGGATGGTAACTAATAACCCAGGAACAGCAGCAGAAGTGCATAGAACATCCCAAATTGAAGTACTTTATGGTCATAGAGCTATGGTCAGATGTTTAATTGCCTCTTGCTTTGCTTCTTTTTTTCATACTTTATGAGATTCCAAACAAGATGGATCACCAATACCCAGAGACATGATTGGCACAAGCTGCTTGAATTTTAGTTTCAATACTTTTATTAAGTTTAAGAACTACATTTTTTTCCTATGGATATTAACAGTGGTGTATGGTTTTTCTGGGTTTTTTTTTTTTTTTTTTACCAAAAAAGATGAATGGTGGCTTAGGAGACTGATACATTTGGAGCTCTTCCATGTTTCTGGATGAAAATTCATTACAGACTGATAGCAACCAATTGTGATGATGGTTCTTCAGAAGCCTATATGACATTAGTATGTAAGTTCCATTCCACATCTCAATAGAGTTGTTTCAACAATACCCCCCAAAAAATTTTAAAAACAAAAAACAAAAAAATCCCATTTGATTACTATGATTACAACACAGGTGTCAAGGTTAGACTACACTTGGTCATCAAATTATTTTCACTTCAGGTCAAGGCTGATGCCTAATAGGGAAACTTATCCTGATGCTTCCCATGTTCTCCGTGTACTACTGATAAATACTTCAGCTTGGAGTAGTCAAGCTGCCCCTTTCCAGAAGCCCTCCACAGATGCTAAAATTCAGAAAACTTGCAAGTAGGGAGAGAGTGTGGCTTTATTTTTTCCCCAGGGCATACACCATGTATTATCCTAATAAAATGTTTCTATTTAGGAAATCCAAAGCTAACTTGCCAAGCCTGTCCATGTACTGTAAAAAATGCTTTAGTGGCAATATTTGTTCCCTCCAATCTGGAGCTATATGCCATTAGTCTCCACCAGTGAAATTAAGATACAGGAAACCACCTGTTCCTCTGAATTAAACTGGATGTTTGATAAAAGACACACCCTCCAACATAGTGGTTTCTCAACCTGCGGCCCCTGGGCTGCTTGCAGCCCAATCAGCACACAGCTGCAGCTCATGTAATGTCCTCAGGGCCATCCAGGTAGTATTGGATGCAGTCCACATAACACATGGTGGACCACAAATGGTAAATAGGTCAAGAACCACTGCTCCAGAGCCCAACTGAAGGCAGAAGGGGAGGAAGTTACTTATTGACACAAATCTGCACACTGTTACCTACATGTCCCATTAAGAGAAAGAACTATGGATAAATAAAACCACAGTAGTTAGAAAAGAGACAATTCTTATTTATTTATAGAGAGTCTTCCATCAATCCTCAGAGTCAGCCATTGTGGATAGCCATCCATTAATTTTGATAGCAATACTAAAACTGGATTAACTGTTAATTCTAATGGATATAATTAATAGTATGCCCCTGTTTTAACACGACAGATGGGTGCTCTCTCAATTTCACAATATCGTAACCTTTTTCCATTGTTACTAGCAACAACAATCATTTGTGTTACCATAGCATCTAGAATCCTACTCATGGGATCAGGACCCATTGTATTAGATGCTATACAAATGCAGGACAAACCATAAATTACGTCCAACCACCTCTCTTCTGTACCTGCAAAAACACCGAAGTAGTCTGGTCGAGATTTTCTGAAGGGCTCAGCACTCAACAGGTGCTGAACATATTAGGAAATCTAGCCTTTCCTTCTGGTGCCTAAAGTCCGTGCTGAGCTCTTGAAAACTCTGCCCCTTCGTTTGTGGGTGTTGGGCACTTCTGAAAATCTGAATATTTATACACACACACGTCATCTTTCTCTTCCTATTGCGAAAAGGTCAAACACTCAAAAAAGGAAAGAAAATGAACAGTGCAGCTAGCATACAGAACACTAACAAAGCTCTAATTACCTTCCCTCCTCTAACAGCAACTTGGAGATGGGGGAGGGAGGGGATGTAGCACTTGCTGTATCACTTTGTGAAGCCAGACGATAACATTAGAAAGTTAAAAGTGAATTTTAAATTCAGACAAGTCATGAAATAGAATTAGGTTTCAAGCCTCTGGAACACTAAAGTTTTAGGTGCTCCAGTACAATAAAGATATTGACTAACTGAAGATGATTCTAAGGAGTAAAAATATGATTCAAGATAAAGGCTCTGATTTATGACAGAAATCTTTGAAGAATTCAATTGTTTAAGGTAGATCAAGGAGAATAGCTACAAACATTAGAATTAAATTTAGCCAAATACAGGACATTTTACACTGGCAACAAAATAAGCGAAGATCAGTTGAATAATGCAATAAGATCAAGCAAAGAGAGAGAGAGAGAATACCTGTTGGCAAAATTATTCATGTTTCTGAGCCTAAAAGAAGAACTTGAGAAGATACATCCAGTCCACAAATATGGCTGAGTTTACCTATCACTAAGACAAGCCCTTGTATACTTTCCATAATGACTAGAGTAATGATTGCTAAAACCCAAATTGCTAAACATTCCATCTATTGCTTATGCAAAGTATTCGGTAAATCTCCTTGAAGTACAAAAAATGCAAAGATCAAACAAATAAACTGCAGCAAGAATAATGTTTAACATCTTCAATGTAATGATCAGCATTAATCTAAAATTCCATATGAATTATAGCTATGCTGTATATAAAACATCATTACTTCATTTGCTCTTACAGTCACCACTTTTGGAAGTTTAGAAATTCTGTGGTTACAAAGCCTCTTGTCTAAGCCTGACTCAAATTTGTTTTTTCTTGACTTCTTATGGGTCAGTGACCTGCTATGAAAATATTTCTGATGAAACCAGGATAGTTTATTATGATAATTGTTAAAATAAACTACTTTGTTTTGCAGTCCTGGACAAACGTATCAATGCAAACCAAGTTAGTTTGCTAAAACATGTGTCCTGCGTTCTTCCTAGCTGCTTTCTCTTCCACTCTTCCTGTGTTTGGATTTCTCTTGCGAAGACCTGTTGACAGAGCTGCTAATGGTTTCCTTTCCAGAAGAGGTGCCAACTTTTTGAATGTTTAGAAGTAGAGAAAGGTCCAGTCTCACATCAACAACAGCAAAAGAGAAGATTAAAGGTTCACCGTAGCAGGGTAATGTAATTATTTAATTACTAACTGTAGACAAACATACTAAATCAGAATAAGCAAGGCATTACTGCCCTGTAGTAGTCTACAGTACATGAACAGGTCATGTGCATGAGCCACACTTAGTAAAGACTCTATCCAACTATAAGAGATAACCAGAGAAAGGCCATTCTGAATATACAACTCTTCAAATTGGCCACTCCAAGTGGTTTCCTAATTTGAGATATGCCTGCTTTATTTGGTGTAAAGCCCAGAAAGGAGAAGATGAAAATTAATATACAATTTCACAGTTTAGCTCCAAAAATTGTGCCATACAAACACACACGAAGTTCTAGAGAGTGTTTGTTCACTTTCAACGGACCACTATTATGCTGTACCTCCAATCCAATGAAGTTATAAATTCAATGTATCATTATTTAACATAGCCAGAAATAAAAGTCACTTAATTCAAAACCTAAAGTCATAACATCCACATATTAACAGCTGACAAAAAACTATGAGTATTCACTCTACAAAACAGTATCTCACATCTAAAGATGTGCAATGGGGGACAATTCTGAGAGGCACCAACCCTAAAAGTCACTTAAAATAACTTGGTGGGGTGATGGTGGATAATCAGCTGAACACATGCCCCTGGGGGGCCAAAAGGGCTAATGCAACCAATTATGTATAAAAAGGGGAATCCCTGAGCAGAAAGGAGAGGTTATATCACCTTTCTATTTGGCACTGGTGCAGCTGCTACTGGAATGTTGCATCCATTTCTGGTATCCATAGTTCAACAAGGATGCTGAGAAATTAGAGATGGTTCATAGAAGAGCCATGAGAATGATTAAAAGCTTTGGAAAACATGCCTTCAAGTGAGACATGCAAGGATTGCAATCCATGTAGCTCAAAGGGAAGCTTAAGTGGTGACTTGATCACAGTCCTCTACATGTGGAACAAAAATTCAACAGAGGGTTCTTCAATCTAGCAAACAAAGTTATAAACAACATCCAACAGCTGAAAATTGACGCTAGACAAATTCAGACAAGAAAAAACATCGAGGGTAACTGACGACTGGAACAATTCATCAAGGATTGTGGCAGATTCTCCATCTCTGGCAGATTTTAAATCAAGATTGGATTATTACTGTTTATAAAACATGCTATAGTTCAACCACACCTACTGGACCTAAAGCAGAAATGAATTCCAAGAAGTCTTATTAACTGTGTTATGCTGGAGGTCAGACTAGATGATCACAATGGTTCCTTCTGGCCTTACAAATCCATGAAACAATATTCCAGAGAGAAGCACAATATTTGCTATTTGTTTACACTAGTCAATTTGATCAACTGTAAACAGCCTGGGTCCAAAAGACTGACACTTCTTCCAAGTACTTCAGATTAAAAGCAGGATTCTATGCTTCTTTCAAGAAAAGATAAAGTCCATTGTTTTCCACTAGTTTAGATTCTTCTTTTCTCCTCCCACCTCTACCTTTTCCCTTTGATAAATCCCATTTGCAAAATCAACCAGCAACACTTTAATCTAACTTGGCTCTGTATTAATTACCTTGGATGGGAAACATTTTAGATTCAAGTAACAATTTATTCTTGATTACTATATAATAAAAGTAAGTTATAAAGAAACTAAGAAAGTAGCCATGCTTCAATTTCACACTTTAGTAAAAGGTTCTCATTTACAATCTTCCCCTACAGTAAATTCAGATAGGAAATGCTTTTATGTAAATTCCAGAAAAGATGGAGTCCAAAGTCAGGTGACTCAAAGTATAACTCTTTCAATGTCAACAGCGAAAGAGCTGAAATTTAGAATGACTCAAATTTCTTCCCAAGCATTTTATCCTCTGGGATTAGGGTTCAATGAAGCAGTAAAACTATTGCACGTTTAGGAGGTTTTGTGCTTCAGAGCAAGCAGTTTGCAAACTTTTACAATGCCATGTTGGGCTAAACCATATATTTATGAACATTCCCATTTGTGGTAAAAAGACAATTAATGAGAATTATTAAATTAAATATAAGTGACCACTATCCTTAATTCTAGGCAGTTTGATGCAGCAGACAGTGAGCACCTTAGTTATTTTGATGCTTTGGCTTACACGTCTTCTGTAGCGTACAACTAAATCTGGAATTACAATTCCATCTGTTTTCCCAGACGACAGAGAAGCTCTTGGAGATCATTGGAAGAGTAGAGCTAAATAATTATTTTCCTCCAAGTGTCCATTTTGATGTGGAGTTGTCATAAGCACGTCAACTTCCAGGTTTCTCCCTTGAAATATGTTTGCACCATTTATGTCAACTGAAGCTCCAGGAAAGGTAATTTTTCAAATTTGCAATGGACAAATGCTAATCAGTACCAAATATACTCAGTTATTCTGCCAGTACCCTTCTGTTCTGAACAAAAATACATTTACTTTTTCAGTCCTTGAACTTCAAGTATTGTCTACGAATTGTATTGCAGCCTGCCCAACTGTGGAGATTTGCTTTTGATTGACAATGAAACACTTCATCTTACTTAGCTGGTTTCCAAGGTATACAGCATCCTCCATCTGCATAAACTGCATTTGTGTCACATGGTGGTTTCTCATTTTAAGGCCTGCAATATTACTTATCTTGTATTAACATGCCTATGAGTTAGATATGTGCCTCAAGATGAAAACAGAACTGTATTTAAAATAAAAGCTGTATTAGCTCAGAATCCCATATGCTGCCTTTGATCCCTGAAATAATGTCAGGTTCACTGGGAGGCCAGTATGTGGCTAGAAATAAATATTGCTCTACTGTAGTTACGCAATGCCAAGCTGGTAGCAAATTTCTATATATAAAAAGACACTTTTTAAAGTAAATGAGGAAAAGAAAAATCAATATTTCTAAACATTGAAGTCTTTCTTGTTCCTAAAACATTTCCAAAAGAAGAAATAGACAATTAAGTGACAAGGTGGCTTAAGCCATTTGAATATTTTAAATAGAAACAGTCATGAAGAAACTAAGCAGCATGCAATATGCATAGCCAAAAGACAGAGAAGGGTGCTCTTCATGATTCTATACTTTAAGATTATTCAGAGGCTAAATCTGGTACAGAAGGTGATTATCAGTTTACTGAGTGTTGCTTCACCACAGCACACACCATACCAGCGTTTCGTAACTTGCACTCACATCTAATCCATACCTTTCATCACAATTTGAAATTCTCTCCCTACAGAGTCTTAATTGACTTGGAAGTTGGATAATGTTCCAGAGAAAGTATCTCTTCTTGTGCCAGACTGTCACAGTTTCGATCACAAGAGGCACTCATCTCTGCAATCAGGTGTGTGACTCAGATGCTAGAAAAAGTTGGTAGGTGGTTCTCATGAGGACTTTTAATTCTGTAATTTGTTTTCACTTTGTTTTAAATAGTCTGGATTTGTTTACATTCAGGGCACACTGCAAAGTCCCTTTCTTGTGTGGCAATTTGAGCCCATGTGTAGATAATTTATTTACCTTCTGGCCAGATTCATATATAACTGTGTTGCTATTCTTTAACATGTGGATTATTACATTTAACTATTGAGAGATCTGTTCAGATGCCTGGAACAGCCTTTATTTACAATTACATGGAATCCCACTGATACCCACTGGAGCTAACCATTTATCATTGAAGAGAAGTCAGTACTTTGTACGATCATGTCAATGATACCAAATGACAACTGCAAAAGATATCTAAGTTATGGGCGACGATAATAATGTCTATCTGTTGATCACTTTAAATAATGGGTGAGAATTAAGGGTTATCCTAAATGTCAAATAATATGTCAGTGTCACAATGATATAATAAATATTTTTAAAGTTGCATATTTAAAAATACATTTAAAATAGCTTTCCAGGTATTTCATGCTATACATGTAGATTGCCATCTTTTATGTCTTTATATCATGTGTGATTTCTTTTGGACAATGCTCAGTTCACTACAGTTCCAATAAAATCTTGCATAGCTGGCATTTCTCAAGCAGAGGAGATCCAACGTGTGACGCTGGTCGCAAAACAAACTGAGTATTTGCATGACAGGCTGTAATTGAGTTTATTTTCTTCTGTTCAGTAAATGTTCAGAGTAGTATGATTATTATGAAAAGTGTGTAGAACAGATTTCAAAACATTCCTTTCAAACAACCTTGTGCACTAGAAGCTTTTTTCCCCCGTTCCATAGTTTTTTTTTAAATCTAGCATATGCTGGAGTTGTGGGAACACAAAGTTAAGAGAAAGATTTCTATGAAACATTGAGCTTCCCTGACCATATCTGGAATGCCATTTTCAGGGACAAGTAATGCTTCACTAAATTACAGGAATTTAAACAAAACTACATGAAATGTCCTAAAAAGGCCACTTAACACTACTGGTTTAGGCAACTGAAAAATGCAGATCTGAAATCTTAATCATCATTTCGGCAGCCAAGGGTATAGTTTGGGAACGTGTATTTTGTCTGCTTGAGACAATGTAACAGCATATTAGGCTGAACCAATGGAAGCAGCACATTACAGTGGGCATATTACTCCCCAGCCCCCCAAAAATTATTAACTCAAGTGTTCTATCATCCTAACCACGTAACAGCCTGCACCTTTAAATTCATTCAAACGTACATCTCCATTTTCTGGCATATTCTGATCAATGATTTTATGCTAATTTATTCCAGAACATCTACATTTCACACTCGCCTGGAGTACTAAGATAGTAAAGCCCACAGCAAACCAATACGAGCAGGTCACCCCTACTACCATCATTGTCAGAGTTCTCAGGCTGCTGATAGGTGCCTCTTAATTTACAGACACTACATAATCCTTAGGGCCCCCCATCATATGGGTCTCTATGATACGAAATAAATTATATTGTCCATTTTTGTTGCAGAGAATGAGATTCTTGGTTCTCACTCCCCTAGTCCCTTTTGTATGTTTTCAGATTCCCCAACCCCAAACAGGGTAGAGGATAGCGGACCAACCACCTAATCTGCTCACCTTGGGGCTTGCAGAACTTGTTTTACCAAGCCAGTATTCCAGAGTCATTGTCTCCTTCTAGGCAAATGGCCTTCCTGTAGGTATTACCTCCCCTAAAAGGTTCTAGGAGTCTCCTTTTGGAGCTGCAGAGCTGCCCAGCAGCTGCTGGGAACTTCCTGCTTCTAAACTCTTATTCCACTCTTGACGTGACTGACAGGACATGGCCAGCCTTGTAACCCCTTCATCACTGTTGTAGGGTTTATGCACCCATTCATAATTCCTTAATAGAAAACGACCATCATGAAACCTTTGCTTGAGTAACTATCAAAGAAAACAGTGTTTCTTAACCCTAGGGAAATCACTGCTTTGTTAGTCAGCTCTATTATTGGGTATTCATAAACTTTTTAAGAATATGGAAAAAATGCATATTTGCCTAAAGAAAAGGAATTCTGCACTCTTTGTGTAAACACCATAAGTACAGGATGCTCAATAAACCTTTGTTTGCAATAGTGAAGAACTGTCCAATACATTTATTATTTTACCCACAACTCTGAGCCACTTAGCTATCTTTCCACTCAGCATGTTAATTGTGGAAAATGTTTTTTGTATTGCATGATTTATTTAAAGCCTGTTCAGTCCTAATTGATGTCTAGGTTGCAAAAGCATTACTCAGAACAATTTATTCTCCTCCACTAGCATCCTCAGTCACTAATAGTGATTTTACAGTACATTATGCCCAAACACCACACTTTAATATAATAATCAAACATTTAAAATTCAGCTTACAGAAACATAATACACAGTGGCATCTCTCCAGTTAAAGGCCAAACCCAGTTTCCATTTTAAAGCTTTATCCCTGCACAAAACAAGGGTTCTGGAGTTAAAATTTGGCACCCAAGTTCTTTGCCTGAGAACTAATTATTTTTCCTAACACTGGAGAGATTAGATTTGGCTATATTTATAACTCTTTTCCTCTAAAAACAGAAACATATTGTTAGTGTTTCCAGATATTGAAATCCTTTAGTCCAAGCTAAAGATGCTGATCTGAGGAGAAAGAACAAACTGTGAGCTAAAGTCAACCCTTTTGAAGATAACAGGGCTAGGGGACAATTTTTGGCAGATGGCTGTGTAAAAGTCAAGATTATTAATGTCTTGTATCCTGCCTCTTTCTTCTACAGAGATGTATGACATCTGTCTGTGGGAGGGATTTCAATCTGTGCTTTGGGCCCCATCATGGCCAATATCATGTGTTTATCCATTAACTGTAATATACCTAGATTCTTGAGCGTGGGTCTCATTTTGTTTCTATAATGTGTAACAACCTTCCTGCTCATTTTGTTACTTGATAAATTTAAGTATGACGTTAACATGAATTGTATAGCTGAAAGGCCAAGGTCCAAACAAACAAGCCAGTAAAATATTGTTTTTTTAAATGTATTACAACCTTTCTATAGCAGTATTTCACAAAACTATACACATTAAGCTCACAGTATAAATCAGAGTAACTGATCTTGTAAAATTCTATATTTTTTCTGATCTATTCCAGTGTTGTGTGTTCTAGAACAGAAAGTCAGAAATAGTGCATCACATTAGATACTGTTCTGATTCATCCTGCCTGGGTACTACATCCCGTACTTACAGGAAATTGACCAGTTTAACAACTTCCTCTTCTCCCACAACTTTATGATTAATATGACCTTCAGGAAGGATCACAAAATTCCAGGATACTCCTCAGTGGAGGATTTTTCCCTTGATTTCTTAATCAACCAAATTAGCTTGCAGGAGTATAAAAATATTTAATGGCCCCCCATTGACTACCAGTATTGGAGATAAAGAGAGTATTATGGAGAACACAAAGTTTCACATCCTCCATCTTAGAAAGTGTGAAGCATCTTTTTAAAACTTAAATTATCCATAGCATTTACATGGCACCTTACATGCTCAACTTGCTATACAAATATCATTTATTTAGTTAAGAAAGGACTAGAGTTCGTGCCATGGCAATTTTAGAAGGCTTGACTGAAATCAATATCCTACATATTGTACCAAAGATTGTATCTTGTGAATTACTGTCTTTAAACAATCCCATGCTCATTTGTGTATGTTTAGTTCATGCTTGCATTAGAGCACATCTTTTTAATTTTTCTTAACATACATAAAGTGCAGAAGCAAAAATCTCTGCTTTTCCTGGTTTTCAATCAGCATTGTTAGTCATCTTTTATAGTCAGTCCAAAAATTATCCCTACATAAAACAAGCACGAACAACTGTTAACTACACATTTTCATTTTATACGATGAAGCACAAATTGAATTAAGGGATAGGGCTGTAATATAAAGGAGCCAGAAATTATTAAGCAAGAGGCGTTGTCTTATGAGATATTCCATACACAAAAAGGTAGAGAAGTAACCCTAAAATGGATATGGTGCTACCCGCCAAGTGACCTGAACCCTGGTGTATCATTTACAATAATCTTGGAGAGCACTCCAAATTCATTCAAAGTATCTTCACAGCTATTTAAATACTTACTAAGAACTCCTACTACATGCAGGGCCTAACACATGTAGTCCTTTAGTTGACATAAGTTCATCACACATTCTGGAATACCGCACGGTAGATCTTTGCTATAAAGTTTATGAGAGCAATAGCAGTAGCAACCACATCCGACAGAAGATCTACACTAATCAGAGGTGGATTAATGCATGGGCCTCGACCAATTTGGAATGATCAATATACTCTCTCTGCAGTATTACTGGAAAAACTATACTGTCATTGGTATAGTAATGAGCAGACATTCTGTTGTGTGCTCTGGCTCATTTGAAACTGGCTTATTCTTAAAAGTGTGATTTACTGTATACATATGAGCTAGTTTCCAATTAGCTGAAATAGTCCTAAAACTTCATTGGTAAAATATCAACTTTCTCACAGTTTGACATGAATTGCCTTTGGCAGAAAGCCAAAAGAGTCACTTTGGCACACATCAGATTCTTTCAACATTTTTTTCATAGCTTAAATGATCAATTGAAAACTTTGTTTTAAACCAGTTCTCATCACTGGCTGAAACAAAGTTCCTAATAAAAGAGTAATTTTACCTCAGGTTAGGATTATTTCTTTTAATTAAGTTACTGTCTGGAATTGTGACTGTTGTCTTTCAGACATCTTTGCTTCTACAGTAAAAAAAACCGGACGGTAACTGGATCAATAGATGGGGGGAGGGGAGAGGGGAAGCGTAATGATCAGGTTTAAGAAAATTGGGAAGATGAAAGAACCACTTGTTGACTAGTGAATGACTGATTCTTGTAACATCAGCATTGTCCAGATTAGCAGTGAAGTCCTTTGTGTAATGGTATGGATAATATCTAGCAATATTCATTTTCTATGTGGAAAAACAGAGCAGCTAATTTAGACATAATGAAGTGGAATAGGATTTGCTGTATTGTTATTGCCATGTATAAACACTAAGTGCAGTCTTTGTATTAGTGCATTTGGGTACATTCGTGTTTTAAATGGCATGGGGGGGCCAAATGTTTTTTGCACAGGGCCCCAATAAATCTTCATCTGCCTCTGATACCAATGCTGTTTCACGGCCTCAGTCCTGAAAGCTGTTCCATGAAGGTGGGCACTTGAACATTCATAGAGCCTCTTAATTTCAAAGGGGTTTTGCAGATATGTGGAGTCAGCCTATGCAGAACAAATTGCAGGATTGGGCCTACAGCTGCAGAAGAACAAGCATTTAAAAGTAAGGCAGGCTATCTGCACACATTAGTTTTACGTATGTTTTGTTAAAACCATTTTTTCTTTTGATGCTTAGCCACCCCCACAGAAATTGACCCCTTTAGTTCTGGCTTGCCTTAAAGGCACAGAAGGTGGCAATGTTGTAAACACTCATCCTTGGTCTAAAGGCACTAGATAGAGCCTCCCTTTTAGATGTGCTGAAAGACCTATAATTCCCACTGAATTTAAATGAAATCGAGTTGTAAGTGCTCAGCGATTCAGAAAGTCATGCCCTTAAAGAGCTGTAACAAGCACACAAGACAGCTTGCAAACTCCTTGTCTTATGTGGATTCACATATCTAATGGATATTTTTAAAACCAAGTCTGCTTGGAAAGGTGAAGGAAAATATGGCTCGATCAGAAATAGCTAGTTACTGTTGGCAATATCATTTTAATTAGAAAGTCTGCACTGTAGCTCTCCATGTTTTGACTGGAATTCAATGCTTACATCACCTCAGTCTCACACTTTGGTCATCTACCACAATTATTGATAGAAATTTGCTCTTTGTTAAACCAACTGCTTTGGATGCTCTGCTTTTGTTGTGAAAACTAGCATCCATTCAATCACTAAAGCTAAGTTATAAGTTTCTAGAAGTGCAAATGGTAAAAGTAAAACAATTGGAAAATTGTCAACAAGTACATTTTTGGCATCAATAGCTGGGACCCACATAGACATTTAGTTTTATAGTTTCAGGCTGATTTAAAGGGGAGAGTGGAACGACATCACAGGCAATAAATTTCACAAAGAAAACTCTGTCCTTATTTTTAGTTAATAATGAGGGCTTTGCTTTGATGTCTAGACAAATTAAACTATATTAAGAGAAAGTAATATTCATTTTGGGTTATGGTCCATGCCCTTTGAATGATCACTACTGTAAAAAAAAAACCCCGCAATATATTTCCATTATTTTGAATAAGAAAATTTAATGTACAGTATTTTGCCACGAACAAAATTACTCCAGTGTTTAAAAGTCTGACCCACTGCAGCTGCTTTTTTTTTTTTTAATTTATTTTAAGTAAACCATTTCTTTTGCATCCACTTTAAGAGATCAAAAGCCAACTGTTTTCCAAAGCCTGCAGCAATGTAAGTGAAATTTTTACTTATTTGAAATAAATTAAATGGAAAAAAAGCCAGCTTCTTTTATTAATTCAGCCATCATATTTTCTGCATTAACTTTTTGCAGTGCTTGACAATAGTTAATAAAATAGTTTTTATGTTGCCTAAAATGTTGCAATTTAGCCCTTCAAAGTTTTGCAAGGCTTTCCACAATTCGTATTCCAAAGAACTCTGATTCATAACAAAAAAATAGATTTATAGTCACCTCCTATAAAATGATTTAATATGAAGTAACAAAAAGTTGTGAGTTTCCAAATCTCCAATTCATAGTGTATTCATTTAGGAAATGCTTTAATGACAGGTAATCCTAAAAGCAAAGAGATATATGTATGATATACAATATATTGTATACAGAAGGGCAACTTAAGAGTTTACAGAGAGCAAATTTAAGGGAGGCATTCAGCTATCACATACTTTAGCAGTTACTAGTAGAAAAATCCCATTCCTTTATTTCTGTTTTCATACCACGGAAAACAGAAAATGTCCAGAAAAGATCAGAGCAGCTTTCTGGTTATGCTTATTCATTTAGTATGCTCGTAGCATTTTCCCCAAAAGTCCTTTTAGGTTGATGAGGAATCATTTAAAGAAATAAACAAAAAGTGGGGGAAGAGGGAAGAAGGAACGTATTCCATTAAAGCACATATATAATGAATGTAAAACTTCGAGACTTAGCACTGGGATTTTTTCTAGAAGAACAAACTTTAGCTAAGCCAATTGTCATTTACTGTGTCAGATTATGCATTTATTATTTTGTAAGTACAGTAACTTTGTTAGTATCTGCTACTTCTCAGAGGTTTCCCTGAACATAACATACCTTCTCACCATTTACAGTGTTTTATATTTTAAGGTCTGTTTTCTAAGGAGCAGGTTACCATCACAGTGTGAATCTTATCTACATCATTTCAATTTCAAGCACAGTTTTGTAATCCAGGACAAGATATACCCTTCTATTGTAAGAGGGAATCCTAAATTTGTAAAGATAAGTCAATCCGTAAAAAAGCAACTCACTTGTCAATAATTAAGGCAAGGCCTCAGTTGCTTTATCACAGCACTCTTCTTTGTTCTATCCTGTGTAGACAAAATTAACTACTCTCCATGGCAATTTAGACAGAGATGTTTTCTCACTCCATGCACTGTTCTACAATAGCAGACCCGCTCAACCAAAACAATGAGATTGGGGTTACCTTCACACTCTTGGATATGTACACAGCCCTTTTGTGTACCGTAATGCAAGGCCAGAGCCCTTGTAAATAATGGATTTAGGATTATCTAAATCGTTTTAGATCCATTTTTTTAAAATCACTAACAAAAGCAGAAAAACAAAGGGCCTATTTGTACTCCAAGACAAATTTTACACCTCTCTGACTCCACCAGTATCAGTACCGTTACGTAAGTATAAAGCAAATGTAACTGTGTAGATAATCTGATGCAAGGAGTTCTAGCTTATATGAAAGTGCAGAGCATTTATATAATGGCAATGCATATTAGTGCTGATGGGATGGGTTGACTTTAAGACAAACCACCACCATTACCATTGAAGTAATTACAGATGTTACCCTGAGAATTTCAGAAGACAAAGTGAGAGACAATTTAGACCTGGATCTTATAACTTTGCCTCAGTGGTTAGCTATATTAGAAATTATTTATCACTAGTTACAGTTCTCTTAAAAAATAATTGTTAATTTTATTTTGAATTACAAGAAACCATGGATAAAGTTTTAATCTAAAACGCAAATTTGTTTAAAACTATCCTTAACTCTCATTTATATTAAGTACTTTGTTCTTTCAAGCCACTTTCTTTAAAAATATTACATAAACAATTAAAAAAAGATGCAGAAGGCAGAAAAAATTTTTTTTTAGCTCTTTAAGTCAACATAACGTATGCAATAAAACATACTTACAGCCGTTCAAGTTGCTTTAGATCCTGAAACGCTCCACGCTCTATTATACTGATTTGATTTTCTTCCAAATGCCTGTGATTAAAGAAATACCAGTTGTCAATGTTACTGTAAGAGAACTCCTTCTATAGACAAGATTTTATTCTCCCACTTCTCTTTGCGTTACTTCATTTAAAATGCAGTTCACAGCAAAACCAATTACAGTGATAGTGATAGACTGGTGAAAGACACCTCCACAGAATGGAAGTGTTCTTTTCATGGTCACTTCTATCACCACTGGAAGATAGAATTTAAGGTCCAAAAGCCACATCACTTATGTATGTAAATTGCATCCTGATTGCCAAGGCTAGTAACCACATTTTTGGCTTTCAGTTTTTATAGCCAAACCCTATTGAAACCTTGCAACATGTTCATTATAGGCCTGATTCTGCCTCCATAGTAGCTTCTCCATTCCAATCAATTTTAATTTTATTCAGTGTAAGGGAAGATGGAAGCCCATAGTCAATATGAGAAGATTAATGCAGGGCAAATAATCAAGACAAAGCGTAAAGACTAGTGGTGAAGTGTATACATATAAGCATCTGCATGGAATTTCAAACTGATCCTGACGTTACTGATAGGTCAGTGGTTCCCATTTAGTGAGACCTCCCCAAGGCTGCAGGAGTTCCAGCTGTTTGTGCCCACTGAATACAGTCAATGTGCATCACGGGGAGTGGAAAAAGCTATCAAGAGAAGTACTTAGGCAATCTTTCCCTTTATCACATCCCTGTCTCTCATGACACTGGGGATGGGTGGGAATAAATCAGATGAAGAGATTGGAGACTTTGAATAGTCTATTTACCATTACGTAGAATCCCACTGAAATCCAGTGCAGCCAGCCATTTATCAAAGAACCTAAGGGTTACAGTGGATAAGAAGCTGGATATGAGTCATCAGTGTGCCACGATTGCCAAGAAGGCTAATAGCATATTGGCTACATTAGTAGGAACGTTGCCAGCAGTTCAAGGAAAGTGATTATTCCCCTCTATTCGGCATTGGTGAGGATGCATTTAGAGTATTGTGTCTGGTTTTGGGGCCCCCCACTACAAAAAGGATGTGGACAAGTTGGAGAAAGTCCAGAGGAGGGCAACAAAACTGATTAGGGGCCCGGAGCACAAGACTTATGAGAAGAGGCTGAGGGAACTAGGCTTGTTTAGTCTGCAGAAGAGAAGACTGAGGGGGGATTTGATAGCAGCCTTTAACTACCTGAAAGGGTTCCAGGGAGGATGGAGCTAAGCTGTTCTCAATGGCAGTAGATGACAGAAAAAAGGAGCAATGGTCTCAAGTTGCAATGGGGGAGGTCTAGGTTGGATATTAGGAAAATTTTTTCACTAGGAGGGTGGAAAAGCACTGGAATGGGTTACCGAGGGAGGTGATGGAATCTCCATCTTTAGAGGTTTTTAAGCTGCGGCTTGACAAAGCCCTGGCTGGGATGATTTAGCTGAGGTTAGTCCTGCTTTGAGCAGGGCGCTGGACTAGATGGCCTCCTGAAGTCCCTTCCAACTCTAATATTCTATTCTATTCTATTCTATTCTATTCTAAGTGTTTTACTGAAGGGGGGCCTGACTCATTGATAGGTAAGGGGAGCCCCTTCCTCACATATGAACTGCAGAGTTGTGACAGATGGCTTTGGCACTCTGATTAGCTAGGGAATGGAGAGACAAGAGAAGATGACTTCTTTACACCTCACAGAGCCCTGACTGGCTAGAGGGCTGGCAGAGAATCTGGCCTATATTTCTTGCCACCAGTTTCTTCCTGATTGGAGGATGGGATTGACATTGGAGAATAGACTGTGTGGGCAGATAGGGAACAAGTGGTTGCTGCAGGGACACAGCAAGCCAAGACTCTGAGTTCAAGACTGTGGGGAAGGTCCAGAGGGCAGATGGTCTCTGTGGTCACATGTGATAACCAGCTAGAGCCCACAGAGAAAGCAATATCTTGATCAGTGACTTAGGGACTGATTCTAAGGGCATTTGGACTGTGTCTGCTGATCAGTGTGATTGACTGTGATTAAGAAAGGTGTCGGAGTGATTGCTGGGTGAATTCCTGCCTTCCCAAATTCTGTGCATGGAGGGGTCTCTCCTCCAATAGTTTGCTTCTAACTACATGCAAGCTCTTCCCACCTCCACTCCCCAGCCACCACCACCACCACTGGTAACAACATCCGGGCCACGCAACAGCAATTCCGGGCCCCAGGGCAGAACAGTCAACAATGTTCTGAAAGGGATGGCTGAGGTCTGAGTGAGTTTCCACTGGAAGTTTTTACTTATTTATTATGTGCCATGCAGGTTCCCAGGTGCCTGAGGAGGCTGTGTCTGCTACTCAGCTTCCCGGGTCCCTCCGACTCCCCAGGGAGATTACTGATGAACCCAGGAAGCTGAATGGCAGATACCATCTCCTCAGCTGCTCAGGAACCTGCATGATGCATAATGAATAAGCTTAGGAGAGGGGTGGAGTGTGTGAGCAGTGAGTGCCTCAGCGGGGAAGGGAGGCCCCTGGGCAAGGCCCCCTCTGTCCCCACTGTCAGCAGGCCCCTGGCAACATCTTGTGCTAAGAAAATCATCCAATCCTGATTTAAGAATTGCCAGTGATGAAATATCCACCAGAACTCTCGTAAGTTGCTCCAAGGTTAATTACCCTTAGTATTAAAAATTTGCAGCTTATTTCTAGTTTGACTTTAGCTAGCTTCAACTTCCACCTATTGGATCTTTTTGGACAACAGAAGAACCCTATATTTTCAAACCATTCCCCCCCACAGGATCAAGTCACCCCTTAACCTTCTCATTGATAAGGAAGTCTATCTATTTAGTTTACGTCATTTTTCACTATAAGATATATTTTACAATCTGTCAGTCAGTGTCGTGGCTCTTCTCTGAAGTATCTCCAATTTACCAAAATCCTTCCTGACTCAAGGACACCAGAACTGGATACAGTATTCCAGTATCAGTCACACAAGTACTGAATACATACTGGGCAATACAACCTCCTTACTTCTATTCAATATTCCCCTGTTCATACAGACCAAAGATTATGAGAGCCATCTTGGGTAAAGCACTGCACTGGGAGGTCATGTTCAACTGATTATCTACCATGACCTCCAAGTCTCTCAAAGTTGCTGCTTCCGAGGAAGGAGTCTCAAGTTCATTAAGGATAGCATAATATTCTTTGTTCCTAGATGTGTGACAAACATTTGGCCATATTGAAATCATGTTGTTGGACTGCACCCACCTTACCAAGCATTCTAGATTGGTCTACATCAAAACACATGGATATTCCCATTGATGTCTATGGGATTACAGAAAGTGCTCAGTATGTTGCAGCATCCAGTCCTATCTTACTTTGCCACTGACCTTTTGCAAAACTCTGTAGAATAACCAAGCAGCACAATTCTTGGCACAACAATTAATTTGGAGCCTCTCTCACTAAGTAAGATAACAATGAAAAGTGCACTGCAATTATCTCCCTTTTCTAACCCCTTAAAGGGAAGCTGGGCTCAGCCACACCTGTGCCAGATTAGCTATTCCCTCTCCTACAGCCCTCGTACACACACAGCTGGTCTTAATCAGCCGGCTGATTTCTTTAAAAGGGTTGAGGAAGCTTAGTTTGAGAGTAGAACCACAGAGAAGAGGCAGCCTTCTATGGAAAGCACTGGGCAAGGGTCTGTGAGAGGCTATGACAGAACTCCAGGGAAGGAGCCTGGGAGTCAAGGATGTATCCCAGAGCCACAAAGAGACTGAAAGGCAGCCTAGAACAGACTGGGTCCAAAAGATTAGTTGAAGAGGAGCCCAAGTGCAGTGAAAGTATTTTTGGTTTTGTCTGGACTTCTGTTACCCTTGAAGGGACTGAATGCAGAGTTAGCCAGATGGAACACTGAGCCACATGAGAGATTAAAAAAAAAAAACCCAAACAAACAAACAAACAAACCTCACACATAGGGGAGGAAGAAACTGAGGCAGAATGTGCTTGAGGCACCATATTCAGCCAGCAGGGGGTGCTAAAGGACAGGCCCTGTGACATTGGTATAAACCTGAAAAGCTGTCTATTCACTTTTAGCAGTGACATTTCAACTGGCAGCTCTCCAGGCACCAAACTCCCATTAGTTATGCACATGGAAGTACTGACGTAATTAAATCTGAAATGTAGACATCACACTTTAGTTTGTCTACGTTAAAGCATTATTAAAAATATTTTTTTAATTCTCTCCTGCCTAACACTTGTTTATGTATCAATTATAGTATTTTCCCTTTTCTCTTATTATGACAAAATTTGTTATTCTTTATATATTTGATTAAAAGATACACTGCTTCCAGTTTAAATGGTGAAAATCTTTCTAGATCTCTTCTGTATTTAAGTAGTCTCTAATTTAAATGGGACTATTCCCACAAGTAATATGCTATTCTTAGTAAGGGTTGCACCATCATGCCCTGTAAGGTGAAATAGCTATAGAACTAAAAAAAAAAAAACAAACTGAAATAAACTGTGTGGTCATAGATTACTGATGCAAGTAATCCAGGTTAGTGAATACCATATACTCTCACTCTTTTTAACAGATTCTAACTATATTTAACTTGAATAACTAGCATGGTACAATTTTATACAGTATCCAAAGCATAGTAATCAGTAAAAACATGTTTACCGACAGTCACACTACCATGTCAATGAAGGTTATTTTAATAAGAACCCCCATATAAATAGTGAGAGCCGGAATATAAATCAACAAACTTTACATAGCTCCAAGTAGCAACACTCTCATCCAACTATACTTTAGGGATGCGTGATTCATCTACAGAGTTATCTCATGCAAACTATACATGTCCCAGTAATCCAACTAAGTCAGCAGGAGCAACATGCTGGTTCTGAAAACTCAAATCCCCAACATTGATACTTTTAGACCTCGCTGCCGATGATTCTTCTTTAGAAGAAAACGTTTGTGTTTAACTGTGGCATACAACTTTTATAGACATCTTAAATGAAAGCAGGTTAAGTTAATGGCGATAATTAAGTTTCACAGCAGGCAAAATGGAACACCAGAAATTAAACAAGTGGTCTTCTGTAATAGTTCAGTCTGTTAGAACTATGGAGAATAATTTTTACCGCTTTTAGTGATCATTTCTTTTCAGGAGCATGGTTGGACCCGCAACTGGACCAAGTAAGAGAAGTGACTATTGTTTTATCATTTAGATTCAGCCAGGAGCTATGGACTGTTTCCTTTAGGTATGATCCTTATAACTGTTAACTATTCCTTAGTCAACTCAAATTTACATAATAGCTGTATGTTCTGTATGGGAATATACCTTAAACCATCCCAGTATGGAAAGAATCATTTGACAGTAGTTTAACAGAACTAAATTGGTTTAATTAAAGTACAAGTCATTTTACAATGGAAAAAGAAAGTTTAATCACAATGTTGATTAAAAGCTAAGCAGAAAATCACCAATAAAATAACACTGATTTAAAACTATTTAGAGTTTCTCTCTTGTGCTAAGGCATAGCATAGAACTATAATCAGTGCTTTAGTTATGGAAACTATACAGGTGTTTGATGTGGATGCTATGTCACAACTAGAAAATGGGAACAGCTCTATAGTACATAGAGCATCAGTACCACACATCTTTTCAGGTGATTATCTGTGGAGGCTAACAGTCTAATGCAGCATTTTGAAGGACAAAATAGTTTTATACTCACAAGACACGGAGATTCTTCAGCCCAGCAAAGTCCATCTTAGTGATTTTTGAGATATTATTTCTGTCTAAGTCCCTGCAAAGAAAAGTAAACAGAAATTCATGTTCAGGCACTTTAGCAGATAAACAAAACTCTTAGAGAATGCAACTTGTTCACCTGGGCATTTGTTCCACAGAACTCAAAATTGTACAAACTAGCTTTCCAATTAAAACCTAAAAAGAGTAAAGATTTACTAATACTGATGAATTTTACTCCCTCCCTCCCCGCCGCCACTGCCCCCCGTGATGCTCCTTTTAACTAAGTGTTTATTTGGGAAAAAAGAAGAATGGGATTTTCAATGGAACTTAACCGAACTGCACTTCAATAGGAGTTGGGTGTAACTCCCTTAAGCTGCGATTTTCTTAAGAGCTGAAGTAGTTTTAACAACAGCCAGTCACTATGCTGTAAGAAACCCGACTACAGGGAATCACTCAGCAGTTGGGTGCACTACTCTTGGTGGTGTGCTTTGTCTGCCTCAAAGTTAAGAAGCAGCACTGTAACTACTCTAAACATTGATTGACTCTAGCCACTGGCAGAATCTCATGCAGCAACTGCAGTTACTAAAAGAAGTAGAATTTAGTAGGCCTAGCAGAATGGAAAGGTACAAAGATTATACCACAAAGATCTAACTGCAGCCTCATTTCTCCCAAAAGCCTTATGGGCAGTCCTTTAAAGCAAAAGCATTAGTGTGTTTCTTGGGGCTCCTCAAACATTCTCTCCAGCACATCTTTCTGCAGGAAAAGCAGTACTGGCTTGCAATTCAGACTAGCTACAGATTCCTGTATAGTGTTCTTCAGGACTTCCTCTGCCCCGTCCTTTCATCCAGACATGTAGGTGCCTCACACCTCTACTTGCAAGCTAACTCCCCAGCTCTGTAGCTGCTACTACCTCTTTACCAGCCACAACCTTCTTCTGCTTCACTGTTCAACCCCCAGTTTTTCAGGCACAACTCTTTAGCAGCTTGTTCACTTGTCTTCCTTCTCTAACCAGCTTCCAGCTTATTGCCTCCAGCTGCTACTCCTCTGAGCCTGTTCTCCTCTGCATATCACTTCCTTTTCCAGTTCAAGAAACAACACAGATTCCCTCAATGGACTAAACAGTAATCTTGGCAACAGTGCCCTCGTCTGCTAGCTGCTTTCCCTCCAGTTCATTCTGGGCATGAGAGATGCCTAGAAAAATACCCATCTTTCTAATTAAAATATTACAAAAAACTGACTCATATTTATGCACACAGAAGGTTATGGTTAAAGGATCTTTGTTACAGAAATCCTAATGCAGGTAAAGAGCTCAGTTGTTATCTTAAAAATCATGAGTCTAAATTATAGATTTGGGGGTCTTTAGATTTGCTTTCTGATGTTGGAGCCTGTAAAGTTCACATTTTTGCCTTTTCTGTGTACCTGTAAGAGCTAGAAATTTCCTTTGTCATACAAAAAAAAATTTTCACATGACTCCAGTAGCTTGGACTAAGGAAATACCAAGTATCACCATTAATGTAAATGTATGTTTTAAGACATATCCATTCCTTTCTCCCACATGCTAATATATTTTCTTAAATATAGTTTAGGCACCATAGTCTAAAAATGCACACAAGTCTGATCCTGAGATTATTTCCCAAAAAACAGATGGTACTATTAAGATGTGCAATTTCTTTCAAGTATTTCCTTAACCATAAGTGAGACAGTAAAGGCAGGAGTGGGAAGTGGGAAGGTCCTAAAGTAAAGCTATCCATTAAAGCAAAGAAACTGTATTTACATATAAATACCATTTCTATAATGATCAAATTTCCAGTTTAGATTCAGATAAAATCAGACGAGATTCTTTATCATTGTCACATAACATCTGCTGAGCATGAATCTATAAAATATGAATTTAACACAACAGGTTATGTAGTCTGGACTTCTGAGGAACATATCTGCCAACACAGGAGTAGCATAGCACCTTGAGAAAAATCAGCATGTGGAATACTGACTAGAGGGAAGTGGGTTATATTTTTATTTTTGCATGAGCAGATTTTAGAAGAAATACAGAATATTTTAAATGTACTTCATAAGCAGCATACACTGTTTTCCATTGCTGTTGAGTTTCTAGGAAGAGAACTCAAGATATGGAAGAAGAACAATGTCTAGATATGGTTAGTTAAATACATACATGATTTTAACTCCTTCCTAGCGTGTAGGTTTCCCACATCCTAGCATACCAGGCTCTCTGAAAAAAAAACCTGAGGCACCAGAGTCTTGCCAATTCATGGCAGAGAAACACCAGCTTCAGGAATCAGAATTTTCCCTATTTTCTGCTAAGAATGTTTGCCTTTTTTCATCTCGGGGAGCTAAGGTATCTTCTTCTCTGTACTAATATAAGAAGAGACAGTGGTTGAAGTAATATCTTTTACTGAACCTACTTCTAATATAATATAATAATATTTCTAATATAAGAAGTAAACCTCAGGAGGACCTTCATCTTGAAGCCATGAAATCTTGAACTGACAAAAGGGCATTTGCATTATTTGTCCTTTAGGACATAGTTTCTCAACCGCTTACCCCTGGGGTATGCTTACCCCTGGGGCAGGCATGGGGTATGCAGCAAAAAACCCAGTGAAGGGAGGCAGGTGGCAGCCACCGACTTCTGGGGAAGCCAGGCAGCAATCGCCCACTTCCCGCCTGATCCCAGCTGGGAGACAGGCAGCAGCTGCCGTCTTCTTGGGGAGGTGGGCGGCAAATGCCAGCTTCCTGCCCAGACCCACCTCCTAGCTGAGAAGCCGGGCGGCAGCCGACCCAGTCCTGGAAAGCCGGGCAGCAGCCATCAACATTCCACCCAGTCCCACCTCCCAGATGAGAGCCTGGTGGCAACCTCCTGCGCCCTGCAAGCTGGGCTCACAGCTGGGTGGATGCCACTCGTGCCCCAGCTCTGAGCCAAGAGACAGCCTCCTATGTCCTGGCTTAAAAATGGGCAGCAGCTGCCTGCTGCCTGCCCACATCCCCGGGTCCCAGCCTGCACGGAAGCTTCCCCTGCCCAAGCCCGGAGCAAGTGGCAGTCGCCCACCTCCCAGGCTGGCAGCCAGGCGATATCCACCTGCAACTTGTCCAGGTGGCACCTCCCCTCCTCGGATCAAAGCCCGGTGCCCAGAAAGCCAGGCAGAGAGCCATGCAGCTTGCCCAGTCCTGGAGCCAGGCTCTACCGGCACGCTTACTTGTCAATTTCACTGCCCTAGCGCTAGCTGGTGAAACTGATGACTATGACAGCCCCCCCCATTGGACCAGTATAAAAATCCTGAGAGGCTCACACAGTGTGATTTGCCCCAGGCTTGCACCCCCCTAGGGATGGCCATGGGGAGCGCTTCTACCCACGCTGGTGGGCCACTACTGCCTGCTCATACCTCACAAGTTCCTGCCTGTGTGAGGAGAGCACCACATGACCCCACCGTCTTTGACCTTTGCTTCTATATAGAGGAAGGGGAGGAGAAAAGAGGGGAGAAACATCAGGGGGGTTTGTAACCTGCCACAGCCACATAGCACTGCAGAACTCAGAACTCTCCTGATTTATGAGAAATACAGTCATCCAGTGGTAAAGGGGAAAACGATTATATTTCTCAGAGCGGAAAATTGAGTGTTGGGGTACTTATTAAAATTTTCAGAAGTTAGGGGGTACTTGATACTTAAAAGGTTGAGAAATACTGCTTTAGCAGTTTCAATGACAGAGGAAGGAGGATTCCTTTAAAAGCAACTATTTCAACCTAATAAAAACGGCTTTCTGTGGAAAAGGTGGAATTTTATTTGGAAACTGCTTTAGATTTTAAATTAGAGCTCAACATCTAGCGATATAGTGACTGAGATTATGACCATAGAAGATAATGCAGGAGAAGCCTCTACCCCTGCAAAATCCCTGATTAAAAATAGGTCTTCCATATGGGGAAAAAAAAGTTACACTCAATTCTGGGTTTTAAGCTTCCCCACCCCCCAATTTTTATCAATTTAAATTTTCATAATTGTCAGAAATTATTCAGGGATTAAAGAATGGGGAGGAGGGTGGAAAAATCAGACTATAATTATTTATGACAGACACTTGCTTCATAACCGTTAACACGAAATTGTCAACATCGCATGTCAAAACGTTAAAAGTAAATATCCTTAAATCAAACTCTAACAGGTTCTTAAGCAGCATTTTTCTTATTTTGCAGATCTATCATATAAATTAATTTCTATGGACATATTTTTTCATTGGTTTGTGTATGCATGGAGAAATCAACATATACCAACATTTCTTAATCACAATCTAATCCGTCCAAACGTAGACAAAAGCAAATAATATTTTAACAATATTTTAATTCTTTAAGCATTACACTAGACAGACCACATAAAACCAAACATTTCTAATATAAAACCACATTTCTTGATAATTTGAGTGATGAATACTTTGTGATGCCCAAGTTATGTTGACTCCAATATTATGTCAAAATGGTCTGCCATCACACTAAAGGAATAACCCACCTTTTAAGTAGGAATTTTGCATCATAAGCATATACAGTACTCTTCAATGGAAATATTGTACCAAACAGATTTATGCACTAAAGCCATTGCAGTTTCACAGCAAAGCTAGGTGGTATAAAGGCATCATATCAGTTCCACAACTACTGCTGGATCAATAAAAGGTATGACTCAGGAAAGGGAGTGAAAAAGCTCTGCGCTTCAAATTTCTCTCTCAATAAGCAATGTTTCTGATATGGGGGGGTTGTTGACCACCCAACCCTCCATCTTTCCCACTCATGACAGAGTTGTAAAACTTCCAACATAACTGGGTCCCTTTGTTCCTCTTCCTGGCTGGCCTGTGATCTTGCTAAAAATGCTAGATTCAAGTGGCTCTGTAATCAGAGAGCCATGTGTCTGCTCACAGGAAGATGGTATTCTTTTACCTAGGGCCTCAAGTAGTTGTACTCTTTTTAAATTCATCCTTCTAATCACCTCATGCAAAATCAAACTGAGTATCCTTGCCTGAGCTAATTATGGGATAAGGTCAATTCCAGAACAAGAAGCACTTTCTGGTTCTCTTTTTCTTAGCATAATTCCTACCGGTCTCTCCTATTTGCAAGAATAAGTTGTCAATCTGTTGATTTAGCCTTCCCTTCCCAAGCAAAGCCCCTTGGCTGGCCGCAATTCCCAGGTGTGCAAACCCAGCTTCCTCTAAGCCAATAGTGGTGTCCCTTTAGTCAGCTGCCACCACGTACTCAGGATGACCTTGCTATGACAGAAATGGTGAAAAGTATTAAGCCAGAGATGCAGCACTTCTGAAAAAAGAGATCAGTATTTATTTCACCTGCATATATTTTATTGCCTTCACTGCTGATATCTCAAACTTCTCCTTGGTCCATGTGCACCAAGTCTTTTTCCTTTTCTGGCAAGCCCAAAGTCACTACACAAGACAAATCCCAGCTTGCATGGCCAAACTCAGCACCCACTTTTCCAACTACTGCTTCTACTGTCAACATTCTCCAACATGGTCCTGTCACCAGCAACCCCTTCTCTAGAGCCATTTTTCCTGGCACCCCTTTAACAACACTCTTCTCCTCACCCACCATGTTAGTACCGTCTATTGTATAGAGAGCTAGGCCCCACCCAAATGACTTTATTAAGGATTAATAGCCCAGGCTCCCCTCCCTGACTAGAACAGTGAGTACCATCAGCTAAACCACACTCTACCCTAGGACAGGCAGAAAGTGTGTGATTCAGAAGGGGGATTAGGCTGACGGATGCAGTGCCTAACTTTTAGCTGCCTGGCCGCCACGTGGAATTCACAGCACTGAGTTAGGTGCCCAGGCTTCTTATACAGTGTATGGGGAGAGAGAGATGACTAAAAAGGGGATTTAGGCTGAGCGGGAAGCTGCCCAAACTAGCCAGAAGGAAATGCTAAGAAAAGTAGTGTGGCCGAAAACTAAGGCTGCCAACCCTCCAGGTTGTCCATTGGTCTCTAGAATTGAAGATTATGGCATGTGATGAAACCTCCAGGAAGACGTCCAACCAAAATTGGCAACCCTACAAAAACCCCTCACCTCAAAAGGGGGGGACGGGAGATGGGCACCTAGCTCCGGGCCAGAGGAAGGCGCTTCACTCCACCTGGGATTCACTGCCATGAACTCTCTCCTGGAGTTAGGTCCCTAAACCAAGTCAGCCTTTTTTCAAGACAAAATGAGAAGGAGCAGGAAAGGTGGTGCCCCCACTCACACTCAATATCCCAGTGGTCAGAGCTCCCACTCAGAATGTTTGAGATCCAGTTCAAATCCCCCCTTTGCCTGATGGGAAGCAAGGACTTGAACCAAGGTCTCCCACCTCTCAGCTGAGTGCCCTAAACACTGGGCTCCTGGGTATGGGGAGGGGAATGGGGGGGGAAGGAACCACAACCACCACTTCCTCTTGTAGCTGTGGCATGTGGGGGCATATCCAGAAGAAGTGCTTTATGTGAGCACTTATGTAAGCATGTCTACTGGATCAAGCCCTGCAGGAGAGAAGAGCAGGGAAATTCCTACTTTGTGAATCCCACTGGGGCTTCCACACGAATTAGACACCAAGCTACTCAGTGACATCAGTTCTGAGGCAGCTGTGCATGTGCCCACCAATAGCAATTTAGGTGTCTAGGGAACTTCGCCCATGCAAGCTTAGACACCTAGGGAGTTTAGGCAACTAGAAAGTAGCAGCTGGACGGGGGATTTAAGGTTAGGCTCCCAAAGTGTCAGTGAGGCATGTAAATCCCCCTTGTCAATCCCTCCTAAATCCCCATTCTAAAGTGCTTCAATGTTCAGCTTCTCAAAGTGGAACACCTTCTCCAGTGATTGTTTACACTGTCACAAGCTACTCTCTGACTTCTGTCTGCCTCCTCTCTTTGTACAATTTCCTGCCTATCAGCTGCCAGAGCAGAACTCTTCTTCCAGGCTTGACTCTTAGCTGGGGAGGAGCAGTCTGAAGCCACGTCTCTTAAATGAGCCATTCAGTGCTTAGTGCCCTGGCCCAGAGTCATTCTTGTACACACTTTACTGTCAAAGTCAAAGACCTTTGCAACCAATGTTCTTTTTATGCAGTATAACTTTGGGATTCAGAAGTGATTTAGGTTACTGAATGTTGGTGATTTATCCATTCATGTATGTGAGTTTCATCATTTGCCAGGCAACAGTGTGCTCTTGTCGAAATAAATTTCCCTTTGTAATTTACTGACTTTCATGGACATTAAAATTGATTGACCAATCACACTATTTTTCTTTCAATGACAAATGACTGTTTTCTTAAACCAATTTGTTCATTGTTCAGCTTGCTCTATTGGAGACAAAATTAAAAATGTTCAAGTTTTTAGTAAGCAGCTGTGCCCAGAAGAAATTCTTCTGGTTTTAGCTTGTTATTAATTTGGATTAAGTTCATCAATAGGATTGCAAATATTCAAGTCATTTAGCTAACTTGGGCTAACCTACAATTTCAGATGGCAACTGTTTATTGATTGGTTTCAACAGCAGCTCTTGAAACTTTGTGCTAAGATAGATGGTCAGGAGTGATGAATCATTGATAAAGCCGAAGAGATGGCATGAACTTCTGCTAGCCAAATGGCGTTTGTAGGAAAATAGCATTTTAGGTTTCCTTTATAAAAAGCTTGGTAGGTGATTCTAAGATCACTAGCAGGTTCCAGCTGAAGAAACCTAAACCTTAACATCTAATCTTCTTTGACTTTCTTATATATTAGCATGTACGTTTGAACTGGCAGAAAAGGATACATTAGAATTGATGGAGTCTGTTAGTGGCTATGACAAAGTAGCTTTCAGTTGAAATTCTTTAATCAAGCCATTCAAAGACACTTGGAAAGTTCTACCGCAAGTCTAAAACGTCTTACTTTACAATTAATAAACTCTCCTTTTTTTAAACACAGATTGACGGAGGGCAGTATACGTTCATTATGGATGAATATCACTGCAGGCAGAAGTCCTGCACCTAAATGGCATTCAAGGCCAGCTACAACCCTTTTGCATCATGTTAAAGTTCACCCTCTACCAAAAGAGGCCTGTTAATACTGTGTGAAGTCACATGTTCAGAGAACACTATCCCATATAATTCATGCTACATGAAAGCTGGCAGTTTGAAGCCTACCTCTTCTCTCATGATTCATAAGTAGTTTTGTTAACACCACTCACCTTCACCCAAAGGAGAATAGATTGAGGGTGTGACACACTCCAATTTCAGTAAGACTGCTGGGTCTTATGACTCACTCTGGGTTAATTTATTTTTCTTTTGCAACATACAAAGCAAGGCAGTATAAAATCACTACTAACTTTTAATATAGGTGTTGTGGCAGCTGTGTGCAAACAGGAATAAACAAACAATGGAATGGAATGATTTCAGTTGAAATAAACATGGATTGCAATAGCATGGAATGCATACTTGGTGTGAATACCAGTAAGTAAGTTCAGACTGAGCTGTTACTTTAAAGGATGTTTTTACCCATAAATATATCCTGCCATGCTCTAATAATTATTTAATTTGATACATATTTGGTAAAGATGCTGAAGAATAAGTCACACAATGTGTATACATATTGCTTTGTTTCGCTGCTTGCTATTGGAGCAAACCCTGCTCCAAAGCAAGAATTCTTCAGAGTTGCTTAATCCTACATTCCTCTTTGAAAACAATTTAGTGAACTCAAGCCAGACATGTGAATAAGATTTTAAAGTGTCTCCAAGATTCTATGATGCATGCCATAATACAGCTTCAAACAGCATTAGAACTACATACATTTTTCTATTCTCCAGCATAGTTTGAATAATTTTTAGTTTACACATTCTTCTGTGGCACTCAAATCCTTCAAAAAGTAAGTTGGGAATCTGTTCTTCCCAAACCACACCCTCATCATGAGAATTAAACAGGCACATCACAGAGTGGGGGAACAGGAGGGATACATTCATTTGTCACTATTAATTTTGTGTGGGTGTGCATTTTCATATGTATATATACCATAATTAATTAGAGGAGGCATATTCAGGTCTTTTGACTTCTATTCTTAACATTGCCTCACAAAACAGTTGTTGGAAAATTGTGCAAATAATTTAATCTCTGCTTATCTCTGTAAAGTCAAAGTACTTTGGGATGAGACGTTAGAATGGAGATATGAAAGATAGTTCAGATGAAATGCCATATCCATTTCTCGTATTATGCAATATTAAATAATACCCAGGAGCAAAAAGATGATTAGCACTGGAGAACCTGATAGGGTACGTCGTCCACACACAAAATTAAGTCTACCTAACTTAAACTGACATACAGCTACTGTAGTAATTACATCACTTGTGCATGTCTACACTTGGGTCCTTGTATCAGTGGTGTGCGTCCTCACTAGGAACGCTTGCACCAACTGAACTGTCAGGGTGGGGCATTGTGGCACAGTTTCTGAAAGCTAGCAACAGTCCATGTAAGTGATACAGTGTCCACACGGACATTGAATTGACATGGGTTCTACATCTCTTGTGGAGCTAGAGTTATTAAGTTGGTATACCAGGCAAGTTACACCAGCAGGAACAAAATTTTAGCGTAAACACTTCCATAGTTAAGTCAATATAAGCTGCCTTGCATCGACCTAACTTTGTAGTGTAGACCAGGGCTCAGTCCTGAATTCAGATCACTATGCAGCTTTCAGACTCAATGTGTGGAATGTACATATAAAGGAGTATCTGGTATTCCTCTTCTTCCCCCCCCCCACCCCCACACACACACACTCTCTCTCTCTCTCACTTATGGTGGGTGCAAAGACATGCAAGCTGTTAGCAAACCATAGGGCGTATACTTCCACTCATACCTTCAGCCACAAACTGTTCCAAACCCCCTTTCTGGATGGACTCAAGTCTGTTGTGATTGGATTCAATCACAACAGTGACTGAAGTCTGGGTAATGACTGATCACTGATCCTAGCATTCAGCATCTCAGGCACACTTCCAGATGCAGACCCCATGTCTGGACACTCTTCTAGGTGGAGCTGCCTAGACCATTGTACCAGTGTCTCAGCCTCCTTGAGCCCCTAGTTGCATAAACATATCCAATCCAGGAGTCTGATTTCTTAATTACACCCTTCACTGATAATGTGGCAGTAAAGCAAGGAACATGGACTTGCCTAGAAATTTAACCACCAAACACTTTTACTCTTACAAAGCAGAAGAGAGAGTTACAAATCTATGGAAAATAATGAACTCCTAAACACAAATGCCTTCAAGGCTGACCTCAACAACTCGGAGTCCTGGGTTTCGTCCAGATCCATAGGCCAGGCAACCCTTCCGGCCTTCTTGGCTAGCCGACTTCCATTGGCAGTGGAACAGCCCTCCTGGCGTAGAGGACATTCTTCTTTTAAAAACAGCCTCTTTCACCTTTTCTGCTCATGCCCTTCTGCTTGAAGATTTCCAGGCACCAGCCCCACACTGGCTTCTGGGCAGAGTTGTTCAAAGCCCATAGCTCTAATCAAGGGCTGCAGAAGGCCATTTAAAGGGGGCTGTGGGGTGGGCTTAGGTTCCCCCCTCAACTTTCCCAACCCTTCTCTCCCCCTCTCATGTACCCCCACTGCCACTACCACCAGCATCCTGACTCCCCTGGCCCAGGAGTCCCTACACTTAACCCCTCCAAATCTGAGTGAGTGGCTCTGCAACTTCGCACAAACCTGAGCCATGCTGCAACCCCGTGGGCCAGCTCACAATGCCAGTCACAAAATTTGGCCAGACCGACCCTATCTTAGGAGTGCGTGGCACAGTGTCCTGGTGTGCAGGGCACAGGGCCTGTCAGATTTGCCCTGGCTTGCCCCCCAACTCTGCAGTCTAGGGTCCTAATAATAGCAAACCATTACTAAGATAGATTCCACCCTGTGATGATGGCTCTTGATTGCTTTCTCTCAGCTTTCAAGTCTTAGTCTCTCCAATGGATATCGAATTCCTGCTAAAAAAATCAATTCTCAAAGCCGCACTGCAGGATTACATTGACAATGGAAGTCGAAATACAAGATGGCATTCACAAAACCACAATGGAATTCATAAACTTACACAGACATATCCACAATCTGTCATATCTCTCAGACAAAGCAATAGCAGGTTAGTTTCTCTTTCAGTTTGGTTTTGTATAAAACAAGCTATGTACACACATCTGCAAAAATGGCAGCAAAACTCAAGGATTGACCTCTAGCATCGGCTTCTGGAGCGGGATTGCCCATGAAAACCAGAACCTTGTTTTAAATTCTCTCTCTGCCATTTAAGCTTCTAAGGATACGTCTTCACTGCCGGCTCTGTGGTGATCGATGCAGTGGGTAGTGGAGACTGGAAAGGAGTAAGGCTGCATCAACAGGAGGGCATCTTTGTTGACGCAGCACCATGGTATGGCAACATAAATACATCAACAGAAGATACACAAGCTATGTTTTGTATCCTGTGTATCTCCAGTTGAGTGGCAGTGTAGACCAGGTCTAAGACATTGTCTGATAGCGATAAGATTAGACTTGTGTCTTCTCCACATTCATAACAGAAGCCCTTAAACTAGGTAACCTGTTCCTACAATTAGCGCCTTTGTAATACCAAGTTTAGTAGCACATTTTAATCCTCCTTTTAGAAAAAATTCTCCTCGGACTACTCAGAGTAGCCACTGCAGTTGCTGTTTTAAAACTGAACATAAGACCATTTCTGAGCCCCTGTTGCTTCATGTTTGTGATTGACTGTACATCTTGGTGTTAACTCATTGTTACGTGAGTTTTGTAATGGCACCATCTGAGTAAACTTTTCCTGGAAGGAAGCAAGTTATGTTTTTATTGGGACGTTTCTTTACGCTTTGACAAGCCGTCATATTAAGTTAAAAATATATAAAGCAAAAATAGTCTAAAACACAAAGGTTGAAAATCCCAAACTTCCTAAAGTCAATAGGAGTTTTGCAATTGACTTTAAAGGTGATCAGGATTTCACCAAGGTGTAAAGAAAGCACATAGAAAGTTTGATAACAATTAAGGGACAGTAACTTTGTCAGAATCGTTATCTTGGAGCACCCCCCCATGGAATGGGATGCCACCCCCTGCAGGCATCCCAGCCTCGGTTCCCCCTGCTTCTCAAGTATACTTTTTCAACACTTAAGGTTTGAACTTCCTTGTCCTTACACATCTCAAAGGCATAAATTAAAAGTCCCACACTGTCACTCAGGTTCTGACACCTTTTAACATTCTTGACTCTCCTCAGTCTCTAATCTTCCTTCAAATGGAGGGCTCCCGGGGTTACCCCTGCTCAAAAGCCCCACTGAATCAATCAGGTAAAGACCAAGTTTAACAAGTTAATGCAAGCAATAATGTCAGAAGCTGGGACTGGATGACAAGGGATGGCTCATTCAATAATTGCCCTGTTCTGTCATTTCCTTAGAAGTATCTGGCAGTGGCCACTGTCAGAACACAGGATACTGGGTTAGTCTGACCCACTATGGCTATTCTTACATGTCTATGTAATATCTGCCACCCTTGGCTCATTACCACATCCCTTCTGAGTACTTTCCCATCTCCCTGCCCTTTGTACAGAAAAAGTGGCCAGAGGGCAATTTCCTGTATCTCTCTCTTCCCAAACTCTCAGAGATTAGCAAGAAGCATCCCCTCTGCCATTCTGCAGGCTGTTGGCTTTCTTCTTCCTGAGCTGTCTCCCAGTTTCCTGCCCCTTATACAGGACAGTGGTGCTCCCTGGCCCTTCCTCTAGTTCCAGTGTCTCAACATCCCACCACCCAGGAATTCCTAATTGTGACCTGTCTCTCCCTTACTTTCTGTATCCCTCCTTCCACTGTACATCTCTCTCTGTACCATCTGTTCAGTCACAGGATTAAGGAAGATGATCTCAAAGGGCTCAGTCAACATGTGATGTGGGAAAAGAAAGCAATGTTTTGAAATAAGTCTAGATGTCGAGTTTACAATTTTTTCCATGCTGTCCCACATGTAGGCATGGCCTCCCTATTACACTGAGTATATCTCATTTAAATCCCTGATAGTTTGTGGACTATGCTATGAATGTGAATCTAACCTGAATCCATTGTCTTCTCCACTTCATTTATATACTACAACTGAACAGAATTACATCAGAATAATCCAAAAAGCCATCATGAAATCTGAGTCAACTGCCCACGCTGGGTCTACTAGGACATTTTGTCATACGTGTTCATCTCAAGTTTTAAATTCTTCACAAGACAGGATGCCCGTAAGTTTTAGCATCTTGTACAGCATGATGTCAGCAGCTAATAAAACTATCTTTTGGATCCCAAGTCCCACCACATCCAGAGTAGACATTCATCTGAAGCTCATGTCAAGTCATGTTTCAATCAGCGTTCAGTTCCAATAACAAGGGAGAGCTCTCACATGGAGAAAGCAAGTTTGTGAGTCACTCTGAAGTCCATGTAAAGCACAGCGCAACATTCTCCACAAGGAGTGTGCAGTCTTTCTAATCCATTCATTAGAGATTAGGCGGAATTTATTTATTGGAAAGGCGACATCAGCTGGACAATCTCCCTTCTCCAATTTACCAAAGTAGTATTAAAGTGCTCAAAAGCTGAACCTTGATTCATTAAACAAAGGGTTACTGGTATTGTGCAGTATTCCTCCAAATAACTGAAGCAACTCACATTCTTGGGAACAAAGGTTGTATTGTTTATCAGTGCATTGCTACAGATTTTGCTGATTCAAACCACCTGCTGGAATGACAACTGAATAATCACTTCAAATTTCTCCTGTTTGGCTTCTTTCCTCCACCTGTTCCACAAGGTAACCATCAACACAAACACGCAGCACCTGAACAGTGGTAAGGGTGGGATTTTAGAAGGCAGACTAACAACTCAAGTTGCAAATTCTCTGCTTGGGAAAGCAGAGTATTTAGTAGTACAAAGTGGTCGACATCTCGGCTTTGTATTTCATGGGAACCATTTGTAGAGTTTGATGCAAGCGAGTTTTCAGTAAAAGTTGAAACTCTAATACTGCTTGACAGTGCCTGTCCCTCCTTATGAATGCTTTGGGGACTAGTCTAGCACCCTTCTCACGCTGCACCAGATAATATTATTTTACTTGTTAACTGAAGCCTCCACTGCTGAACTGTTTTGTCTTTAATGGACCCAGGCTGCTGTTTGCCTCTTAGCCAGAAACAACAAACTGCATTTTCAAGCATAGTCTAACAAAACGTTTGTTACCCACAAGGGGAGGAACTCATTCAAACATTTGGATTTAAGTTCTTTTACTCACATAAAGTTACTTAAGTTACTTTTACTTACTGGACATTGAAACATCAGATCAGACCATTGGTTCATGAAGCCTAGCATTTTACCTCCTACAATAGCCAATACCTAAAGTTGTCACTGTACCCCCATTCTATGTCCCAGTTAAGATTTTGGCCTGCAGGTTAGTGCTACACCATACACTGCAGGGAAATTCTTCCCTGGGACAGTTAATTTGATCCTTAAAAAATAACGTGCAAGTAGTTCTAGCTCACCATGCAAAACATGTTATTCATCACAATGTTTACGGAGGCTCTTTTAGAATCCAGCTGCTGTGCACGCGCTCGCACGCGCGCACACAAGCACGCACACTCCCCCCCCCCCGCTGGATTCTAAAAGGGCCTTATATATATCCCTACTCCTCATCTGTTCAATAACTTCTTGAATGCTGTACTGAAAAGAATGCTGTACTGTACAGTAATGGCATCAGCATGATGTGCAGGAAGGACAGTGTTTCATTGCTAAAGCTCAGGGGGAAGGAAGGCAGAATATCTGAGTTCTAATCCTGGATCTGCCACAGTTCTAGTGTCACATAGGTACAGCAGAACCTCAGAGTTACGAACTGATCAGTCAACCTATGCCTCATTTCGAACTGGAAGTACACAAAACTGATACCCTCACCCCCAAAAACAAATACAGTAAAGTACTGTATTAAGCAAACTACTAATAAGAGGAAAGCAGCTCTTTTCTTCTGCATAGTAGCATTTCAAAGCTGTATTAAATCAATGTTCAGTTGTAAACTTTTGAAAGAACAACCATAACATTTCATTCAGAGGGACAAACATTTTAGAGTTCTAAACAACCTCCATTCCCGAGGTCTTGGTAACTCTGAAGTTCTACTGCAATTTGTAATCACCTAGAAGATAACAGGGCTCTAAAAAAAGAACCAGCATGGATCTGTCAAGAACCAATTATGCCACACCAACCTAATTTCCTTCTTTAACAAGGTTATGGCCAAGTGGATGGGGGAACCAGTAGACAAGATATGTCTTGATTTAAGTAAGGCTTTTGTACCACATGACATGCTCATAAGCAAGTTAGGGAAATGCAGTCTGGACTAATTACTATAACATGGGTACCCACATTTGGTTGTAAGAGTGTCTTCAAAGAATAGTTATCATTGGTTTACTGTCGAACTAGGAGGACATATCTAGAGGGGACACACGGGTCAGTCCAGTACTATTCAATATTTTCCTTAATGACTTGGATAATGGACTTGTTAGTAATCTTACCAAATTTGTGACACTTGTAGGTAGGCCTACAAAAAAAATGTTAAAGTGAAAAAGTAAAAAGCATTTCTAATTCAAACATTAAAAAAAATAAACATTAAACTTAACTCACTAACTCATAAATTTAGTCAAGCCCCTAAAAAAAAAATGGAGGGATCAGTACTTTAACCTTGCAGCAAAAGGTATTAACTGTTAATAATATGCATTCCATTGAGCAACCTTTAAAATGAATTAATATACCTGTAAATGCTGCAATTAATTAATTAAATCATGTTTTTAAGCAATTACATGAAGTATATATGGTACCAAACTTGCCATGCACCTAATACAGGAAACAGATGAAATAAAGTAGAGGAAATGATCAACATTGTTAAACAGCACACTTATCTGGACCACATTAGTGGAAAGGAGAGTTAAGAATGTTAGGGACAAAAATTTGCAAGGCTAGAAAGTCCTGGACCTTGGGCACCCTATCAGTTAATAATTCAACTGTGCCACTTATAGTTGCTATATCTAGATGTCCAGGAAAACTAAAAAACAATTGGTGTATGGTTAAAAGTATGAAGACAATAAAAAGTAAGACCTATAAATAGGGTGAAAATGGCCATGCAAGGAGAAAAGGTAGTAAACAGCATGCTGTAAATGAATGAAGCACAGATGGTTCTATGAGCACTTAGCACAAATAAACCTAACCACCAGGAAGGAAGGTTGGACCCAACTAGCCATTACAAAGGGAGTGAAAGAGGCGGTACACTTGGGAACACAGTATGTTCTCTGAAATACCACAAACTTTTTGGTGGGAACACCACCATGCCAGGAAAGCCTACATGGATTTTGTCTACCCCTTTGAATCAGATTGAGAGGCATGCTCTATGGCCAAGCACGCAGATGAAGGGGACTGTGACAAAGATCATGACAGACACCACCAAATGGGAATCACTGGTAATCATTCTGTTTGCATCCAAACTTCCCTTGTCCATGCGTATAGGGTGGAGGGGAAGGAGACTTCATTCTTTGGAAGATAGGATTAGGCAAGTAAATTAATCATCTGACTGAAAACAGAAGGTTTGTGCTAATTAAATAAGCAAATAGGTCAGTAGGCTAAAAGGCAAAATGTTTGAGCCAGCTAAGGTAAGAGGGAGAACACTTAAGGAACCATTTACTATAAACAAAACAACAAACAATACAATAAAATATAAAAATTTAAAATAAAAAGTAAGTCAAGCATAGAATGTGAACATAGCATAGAAGCATGCTATACCAGAATTGATTCCTACAAGGTAACAAAGCCAATCCAAAATATGTAATGCAGAGTACAGTAAACACAATTAAATGTGTATAAAAGGTGAGGGTTTCCATGTACCCTGCATCCACTTTCCCGAGTTTGAATCTAATCAACTCAGTGTTGTGTTGCTGTATGCAAAATAAAAATGCTTAAATAACAAAATCTAAAGTCAAACTAAATTCTTCAAAAGCAGAGAGAAAAGAGGTCTCAGAGAAAATTCCGACACTACCAAGTTGGAAAGGGTTCCATCACTTTGGAGGACAGGGAATTCAAAATTGGTCTGAGAATTGGTCTGAATCCAACAAGATGAAATTCAATAAAGACAAGCACAAAGTACTTCACTTAGGAAGGAAAAAAATCAATGTATAGCTACAAACTAGCAAATAATTGGCTAGGTTGTAGTACTGCTGACAAGGGTTTGTGGGTGGCAGTGGATCACAAATTGAATGAGTCAACAATGTGATACAATTGCAAAAAAGGCTTATCTCATTCTGAGGTGTATTAATAGGAGCGTTGTTGATAAGACAAGGAAGATAATCGTCCTGCTCTACTCAGCACTGGTAAGACCTCAGCTGGAGTATTGTGTCCAGTTCTGGGCTCCACACTGCAGGGAAGATGTCAAAAATTGGAGAGAATCCAGAGGAGAGCAACGAAAATTGATGAAGTGTATACAAAACCTAATATATGAGGAAAGGTTAAAAAACTGGGCATTTTTAATTTTGAGAAAAGAAGACTTAAGGGGGATCTGATAACCATCTTCAAATATCTTAAGGACTGTTACAAAGAGAACTATGGTCAATTATTCTCTATGTGCACTGAGTTAGGACAAGTAGTAATGGGTTTAATCTGCAGCAAAGGAAATTCAAGTAAAATACTAGGAAAAACTTTCTAACAAAGGATAGGTAAGCACTGAAACTGGCTTCCAAAGGAGGTTGTAGAATCCCGACCAGAGATTTTTAAGAACAGGTTGGACAAATGTGTCAGGAATGGTTTAGGTTTACTCGGTCCTGCCTCAGCACAAGGAGTTGGACTTGAGGACTTCTTGAGATCTCTTCCAGCCATACATTTCTATGATTCTATTTCCTAGGTACAAAGGAGAAAACCATTTTGCAGTTCAGCTTGACAGCAAGTTTTAAGACCAAAGCACAATGAACATATAGGAATATTATGGCTCTAGCATAAATAGATGTATCTCAATATGGAAGATCCTGGATGCACAGGTTACCTAAAATAAATAAGAAATTGTAGTAATCTGTGCCGTTTTAGCCTAGTCACCATTTTCTTTAAGCTGAAGAGCTCATACAGAACTCTACAGTTATGTTTACAAGAGCACTGCTTATTGTTTTGGCTCCATTTAGAACTTCATGCTATTTCTTTCCAGAAGTAATACTACTTTTTCTAATTAAGCACTCCTACTTAATTTCCTACAGCAATTACACACTCCCTGTGGGCAACAGCAGCTCCCTCCTCTCTTCCATACCCAACATACACCAGCTGGTTCCATGGACGTGTAGGTGGTTACTACATCAATCCAGCATGTTTGGATTGAAGCCCAAACAATGGTACAGACAGGAATGTGAGAGATTAGAGTATCTTTGCTCAAACAGGCAACACTTCCACCAGCTCTCTGCTGCATCATTTTAGTAATCATATACAATTGCATTTCACCACATGTTTCACTTTTTACTTACAGACTTAATCATTAACTTCCCCAGTGACTAAGCGAATGCAAACATACTCACGTGCACTGTATTAATTTCAATTAAGGATACTTTGTTAATGGAGAAAGATGATAAATTGCAGTCAAGATTCAATTCTTTAAGATAATATCCCACCTTCCACCCGCAAGCATATATGTCATTTAAAGGTAAGATTACATTACTACTCACTATGACGCGGAATTGCTTATCCTTGCCAATCCATATCAAGGATTTGTTAAAATGTTCAATATTCATGTGAAGTTAACTGTATTTACAAGCACAACAATGGGGACAAGCTTTCTGTGCCCAAGACCTTAAATATGGTATGTGGAACAATTCAGTGACATCAAGCATGGGGTTAACATAGGAAGATTTCTCAAAAGCAGCAGAATTTAAATAGGGACTTGAAGAACTCTGGGAAGACACTAAGAACATAAAAGAGAACTGGCTACTTGAAGAGCCAGCAAGAAAGGATGGGGCAGAACTCAGAGGATCAGAGGGAGGAAAGGCAGGCAGCAGAGGAGTTGTGCACAGCCTTGACAATGAGAAGTTTGAAATTCATGCGTCAGGAAATGAGACACCAATGCTTTTTTTGTGAAGTTAGTGACTGAATGGGATGGGTGGAGAAAGTCCTTCTATGAGGAACTGTAAAGCCATTTTATGTATCTTGATGCATTGTTGGGACGTTGTATGATTATGCAGAGCATTTATTTGGCTGCTGCCTGAAGATTTAGCAAAAGCTGTATTGCAGTGTTCCATAGGACCAACATTTCATACTACCACCTGAGGCTTCATCGCAAAATCATTAACTATTTAGTATCTAAGTCTAACTCAGTTAAGAAATAATGATCCATTTGTGAATTATTCACTATCAAAAAAGGTTCCTATTGATGACTAATAATCATTTCACCAGTTGCAGTTGCAATGCTTGTTCAATATGAAATCATCATCATCAGTAAGTGAAGATGCTTTCAGTCAACTTCAGGACTGAGCCTTGACTGATTTTAACCCCCACATTGGCTTAGAACTCCTCATAAATCTCTTGCTGTCACCCCTAGGAGTACACATGGTTGATATGTCTCCTAATAAGCAAGCAACTAGAAAACAAATATACGAAGTAACAAATGTGAAGTAAACTGAAATAATTAAAAAATTTCTACTAAGTTGAGCAAAGACAATTATTTGCCAGTTGTTCATTAGAGTCATGTTGAATCACTATGTATCCTAATGTCTTTCATGTGGCTTCTTCCCTTGAACTCCCTCTGCCCTCCATTTTTGGTTTGGCTGCTTAGTGGAAAGATGCTGAGCGGACTGATTTTACAGCACACTTCCGTGTGTGCTAAGTCAACTTTAAATTCCACCATGCAACAGAAGTTACTGTAAACAAGTTGGTTTCCCACATGCTACTTAAATTGCACTCGCATTTGGCAGGACATGTTATCATAACCATTCTTGCTTGTGAACTGGTTTTGCATTGAACCTCTGATCTACATTTAGGGACTGCATGGCAATCTTCATGGAAAGCAATATTTTGTTGTTTGTTTAATTTAAAAAGTAATGTCAGTCTCACCAAAATTTGGAATCACCACCCCTTTCATGAAATGCGAGAACCCAAAAAGACACAAATTACAAGAAACTGCAAAATGCATAAGTTCACATGGGCAGTTATTCAAAAACTTATTGGAATAAATACAATCTAAATATAGTACAGCAGTTTCTATCCTGTGGCATGAAGTAATTTAAAAACCACTGTGTACTTAAACCCCCTTAGGATGGGGGGCCTCTGACTGTTAAAATCTTGTGTGTTCTTATCCAAGGGACTTCCAGCCACATCCCTCTTACCTCCCCAATAGTCTTTGTTTTTTGGACCTCACCTCTTTCAACACTCATTTCCATTTATAGAGAAACAACAAGGTTCTGATTTCTGTTCTGTGCTTCAAGAACTCTGACTCACTTCACTGCCATGATTTGGTCCTGCTTTCTCCCCTCCCTATGGAATTGTCCTCTCTTCTTTCCTCCCCTATACCACAGATGTCTCCTACCAAGTGTAGTCTGTTTTAGTGTTTCTTCACTCAACAGTATACAATTATCTTATATAATGTGGCTCCCCCTGTCCTCCATGGTCTGCTTTCCATTTCAAATACTTACTACACCACCATCTTTAAACTGCAACTACCAAATTTGGGGAGCACTAGATGGAATCTGAATGCTTGTCTCCTTCCACCAGCCCTGAACACTGTTAATACAGCTAGCCAACCCGATTTTAGCAGGCTGGCTGTTTTACATGGCTAACTGACCAGGGAACTGCTACAGAGCTAGCTACCTGGCTAGCTTTAAGAGAAGAAAACTAACCTCAAAAAGACACTTCATCCAGACATTTCAAGTAGATTCAAAGTAAAATCTCTCTCTAACAATATAACAATAATTAAACTGCATGAACAAAGTGACAATTCATGAAAAATTCCTAAAGCAAAGTCACTGGTGTATTACAATTTAAGTATTACATAAAATGCAGAACTTGCATTAGGCACACCAGCTAGACAGGAAGACACCAGAACCCCCTTCAAAATGAAGTTCTCATACAAATATTGTCCCATGGGTTCTTCAGGTCCCACATGCACTGATTTTATGATGTGTTAGAGTTTCCACATATTTGTGTCACTAAGAAAGATTAGTCAAAATATATTTGCAACGGTTTTTCTTACAGGCCTGGTGCTTTGTGACAACATCTCTTCTTTATTCCAGCCTTGCTCTACAGTCATCATATAATAGGAATTTCCTGAAACTAGCACGGTGGTCCTAGCTAGTCATTCGCCCTTTGGAGGAAGCAAGGCATTTTGCATTTTTCATTATTCATTTATTGCTGGTGATATATATATTTATTTATATTTATTGTGGGTATATACTGCTGATATAAAGTTCTGAAGACATAAGTTGTCTACTTAGAGAATATGTACACTCAAAATATGTACACTCAGTAATTTAAATTCTTTCAGTTTTGATCTACAAGGGTGACTACATGATCTAGAAAGAGATTATGACTAGGGGCTCAGAGTAGTATAATCTATGCAATTTCAGGGTAAAATTTTCTAAGGAAACAAGGGCAGCTTGTTTTGATTAAGCACCAAAGACCTACAGACTTTCAATTGCAGTTCCATAGTTAATTAAGTCTGGAAAAATTTCTCACCTATTCTTCAGCTTCTTAGACTTCGCACCACCACCAAGCACACCGAATAGTCAACATTGACATCCATTTTGTGATGTCAACCTCGGTTTTTCCGGGAACATCAAAGTCATACCCATGTAAGCCCTAACGTCATTCAACAGCCAAGCAACTATTAATCATCAACAACCTGGGCTCATAAAATTAGAAGTGATCCAATGTGAATCCAGTTCTGTTTGCAGCTAGCTATTGGTGGTAGATTTAATTTAAGTAATCTGATGGTTTTGCACACTAATTAAAGCACATTCTGTTTTACTGAAGGGAGCACTAAGCCACTGACTTCAGATAGCATAAGGCCTCTAAGAGTTAATGTGTGATTAAAATTTTTTGTTATAGCCATATATGATCTTTTACTCATTCATGTCTTAAGGAAAAGGTACAGGGCAACATGTTAATAGTACATACAGATACAGAGTTATTTCAGAACCCATCAAGATCAATTTTACTAAGAATTTCTTACCAGCTATGATAACAGAGCAGAAGAGACAGGAAGAAGAAGGGTGGGATCAGGAAAAGACATACCACTTCCAATGGTTACCAGTATGTGCATTCTTGAACTCAGAGGTAGTTAAATATTTGTTGTCAGGATCCAAATTTCTTGGTCAATATATAGTCAATGTCCAGACTCCAAAGAAAATAATAAAACAACAATAATGATCATAAGTAAATAAAATGATTTCGGGGTCCCTTCAAAAGTGTCTGGCAGTCTGGATATGGCCTGTGTAAGGGGAATTGATTACTTCTGCTTTATCTAGTTGCTTGTTACCCTAGTTAAAGTACTCAGCTTCTGATAAAAATTTATATTAATGTCCATCCACAATACTAGCCGACTCATCTTTTTCCCTTAGAGTAAATTAATCAATCTCCATGCCATCCAGCATCAGGGAGCACAGTTCTAAACCAGATATTGAAAACTAGAGTTCGTGATGCAGTGACTTTGTGGATTTAAAAGACAAGTGTGTGAACTTTACTAAGAATAATGCCCCTAAAAGCTCTAACAAGCCCCATACTTATTCTATCTTCCTCTCCTGCCCCCACCCCATGAAGGCCGCAGCTCCCTGCTGCCTCATATGTTGGAAGGGGATGGTGAAAAGAAGAACACCTATCATCTTCTCTAGTGTGATTGGAAGCAGACGGGGCAGTCTTCTATTGTCTATTCCAGAGGCTTATGGCCAACTTGCCTCCAAGCCAGCATCTTCATGGGCTATCACACCCACACAAACTTAGTAATTCCTTGTGCCATCTTCAATGTCTTTTTTGTCTTCAAGTAGCAGTGGTCTGAAGACATTTTCACAGTAGAGGGAGATAAGTTATGCTGCCTTCTCTCCCTTAAGTACAACTGTCTGAGCAAGAGAAGACAAGCCAGTGGGAAGATTGCTGAAGAGCAGCATAAGATGCTTAAAATGCTTAATGTTGGCTACTACAAGCATTTCCCCCCAGCTCCCTCAGACAGAAAGAGGGCTGTAGGTGGAGCCCAAACTCAAGTACCCCGTCCAATTGAGAACCTCTGGAGAGCATGAACAAATAGGAGACACTGAGGTAACTTCTTCACTTAGGTTAGGCTATTTGTGAGGCACTTTGGTCATGTGCTTCACAGGTCAGGTGTTTTTAGATACTTCAAATGGTTTTGGTGTGGAAAGGGACTGATTGTGGCACAGCTCAATATAAGGCTCGAGCAAAAAGAGATTTTGCCTCTTCTTCACTTCAGCACTCAGCTGAGCATTCTAGGACCATCCCTTTTAACTGCAGGGAAGTTGCCTACAACCTGAGGTATCCAGGATGGAGATACCTTTGAGGAGGATAAAAAGAGGTGTTTGAAATTAAACACCTCACTCACTGAAAACAGGAATTTTTAAGATTCTGTAATTTCACACAGACAAATGAGTTGCACAGAGGCAGGCAGGAAAAACAAAATCACCCTTTTCCAGGGGGGCTTTGAGAACTTGGACTTAGTTTTCCGTGTTTGTCAAAATAGTTCAGAATTAAATATATTTACAAAGCAAAAGGAAGTAAGTAATTAAATTAACTTTAAATGTTACATGAAAGTTCAGTGTTGTCTTCAGCCAAAATTGAAAAACTAAAGCAGTTTCCAGAAATGTAGTTAGAAAGTTACAGCAGCATTGGTGGGGAGAAGAATTGGATAGCCGTACAGCTGTGGCCAGAAGGGGAGCCTGATACATTTAAGTTGCATACAAGCATTTTGTTTTCCTTTTTTACAGGCCTCTGTGTATATGGAGTGAGTCCAGGGAAAAGCCAAGATCTTAAGCAGTGGCTTCCTTTCCTCATCTTGATGCAGGAATGAGAGAAGCTGGATTCCTGTTAAATCTGCTACTCTCGAGAAATGGCTGCCATTAGGCCTAGGCCAGCCCAGCTGCTGTTCATTTCCAGAAACCAGGTGCAAAAGCGGGCAGCCAAAGGCAATGAGGCACTCTGGGTAACTGGAACTACGTAAAGGGACCTGGAACAACTAAACCTCGGGTCATTGGAGCTAACAGATCCTAGGAGGCATCACATCCTGATTCTAGTCTCCGGTACAAGCTCACAAGCCAAAGTGTGTGATATTTGCCATACTAAGACTGAAGCTGTTAAACCCCTGTTTACTGGCTTTTGTTATATAATTACATGGTGTCCCCATTCCCCTGCCACCATCTGAAAACCTAAGGCTATGTCTATATAGCCCCACAGCCTGGACTACAAGAGCGTGAACTGCAGCATGCACTAGCATGTTGTACTTTAACTTCCCCATGGCGATGCTATGGGTGCCAATTAATAGTACTTTGTTCACATGAACCGAAGTTCAAGCAGTCCTGTTTAACGAGGACCACATTCACATAAACTAGGTATCTTTTAGTTCACACCTGCAATGCGCACACAGGAGAGTTAAAGCACAGCATGCTAGCGCACTCAGCAATTCACATCCTCATAGGCCAAACTACAAGGCCATGTATGCAAGCTCTCAGAGTATCTTCGCTACCTAAAAGGGTCATACGAGGAATGCTAACCATGTTGGATGTCAGTGTCAATACCATGATCAATGCTTGAAAATTATAGTACGTTAAATAGCTAAATTATGCTGGTATTCCTGTAGAATTACTGACTATAGCCACATGATGCTCAAATTAATCCATAGTGATTAATGTTACAGCAAATACCAAACTACTGAATATTGACTGGATCCTTATATACATTACTTAAAAGAGAGCCAAGTTTTTTCAGCCTTGCACATTGTCCAGTTACAAAGTTTTTTCATATGAATACCATTGATAATGTAGAAATTTTAAAACTCGTTTTGAAATCAGTCCATTAGAAAAGGCGTTTTTTTTGGGGGGGGGGGGTGTCAGTGCCATCAATCTGAACGAGTTTGGAAGAGCTTCAGAAGGTAACTTTACCCTGCTTCAGTGGGGTGCTGGGACATTTTTTGCAAGGCACGCAATTCTAGCCTTGCATGACTTAGGCGGTATAAAATGGTGTCCTCTGCAGTCTGACCTTTACATACACTGCATGTGCGAGGTCACGCTGTGCCAAGGATGCCATTTTGTTCTACAAAGTGCAAAATTGTCCCAAGGGCTGCCAGTTGGACAATGTTTTTTGAAGCCTTGCATACACAGACAGCACGCCACTGGCCTGCTCTGACTCAGCCTCATTTTCTCAAGCCAGTGATCAGAAAAGCAGCGCACGAGTCGTTTAAATTATTGGATGTGCCTAAGGAAAAAAGGAAAGCCTAGTTTTCTTTGCAAGACAGCCTCCTGGAGTTTTTTTGCTATTCATATTTCAGCAGCTTTTTTGGTATGAGCTTAGGTTTAAAAGCCTAAAGGGCCTTTAAAGTTAGATAGGGTCAAGGAAATAAAAATAATATAAGCCCACACGTAACACCCTTACTTAATTATTATCTACAGTTTTTAAGTTAACTTTTTACTCATCTGCCCATAACATGGAGACACCCAAGATGACAGACCACTTCTGATCTGTTGTTGGCATAAGGAGACTATTAAACTTTTAGCATCTAGAAAAAATTGTGCATATTGCTAGACCATGTAATTACAGATATTGAGGCTGCTATCCTCATCATCCCTCCCCTTCCATTGTTTATACAATAGGCAACTCTACTATAGTGAGACCATGACCCAGCAATCATGCACATGCTTTACAGTATGCACATAAGTAGTCCCATTAAATTAGGAAGGGAAATCCATGTGAGTAAAATTAAGCAACTCAGCTAAGGTGGGTTTTTGTTTGTTTGTTTGGGGGTTTTTTTGGATCAGGGCTTTAGACAACATGCTCTAAGCTCTCTCCCTTTATTGGCACATGGCCTAGTCAACAGGTCTTGACTGGGGCTTTTGGACTGTACGAGTATATACATAAAGTGAATAATAATAATTAGTGGTAAGACTTCTTGAAAGTCAGAGTGCTAATCTGACAATGAATATATTTAAAATATTTGCATACAAATTTTTAAAAATGCTCTGTAGCAATATGGAAGTATAAGCCAGTGAGACCTCAGCAGCTCCATTCACTCAGGCCAAGAATACTACAATAATATATTATATAACAGAAACCCTAGACCACATAAAAAACTCTATAGTATGCTGATGACTAAACTTCCAAATTGCTCTTAAATATCAACATATTTGAATTAGCTACTCAAGCATAGTATAGGAGAGTGATTAGCTTTGCTATGGGGAATGAAACTAAAACTTTGTTCTATCTATTCAGAACAGTAATATGCCACCAAAGAACTTATTATTTTACAGGAGGAGGAGAAGAAAACACTGACTGCTGAGGAACCAGATGGGCTCAAATGGCATATTAACAGAAGCTAGATCTGGATGTAAATTTTGGCTATGTTTCTCAATCTTAAGTGTCTTCAGATTTGGAGCAGGTTATTATGTGGTCCAATGGGGCCAGTGACTGGCTGTGACACTGTGGATGAGTCAATGCACATGTGCCTCAACTAGGGCAACCAGACCACGCGATATTATCAGGACTGTCCAATATTAGGAGCTTTCACAACTATATCCACCCCCTCCCAAAAAAAAAAGTGTCCCAATTTTTCACACTTGTTATCTGATCATCTTAGCCTCAATCTTCCCATCTGTAAAACTGGGGTGACTAATTGTTAAGTGATTTAAAATCATGGATTTAGAGTGCTATAAGAGTTAAGTCTACCACATTTCCTTACAGATCTAGGCTTTCGTTCTAAACACCATAAACCTAACAGTCTGTTCTGAATAGCTCACAGCATCCCAAATTGATACAGCAGTGGAGTTCTTTGCAAGCACTACACAAACAAAAATCACATGTGAGACTGTTTATCTCAAACAAAATACATTACAAACAACTTCCAAAAACAAGTGTTAGAAGATAAGTCAGTTTTCTAACCAAATGCATTACAAGAGTCAAATTTTTAGGTTATCATCATGTGGTGCTTTCATGAGCCTCAGATAAAAGGTAAATTAACCAACAAGCAGAAAAGCTAAAAGGCATTTTCCAATAAACAAATATTCATAAACAAATACTAACATGCCACAAAAATTGGCCTTGGGAATGATTTTCTGTACAACTAAAGGTTTCAACTATAGAATTATGTCCCTCTTTATAACATGGCACAGCCAGTCAAGGTTCCACTGAAGAAATAAAATATAATATGAAATTGTACATGGAAATGACAGCACTTCCAGAAGCTGATTACAGCATACCAGTTCAGTTAGTTAATCAAGTATAGTCCTCTTATAGAACATTTTGGTAAAGTAAGATACATCCAAAAAGCTGAATGTACATCCTTACATATGCTATGTAATTTCTAAATAACCAATATTTGCTTAGGGTCACGACTGCTATAATAATCTTGCACTGGAGCCACATATATCACTGTCTAATTTACTGTTTTCTATACACAGTGACTCCTTTCTATAGGATTTCATCATAGTGCTTAGCTAGTTGCTAAAGGCTGACAAGTAACTTTAAACAAATAATTTTCTCCATTATTTAGGGTGCTTGTACTCTTCAGGATTTTGTTATGCAAGTCTGCAAAGATAAAATATTTGTTTAAATATGAAAGTTACCAGAATATGCTTAAACCAAGAACCAAAGTAAGATGTTCAACCATCTTTGCCTATGCTAGTATACTTGTTCGTGTAGAAATTTTATTTATGGATCATCAGTTAAGAATCAACCTCCTTCCCCCGCCTCCCCCCAAAAAAACCAACCAACCAACCAAAACCCTAAAATCCACATTTTAGAGCCCATTTAATTCATTTAATGTTCTTGTCTGAGGTTTTAGGTAGAAGTAGAATTACATTTATAGGTTCCTTTTGTAGTACGAAAGGTAAACGTAATATCTATTTACTCTGTGCTTCATGGCAAATATTTTCATTTCAATTGTTCATTTCCTCTGCATTTAGCCATATTTTTGCTGCATGGACACATTACACCGAAATCTCTGCTGTGTTTGTTTAGCTTTACATACAACACTGCTAGCGTAAATTAAATTTATGCTAGACTTTTAAGGGAAAGAGGGCTAGCATAAAATGTGCTGACATTATGTAAAATCCAGCAATGCCTATGCACTGGATTTGATACTGCAATTTTTTTTACAATTTACTATGGAACATTAAATTGTAAAAAGTTTGGTCCAATTTTCCTCAGGATTAAATTATCTCTGTGACCACTGGTTGCTCCGCAGATTGCTGCCCTTGGAAAGAGTTACCATCAACAATTTTCTTTCCAAGAGAAGCAATTTCCAGACATTAAAAAATAAAGCATATGTTTCATATTCATTATTAAAAAACTGTCAAATCAGTGACTTTATAATACTAAAAATCTCTTGTGACTTTGCACTTCTCGTGATACAGGTAGATTTGTACTAGTTCATTTTAAAGAACAAGTGTAAAGCACCAATTTATTTGGCAGAAGGCTTTTCTCCAGGTCTCCTTCATGTTACCTTTTAGTTTATTTTTCATTTGGTTTCATTTGAAAACAAAATTAAAATAATATTTAGCCTGGCTGCAATAGCCTAAACATTCTTGAAGGTTTGCACAACCAGAATTTTAAGAGCTTTGGTGTGGAAGTATTTTAACTGATGCTATTAGATCTCTTGTCAATTTCAAATCAAAACAAGCTGAAACTGGCATTTTCAGCCTATACCTTATCTGGATGCAGAAAGGATGAAAGCTTCTGTTTACACAGAGTAAAGTACGATGACATGCAAATAGCCATCAAGAAACTCATGAGAACATCATTTTCCAACATATTTTACAAACCATAGCTATTTGTTTCCTGACCTTAGTGGCAGCATTATCATTTCAGGGCTATTTAAGCATTTGTTTTTCCTAGTCACAAATTACAAAATTAAGAAAATTGCAAAGGGCTACAATCAAAACAATCTAACGTCATGCACAGAATTAGCCGATTGCCATGGAACACACAGTACTGAGTGATGAAATGCCTGTTCCCAATCACTCCATATAAGTTTAGCCTGTCATTTTCAGGCAATCAGACCCCTTAGTGGGCTCTGGAGTTTAACAGGAAAAGTTAAGACTGAGAATAACTGCTTAAGGTGGCTCCAAGATATACTGAGACTCTAATAGCACATTTCAAACCCTATGCAATTATTAAATATATAGAATATTTATGGCTAAGTGAACATAAAACAGGCATTTATTTAATATGCAGAAAAACAAGGCATTGGAATGAGCTCCTGGTCTGATGAATTTGGATTCATAAGTAATAATCAGAATGATAACTAAAAAAGGCCTTATTTTCTCTGTGAATTTCAGGTTCACTCGATAAAGTGCCCCTGTTCTCTTCACTCGCTCTAAAGCATCTAGCACTGGGCATTGCCAGAGACAGTCCTAGATGGACCATTGTTTTGACACACTATGGCCATTCTTATAAGTTAGTGTAATTACCAAACATAGCTTAACAAAAAAAAGTTGGTTTACTATATCAATTTAAATAAGGGTTTCAGCTGATACTCTAAAAACAACAAATGGTTCATAAGAGACTATTAGCGTCAATAGAATAAAAACTTTGAAAAAAAGACTGGGTACTGGTAGATAGCATGCTATAATAAAAATATTGACTCTAATATACATCTAAACAGTCCTCAAATCTTATTACAGTGCAATCTATACTCTGCTTTCACAAGCTATCTGTTAATACTATGCATGAGTGAATTCTGGCAAGTTAATAGCCTGCTTGCTATTTTAGATTTTACATCAATAACTTAAAAAGCTCCCCATTTAACACATTATAAGAAAGATCATCCTAGATACTATATCAAAGAGATTAATTTTTTGTAATATGATCTTCAATACATTTATTTCTGAGGTAAGTTAGATACTTCTAGTTTTATCAACCTATCATAAGGAAACAAGCTTAAAAACTACATTTGTTGTAACAGACTGAAATTTAAAGTTTTGTAATCTATACTGAACATTACAACCACTTTGTGTACAGAGTACATTCTCCTATAATGTTACTTTATTACACATTCATACATGCACATAGAGTAATAGAATTTAAGGCCACAAAGGACAATTATCATTTAGCCCAGTCTCTGGTATAGCACAAGCCATTGAATTGCGCCCAATAATACCTGCATTAAGCTTGTGACTGAGCTAGAAAATATATATATTTTAGAAAAGTCTATGTCAAGACTGGATATGTTAAGTGATAGTGAATTCACCATGCCCCAGTAAATTGTTCCAAAGGTCAAATATCTTATTGTTAATAATTTGTACCTTAATTCTAGCCCAAATTTAACTCATATCAGCTTTTAGTCCTTGAATCTGGCATACAGAATGTGCACATCTCACCAAGTTTCTGAGTTGAGCACTTGAATTTAGTAGTAGCATATGGTAGTATATGGACCTAGTGTACTTTTGTCGGCTCTGTGTTCTGCTACCAGGTTCAACTCTATTCTCTAGATTCCTAAACTGCTGCTAAATAGTTTCTCTCATTCCAGATCTGAGTTTTATGCAACAATAGATGTTAAACATTTCTAAAACAGACATCTAAAGATTAATATTCATTTGGTCAATTGGTGTTAAAATAGTCTGTGTGTGAAACTGCAAATTATTGCAAAGTACTGCCAAGCGTGGAAGATAGGAAGTTGTGTGGTTTATAAAGTAACAGCACTGCTATCATTAAAGGGCTGTTAACATTTCCATTATAAGCTGCATTTTTGGAAGCATTAATGACCTCCGTAACAATTCATCCTGGGCTGAAATTTAGCCTTTGAGAGTTGTGCCCGTGAGAACTTTTTGCTTAGTCACAATTCATCTGCTTCATTTTTAGTTGAAGAAAGGTAAAATAATTGGAGGGTCTGAACTTTCCTTAAATAAAGTGACTCCACTAGCCAAAATGAAATATGGTGAGCAGTTACTCCCTACACTGGGCTAATCTGTGTTATTGCAGAAAAATTTTAAAACACTTACATATATTTTGCATGGGCTAGCTAATTTTTCAAATATTCAAACTTCACTACACTTCAGTTTGGATTTCACTGGCAGCTAACTATGGAGCTGCAATGACATTCTGTCAAATGTTCAGTTCTACACATCTCCATTACAAATTACATGTATATGCCATATTGCACTATAACAACCTGCTTCACAGACACAGTCCACTGTGCCTGAGGGCAACTCCAGCATTCCTTTAAGGGTTACTTTAAGATTGCCTCAGCTTTCTCATTCACAAAGAAACTTTAGCCTCAAGATACCAAATTAAGTGTGCTTTCATGGTGTATGGTCACAAAGTAAGGAGAGTATCCTTAGAAAGCATTAGGGCCCATATCTCCTCCTGTTGCACTCAGGTATTCTAGCTCATGCGGTCTGAAACACCCCACAACGCAGCGATATCTGCGATGTACCATTAGGGGAATTAAGGACTAAGTGACAGGCTTCCCTGTAATATTGCCTTGCTCTGTCAATTTAAGACAGTAAGCAGAGATTGTTTTAATGCAATCTATTATCCATTTTACTTTATTTCTGCCAGCAGCTGATGTTTCCATGGGAATGTTCCCATACCGGGAAACAAAGCAAGAAAGAATCAATACTAGTCTCCAGGTGAAAGTACCACGATTGTTAATCACGTATGGTAAACCTCCTGGAGCTAAAACAGTGCTAAGCCAGGGCAGTGCCACAGCCAGGGAGGTTTGAAGTCGTTTGAAAACTAGTTACTGCAAAAACTAAAACAACAAGCTTTTAAACTTAGGTTATTGCAAGAAACAGGAACTTGGAACATAGAACCTGATCTTAGTATAAGAGTGGTTGCAACTTCCGAAAGGTTCCTCCCCCAACCTCCAGCAAACACGAAATCCGTGCCTGATTATTTAAGCGGTTATGAGTGTGCGAGCTCTGGGTCCGCCCCGATAGGGAGCTGCGGGGGATCTCATCAAGTACGCTCGAAGCCCAGCGGCTTGTTACTTACAGTCTCTCTGCATTCCTAGGAATAGCGCGTGGCACCGTTTTCAGCCCCAGCCCGTGACAATCCACGTTGGAAGCAGAGCAGGTACATTTGCTGGGGCATCCTCCGACGGGCACCCAAGCCATGGAGCCCCAGACGCCCAGGATCACCCCCAGGCACAAGGATGCGCCGCTCCCTCCGGGCAGCATGGTCTCCTTATCCCGTCACCAACGGGTGCAAAAAGGGCGCGCGGCGGGCAGGCGGCCAGCCCCCCAGGTGGAAACCCCAGCGAGGGGAAGGGCGCGGGACGGACCGCGAGGGGCTCTCAGCACGGCCCGGGGGCGCCCGCTGCTTCCATCAGCTCCGCGCGCGCCTGGAGCCCTCGAAACACCTCCCAGTCCTCCCGGCCGAGGGGGCGGGGGTTACGCGGGGGGAGGTCTCCCCGGGTGCTCGCTGAGCCGCACTGGCCGGTGAGGAGCTGCGCAGCGGAGGCTCCGGCCGCAGGAAAGCGGAGCAAGGAGTTCAGGTAAACCGAGCCAACCGTCCGCCGCGCGTGTCGGCAAGCGCCCCGCTCCGCATCGCCCGCCCGGCCAGGGCAGGGCAGCCGGGGACCCCCGGGGCAGGCGCGGCTCAGCCCCTCGCTCCCGCACCTTGGCCGCTCGCAGGCCGGGCCCGCATCGCCGGGCGCTGCCGGTGCGCACAGAGCGGGGGCGGGAGACACCGGCCGCGGCTCCCGCCTCCCCATTCACTGCGCTAGGCAGCCGGAGCCAGGCAGGCACCACAGCCATGGGGGCCGCTCCGCCCCCTCCCAAAATATCACGGCTGGCTCTCATTGGCTGCCGAGCCCCTGACGTTGGCCAAGTTCTGAACTTTGGGTGAGGGGAGGGGGGGTCCGGAGTGGCCCTCGCGGAGCAATGGCCGTTGTCCCGTGCGCTCGGCCGGGCTCCCGGGGCGGCCCCGGCGCGGGACGCGCTCCCCGCAGCAGCGCGCAGGGGGCGAAGGTAAGGGCTCCGCGGCCGCCCCCGCCTGCCGCCCCGGGGCCCGAGCTCCCCGCGCTGCCGAGGGCGGCCCCGATTCGGGGCTCGGGAAGGAGCGGCCCCCACCCGTCCGACGCTTCAGCGTCCCGTGAAACGGCCCCGAGTGTCTCCCTCGCGAGGCGACTCAGTCGCCGCCTTTTGTTGCCTTCTCTTCTCACGCTCGTGCTACCCTCTGGCGGCGGGAGAGGCGCAGGGCGGCCGCTGGCCCGCACCCCTGCATCTGACCTCGGCAACTTCACTCCTCTGCTCGCTCCCTCTGATTCCTCGGCGGGCTTGCAGGCCTGGGGGCCGGCAAGGAAGGGACTGAGCCGGGACAAGGCTGCGCTGCTCGCTCCTCGTCACCCCCGCTGCTGTTTATTCTCCCAGTGCAGACTGTTGGCGCGGGGACAGCGGCCAGAGGTGCTTAGACTATACGTAGGAGCAGTTAGGGCCAGCGCTGGGAAGGCGCAAGCAGGGCAATTGCCCAGGGCCTGTGCCACCAGGGGCTGTGGCAAAGCGAAATTACCTCATAGCTACGCTGTCACTGGGGGTAAATGAAATGCCAGTGTGACAGCCCCTCTCGTCTTTGAAAGTGGAAATAACTCACACCGGAGCAGAGGTTTTCAAACTGTGGGGCAAGCCTCCGTAGTGGGGCACAGAGGAAGGTCTGGGGGGTGAGCCGCCCCATGAAGCAGCTCCGAATTCATCTTCAGCCCCAGCCCTGGGCAGCGGGGCCCACTCCTTGGTTTCTGCCCTGGGCTCCAGCCTGCCCTGCTGGCATTTATATAATGCTGATCTTGTCTCTGTGAAAATTTGAATTTCAGGCTAGTTACTTTGCCTAAGTTTTAACAGGGTATTTGAAGTAAAATTCAGGAACCAAAGAAATGCATTGTTTTAAAATTATTGCTAGACTATAGTTACACAATCAAATCTACTACTAAGTATATAGGTACATATTTCTATTATGGTAGCACCTAAGGGTGCCATTTATGGCTCAAGGCCTATTTGCACTATATACACTCTACAAACCCCCTGATTGTCCTGCCCCAAAATATGAACCAGCTGTAAAATGTAAACTTGTACAATAACTTATTCAACCCACCCAATTCCTCAGTTTATGCACCTTGAGAGCTTTCAAATGACCAGTTAGTACAGCATGCTTCTTGGGGGGGAAGAGACAGCCTTTTTCATGTTTGCGCAATATGTCATATAATGGGGTCCTGTTGCATAAGTGGAGCTTAAACACCTATGGTATTTTTAAAGTTAAAGTGGAATTTATAACCCTCTAGTGGGCATGGCTGTTAGCCTTTATAATGCATCACTTTTCAAGCTTTTCTTCTCTGCAATCATGAAAAGTTAGGTTATGTTTTGTCTTAAAAATAGAAGCCAAGATTCTCATCACTTGACTCCAGAGGGGAAAAATATCCAATTACTGAGAGACTCCTGTCAGAATAGTGCTGCACTCCTTTACAGCAGTGTGCAATAGTATGCACTAGCTGCCAATTCATTTCTAGATGTAGTTTTAGCTGGTTGAGGCCTGGCTCCCTTAGAAGCTGCCTCTTCTCTCTGTGTGTGGAATCATGCTGGTTGGGGTCAGCATAGAAGCTAACAGTCCACTAGTGTAAAACGGAGGGGTGTAGCCACAGGTTATTATCTATCTAGACTCCCTGACGCTGGAACTCTCCCCACGCTGCTGCCACAGCAGCCTAAATTTGCTGACTCTTAGTTCATGCTGAGGGTATATCTACAGTGCAAAAAAAACCCACAAGTCTTTGCTGCTCTTTTAACCTAAGTTAGCTAACCTGGGTTTTCTTGTTGTTTTGCAGTATAGGCAGACCAAGGCTCTGTACTTTTACATGTCTTTCCTGAAAGGGAAGTTTGCAGTGGGAGGAAAGTGGGGTGTTGGCTGATCTGCTGGTTTTATATTTCTTTTGTAAACAAGTAACTTGTGTTTTCAAATATATATGCATATAGATCATTTGCACAAATAGGCTAAAAAAAACCAGTTAAGTGCCCTTTATATAGCTGCAGAAAGGACAAGTGGATTCAGTTCATGCAATGAGTGACAAGCTATATAAATGCCTAAATGCAGGTAAGAGGCTCAGGCATCAGCACGGGAACTGGCTGCTTTGAGCCCTCTTAGCTCCCCAAAGATCACAGAAAGCTGCCTTTAAGAGGTAATTGAGGGTATCCTCCACACAAGAAAGTGTTCAGGTGGCTCGGCAGCACCGCTCTCCCACTTCCCAGATCTGCACAGGAACACATGTAGGGGCAGGGCAGAGTGCACGGTTCTGTGCTTGATCGTCAGCTGGCCCTCGGCCTCTCCATCGCTTTTAACATGGGTCACCCCCAGATATGTACAACATACTTCAGCAACAGTAGATGGCAGCAGTACAGCTCCTCCCATTGTTAGTCTCATGTAGACCCAAGAGCAGCAATCGTAATTGCCATTTCTCACCTGCAGGATCCCACCTCCCACCTCTTTTCCATATATCATGCAAAGCCAAAAGTGCAGCTGCAGCCATGTCAGTGACACTCATCTGCATCTCTCCTCCAATGCAAGCACCACCACTGCTAAAGTGACAGTCTACAGGAGATTAGCTCTCTGATGAACAACAGCTGGCTCAAATGCAACCCAGGCAGGACTAAAGGGAAAAATGCTCTTAATATCAAGCCAAAATGCTGTTTCCCTCTTTCCAAGGGGAGCATAGAGCCAAGTGGTGTAAATTCTCTTGTTCCTGTTTGACTTATCACTATGGTTGGATGACCAGCCAACACCATCTCAGAATGCCTTTTCACCTCCAAACTTAGCAAACTTGGTCCATTCTTTCCCAATGAGGAGCTGGCCACAGATAAATGTTCACAGATCACCACCAGATGTGATTATTGAATTCACTGTATGTGACACTGACTATATAAGTCCAAAGACTAGTACAGGTGGTGCTGCTTTCCATCGTCCTGATTTAACTATGGTGAGCATAAACCTATATGTCAGTTGCTTCTATTGGCCCCCTATGTCCTTCCAACAGTACTGCAAGGCTTTGATCCTAATCTTCAGAGTTATTAATAGACCAAGACCCAAATACAGACAAAAACTAATTTTTATGTAGGGGACATCAGATGAATTTGGAACAGATCACTTTCAGGAAATGCTACCTCCACTAAATACTTTCCACCATATCAATTTCCACCATTTCAATCATGACATTAATATCCTTCTCCACTCTTCACCACCCCCCCAAACAAACTAAACTAATTCCTCAAACCGCCAAAGTAAAAAAATACCAAGTCCAAGTAAACCAAAGGAGATACACAACTGAACCAAAAGTGGACTGTTTCTATCCAACATCAAGATAAGAGACAAACTCCAAGTCCATGAAGAACAGTTATTTTAATTGGGAGGTGTTCAGATACTATGGGTGACAGGATTGAGCACTACCGTAGGAGTGGTGCACTCTATTTGTGGAGTCATGATTTCCCTTTTCTCAAGATTTGAGACACATAAGCACATTACAAATGTATCATTTTAATAATTTTAGTATTCTAGTTTTGAGGAACTGAAAACTAGAGTAGTCAGCTGGACTTTTTACTACTGGCAATTAATAGGAAGTGAAGAAGAGCATAGACTGTGGTCCCTCATGTTTAGTATCCAATGTGACTATGGCCAGTCGTCATAAGAAGAAAGTGCAAGAAATTACACCATGGTGGTGTAAGATGGCCAAAAGGGAAGTTTCTTCCAACAGTGTCTGGCATTTTAACAATGAAAATTAGACATTTTAAGTGAATTCTTTTTTAAACTCACACGGGCAGTTGTGCAGCATCTTGTACAATGGGGTCATGATGCTGGGTGGTGCTGCAACAAAATAGACATTAACAGAAAAATGAAATAGTTTACCCTCTTTAGGAACAGTCCTTGCATCGACGTGGGGATAGACTGAACTAATGCATCTCTCTTGTACTCTGAAATTAAAAATACATCAGACTTTGACCAGTGGGGGAAAGGGAATTTAAAGTAAAAGAGTTTGTTGGAAAGAAGGAATGTAGCTACCAGTTAGGAATTTGTTAACAGGCTGGCCAGTACATTTCTTTCCCTTGCCCCCATCATCTTTAAAAGTTAGACGAGCTGTTATACTCATTATGATCACTAACAGTAGGTGCAGGTATAGTGGATTTACTGTATGAGTCCAGCAGTATGAATAAAGAGCTTGTTGATTAAGCTGAAACCACTGGCAGCGTGTCAAAAGAAATATTGCTAGAGTTAATTAAAATTTGTAGGCCTTGTCAAAGATGGCATATACCTGCCTACACCTATGGCAAAGCAACATCAGTGGCTGTTAGTGTTATGTATAGCGGAAATGTTGGTTCACAAGCACTTACTAGAACCTGTGCTTATCTGGCTTTTATTTGTTTTTCACAAATGTTTGTACAATTTAATTTATTTTTAATAGAAATGAAAAAGCAAATTTGGAGCCATAGTCAAGGTAAAGGGAGCAAAGTAACATTTAGAGCAGTAGTTACCAGTCATGGCAGGAAGTAATGAGCAGTTGAAGTTCTTCATGGCAGTAACTGTCTTTTGTATTTGTGTGCATATTGCACAATGGGGCAGTGAACTTCACTGAGGCCTCTCAGCAATATTGTACCACCCACAGCATTTGTTTTTCTCCCCAGTGGAGCACAGAACTGCCAAAAGACAATGTTCTATTTATCTCCACTTGCACACCATTATTAGGTGGTGTGTAAACTTAGTACTCTCTACTGGCTGCAGGAGACTCTGACTTTCTAAGGACCTCATCCTGCAAGCTTTTGTGCATGAGTGGAGTCGTGGCCCATGAATCACAGTGAGGCTCAGATAGATGAGGGTGCAATATCCACGCTCTAAATTCCAGTTCAGTGCAATTCCTAGTCAGTTAATAACCATTCTGAACAATGGTAAGAGAAACTCCTAACAAGCATATCCATCCCAGCCTGAAATGCTCTGCCATCTGTACATCAAACTAATGTGTTCATTTGAAGTCTGCACCAAATCTGAGTCCAGCTGTTTGAGTCCATTTAATTTTGAAGTCATTGATTTGACAGGCTGGGAAGCAACAACTAAGTTACGTACCCTCTCCGTATTTTACTCCCAACAAAAAGGGAAATAAGGCTACCATTATTACAAATCAAGTCAACAGCCGGTATATGTTAAGCTTCACTTCAGTTGCAGAGCCAGGAATACAACATACCTCCCAACAGTCCTGTCCCACTTTGACCCCACCCCATACCTTCCCATCCTGGTTGAAATAGAACATTTCCTATATTAACTTAGCTATCTTAAATTAGAATCAATTACTATGGGTGAACAAAGACACAAGTAAAATCGAGCCTACAAAAATAGCCACATTTTTATTTATTTCATTTATTGTGCAAAGTCACAACGCTGTATTATTCTTTTTTTTTTTAAACTACTTTCACACTGTCTGAGTTATTACAAAAACCCAAACACTCGCCTTGAACATCATGTGGAGTAATCGTCACACAGGATTTGTAATTTGAGGAGAAAACCACAACCAGCAACACGAGGACGTTAAAATGAGTAACCATAGAAATAGACCTATTCTATCGGTGATGGAGTCTCACGTAATGAAATTTGAGTAGCATAGGTCAGAAATTGCAAGATGACGGAGTCAAACAACAGCAGTGGCTAAAGATGAAAGTAATGCTTCAACAAAGGGAAAAAATGAAAAGTCTTTAAAGACTCTTGGTGGGCACAGCACCATTTTCTACACAAAAAAAAAAAATCAAACTAGGACAAACATTTGCTTTTGTGGAATATTGCAGAGCTGATTTTTCTGTTTCTCCTGGCAAATACAAAGATATTTCAACACCTATCACTATGGAGAAACATGCAACTTGTACCAAGGCTGTGACAGAGTCAAAATCATTGGCAGCTTTCCCCATCCCCCCACTTGCTGGGCAAAAAATTAATTATAACCAAAACTGAAGTTTTATTTACAAGATTTCTTTTGGAGCATAACATACCTCTTGCTAGCAGTGTGTCATGTTAGACTTTTTATTCAAGAAAATGCTCCCAGACTCCAAAATTGCCCAAGAGGTATGCATGTGCTTCCACAAAAATGACCTATTTTAAATAAGGGGCAATCACATCGCAAGACCTTTAAAATTTACAAAGTGTGATTGAAAACCATGAATGATATTTTGGGTTGGCACTGGATGCTAGTTCTGATTAATTTGTATTTTCTAATCTTGGTTATATATGAACACCCAGAAACCAATGACACATTTATTGAGTTTTTAGATATGGTTTCTTGCACGCTGAATAAATCTCAGGAATTTTGATGCAGTCCAGAATGTGCTATCAAAACGCCATGTAGACTGGAATAAATATGCTATGTATTCAACAGACAATGCTGCAAACACGCTATGTAAGCATAACAGTGTGTTGTCTTGAATGAAAGCCAAGTAACAAACCAGGGAGCGTATGCCATGGGGTGCCCCAGCCATCTTGCTCCTTTAATGGCAGTGCATGGGTTGAAATCACAGCAGAGGAATGCTAAGGGTTTGATCACAGACAAATCGGGAGTCTGATTCTTTTTCTTGCACACCCCCAAGTTTCACCTCACTTAAAAACGACTTACTTACAAAATCAGACATAATTTAAAATTATCACAGTACGTTATTACTGAAAAATTGCTTACTTTCTCATTTTTATCATTATTATAAAAAAGACCCACTTGTAATATAATTATTGTACTTGCATTTCAATGTATAGAATATAGACCAGTATAAACAAGTCACTGTCTGTATTAAATTTTAGTTTGCACTGACTTCACTAGTGCTTTTTACGTAGCCTGTTGTAAAATTAGGTGAGTTGATGTACCCCCACCCTATGTGGTATCCCTGGTTGAGTACAGCTGATCTAATTTGACCTCCTGCACATTGCACACCGCAGAAACTCAACCACTGACTCCTGAAATAGACTGTTAACCTCTGGCTGAGTTACTGAAGTCCTCAAATCATGGTTTAAACATTTCAAGTTACAGAGAATCCACCATTTACACTAATTTAAACCTGCAAGTGACCTGAGCTCCATGCTGCAGAGGAAAGCAAAAAACCCCTAGGGTCTTTGCCAATCTGACCAGAGGGAAAATTTCTTCCTGACCCCAACAGGGCAATCAGTTAGATTTTGAGCACGTGGGCAAGCCCCAACAGACACACACCTGAGAAAGAGTTTTCTGTAGTAACTCAGAACCCTCCTCATACAGTGTCCCATCTCCGGCCATTGGGGATTTTTTGTTTTGTTTTTGTTTTCTCACATACATACTTTTGTTCTATGTAAAACAGGCAGTAAAATACAAACAAACAAAAACCCTGGCACTTAACAGTCATTTCACAAATTGGCAGTGAAGACAGATAAAGAAACATTTATTGGGCTAAATTTTTCATTAGCTTTGACATGTTATTGTTTTAAGCATCATACTAAATCTTCCCCAAAAACATAATTATTTATTTTTATTGTATGCTGCTTTGGCCACTTAAAAATGTTCGGAGGTGCAGTTAGTGGGCCTGGGTTGTCAGACCTAGGGGACAGAGCAGGAGTCATGCCTAATGGTCAGAGCAGAGGTTCACAACCAGAGACCACATCAGGTGCCAGGCAGAGGGACAGAGCTGGAGACAACATCAGGGATTAGGCAGAGGAGCAGGGGTCTGGAGTAGGTCAAGACAGCAGGGACTAGGCGTAGATGGGGGTTTGGGATGGGAGAAAAGGAACCAGAAGTAGAGAAGAAAACAGGAGCAGGCAGGAATGTGGGCTCAGGAGTCAGGTAAGGAGGAGGGGTCTGTAGTCACAGCCGGCGAAGGATTCCTTTAGTTATGTGACTCTGAAACTTATTTGATCCTGCCCCCTTCTTTGTGTCTATAGTAGTTTACACACACACCCTGCCTCATCGCACTGATTAAAAACAAAATCCAACTCTCACTAAAATAGTAAACAGTAAGGCATTGATTCAAAGAGAGCCAACACTCCATTGTAATAAGAGCAAAAGCAAAACTGCAATTGTGGTTGGTGCAATTAAATATGTACACTGCATTGTCGCAAATATTAACGTACAGACAGCAAAACCTTTGTATAATGCTATGCAAGCTTAACAGAAGCCTGTCAAAATACATAGTGCCATCTAGAATCAAATGCACAGTGCCATCTGAGAATCTGATCGGTCTGGGGGAATCAATTTGCTAGTTATTTATTGCTGTGGGTAAAATATGCACAATAAAGTTCTCCCTCACAAAGCTTCTCATTCCCCCCCTCAGAATACGTTCTGTGGTTCCCTCTCCCCCAGTTTGAGAACCTCTGCTCTGGTTGCTCAGACAACTTCCTTTTGTTGTTTGTAGGTATATAGATAGTACTCATTAGCCACTCAGGGCTGGACGTTTCTCCCCATCTGGAACTTTGAGGAGGGGGTCCTCTCCATGGTCTCCCCCTTTCTCCTCCTCCCCTACCCCTGGCAAGCCTGCAACAACCTCAAGCCCCAACCACAAGGCAACTCCACAATCCATTCCCCCAGCAGCCACTTACAGTATCTAGAGAGAGAACAGGTACACATAAGATTGATAATATTGCACGCCCCCTCATTCTCACATGACTCAAAACCTCTCTCACACATGTGCATTGCGTTTGTATGTTGGTGGGCAGGCAGCTGCTGTATTTTCAACAGTTTTGAGCTGTTATTGCTTAAACTGTGAAAGTGGGAACACTGCAGCATCTTTAGCTGGACACAGAATTTTAACATTAAAGATCCCCATGTATTGTGATGATAATGCAAATCTTTAGACCCAAAACCCAGCAGATTAAATTATTTTTCTGGCAACTGGCAAATCCATTAAAAAAAAAAACAGCCAAGCTGGTCAAATAGTGGCCCAGTGATAACCCTACTGGGGAACCTGTGGGCTCAGGTTCGAGGCCTATGATCCCTCACAGGAGGCATGAGACAACCTAGAACTAATATGACAGACAAGTCTCAACAACCATACCATACTACATTTCTGAGTGTGCAGAATCCATGGGCTCAGTTCTGCTGTCTGTAACTACTCTCAAACCTCTAGACAACTGTTCCAGCAGCCAGGACAGGACATAAAAGAGTTTTGATTTTGAACATACTAGTGCTATCACAAATAGTTGTTTAACCTCCTGATTAACCTCACACTGCAGTCTAGTAGAGGATTAACCCAAAGTATAGTTCAGCTAACAGTTACTTCTTTAGGTTATATATAGGCTTGGCAGAATTGAATTTTTATTTTTTCCATAATTTGACCAATCTGTTTATTCTTAAATAGAAAAAAATGCTTATCTATTTGAATGTTCAGTTTTGGGAGATTTTTCGGAGGTCAGACAATTATTGAATGACAGTATATATATTGAGCTTCAAAAAGTTTAAGCTTTATAAGCATTACTACAAACTGAACATCACATGTCAAAAAATATACCAAGTAAATATTCTTAAACTAAGTTCACAAGCAACTTTTTTTCCCTCACTGTTCCTATCTGTAAACTTCTATTATCACTGGAAATATTTTTCCATCAATTTGCTTGTTCATCGATTTTAAAAAAAACCCAACAACCTAATCCTTCCAAGATGCGTTGTATAGAAGAGGTCTGTGCTGTGGATTGGAAGGTTCTGGGTTCAATCCATACTGACGGTGCACGTGAGGAAAATAAATAAATATTTGATTAAATGAAGAGTTTCACAATGCATATGCCCAAGACAGCAAAAATAAAGTCAGATAGGAAGTGCCAGTATTCAGGTGACCTAGATGTTTGACTATACAGTTATGTTCTTTTAATATAGTCTGTGCTCCTATATCACAAACTCACCACCGTGCTTAACATAAACTGGCAAACTAAGTGGAGGCCCAGAGAATTGTACAGGTGATTAAAAATAACTGTTAAACTGTAGCAATCCAACAATCAGCATTGTGGCATGCTAGCAGGACACAATGTGCATGCAGTTTGCTATGCTGCTGGCCTGTAGAAACAAAGCTTCATTGCCCAGACTGTTAAGCTGGCTCTGCTTGATAAACATATAAGCAATTAAAAAAAAAAAAAAAAAAAAGGAATACTTGAGAGTTTAAACAGGATTTCTCTGTACTCACCCCACATGTGCCTCTTGTCAGCAACAAGTACATAATCATAGAGGCCCATGATTTAAACTTAACATAAGTGCCAATACACATCACCTACTCAGTCATTTGTTTAGACAGGGAGCTAACTGCAGCTGTCCTTGAGAAGTGGAATCAAGTTATTCCCATGGACAACCATGGCTTCTAATCATGGACAAGCACAAAACTAAGCTTGATCCTCATTCTTGCTGCTTTCACTTCCCCATTCAAATGTTTTAAGTCAAAATGGAGAGCTAATAGACTAACATTTGCAAAAAACCATGCCCCTTCCTGTAGCTGAAACATTTGTTAAAGGTTTTTAACTTACTGCTTGTGAAGAAATTGAGAAAGAATAGTTTCACTAAAAGCTTTGCAAATCCAATTAGATTCTATTGTATTAGATCTGCCTCACCCAGGCAGCACTCCACATCTCTTAACTAAAATATAGGTATGAGTCACATAGGATGCAACATATTCCATGGAGTGTTAATGCTGTCTATTTATTTCATGATTCCTGTCCCCAGTAGTATCCATCCAGCAATAGACCTCTTTGGCTTTTCATTTTGTTTGCACTTATTATTTAAATACTTACATTAATATCATATGAAAATGAAATTAAGTTGAAAAGTGCAAAATGAGGCCTGTTTTTGGTATTTGTTTTTATTAAAAAGCTTAAGAATTACACCTAATAATTGGACATTTTGATTCCAAACCAACAAAGCCTATGATCAGTATGCAAAAGCTTGCACATATTGAATACTGTTCAATAAGTCTCATTGTCAGTTTGCAAGGGCATCTAGGCTTTGGAGATAAGGTATTGAGCTAGGAGGAAAAATCTAAATTATTTTGAAGTACTTGTGGAAAACAAAGCACTAAGAGGCTTATTTTTCGTTTAACACGTCATTAAATATTAAAGCCATAAGTTCCCAATTGTGCTGGAAAATGTGACTTTACAAAAATGGAAAGACAAATATAGTTTTAAGTGTTGTTAAAGTTTTAGATATAGAGTAAATGGCCAAATTCAGCACAGGACACTAAGAATTTTTTTCCTTTTACTAACAGAAGTCTATTTGTATTATGTTCTTTAAACCACTGAGCTGACGATGCATTGTAGTCGTACCTCCATTGAAAGTCATGGACTCTTTCCCAAGTATTAAATTTTAATGGTATTAACTTAATTGTCATTTATTACAGGGATACACATCATACTTTTATTTCTGTTGGTGGTGGTTTGACAGAATACTTCTGAAAGACTAACATCTCACGTTAACATTGTATACTTGAGCATTTTAATAATGGTTTCTCTTCATTAAAGGGAGAGCCAGATTAACAGTACCCCTTCTCTTCTAAGTAACTTGCTTGAAGTTATGAGAACGATAGCTGGGTGTGTAATCATTTGCCTGTCCTTTGAAAATCTGAGATTGTGAAAAGGTTTCCCCAGCCCAAATCAGGTTGAAGACCAAAAGATCTTGAAAATGTTCATGAGCCCAGAATCTTAAGTGGTTTGAGTCAATTGAAATGGTTTGTTTTGGCTTTTATTTTAAAAGGCTTTGTGTGCGTTTGTTACTTGTTTTCTAAACAAAGTAATTTTGAATAAAAAAACCAATTTTCATTTAAAAAGTGTTAAAGAAATGTTTTAACAATTTACTCCCAAAATATTTGAAATCAAGAAATTAATCAAAACTGACTTATGGATTCAGACATTTTCAGTTTCCACAAATTGGCATTTTCCCACAAAATATTTTACCCAGTAAGAGCTGTCAGTTCTCAGGTCAACTGCATCTCTACCCCCTCCATGGTCTGTTCGCAGGTGTCCCTTTAAGTCTCTGGTGTCCAGATATCACCTCTCTATTAGCAGGTGCTTGTATCCCTCTCCCTCCAGACAAGGAATTTAAGGTTGCAGTTCTCCTGCAAGTCACTGTACTTAGCAGTTCTGACTTGAGTCCACTGCCTGTTGCCCTCTCTCTTGCAGGAGCTAGGACAGTGGTTACCAGCGATCAGCCAGCTTTCACAGAGCACAGTACATTTATTTTGGAACAAAAACATGAAAGAGAAAAACATATCATAAAGCAATCAGCAGTTCACAAACACGCTAACTTACCAGCTGTCAGCCATCTGCCACATGGAGATCCGATCAGGTTCCAGGCCTTCAGACTCTTCCACTGTGATTTTTGTTCTCTTGGTTACTGTCTCATGACAGGTTTGGATCAAAGTGAGGGAACTCTCAGCCAATTAAGGCTGACCCTTTTACCACAAGCTCTTTCTTTGTCCTTGAACCTGCTCTGAATCAGCAAAGGCAATTCATCTCAGGGAGTGGTCCTTCTCTAGAGTGGTTTACCTGTCCTAGGGTTTACAGTAGTTATCCACCATTGATTTGAGTTTCTGGAGGAAGCTCAGTAACCCTTCCCCCTTCGTAGCTCCCAGAGATACATATAACAAATATAGACACCCAAGTTCATTACTAATCCTGCTGCCTATGGCATCTGGCACATCTCATGGTAATCATCCTTTGAAGTTTGTGTTTCTAAGATCTCACCTCTGTCACCAGAACTATAATCAGTGGGCATGTACAAACTGTCCCTGGAAGTACTTTCTACCTCAGACACAAGACCCCTCTGTTGTGGCAACCTCACTCCAAAGTACTCTCCCTGACAAAGTACTTCCCTCCAAGCTTTGTAGTAGTAGCTGGCGATGCGAAACAGGGACAGCTTCAGTACTTATGTCCAGGAGAGATGATCAAGACCTTTTCAGGCTTGTTCAGCATGGAGTCTGCTGCATTATATTATGGTCCCTTAGATCTATATTGCTGTGCTTACGTCGGAGTGTGCAGTAAGGGGGCTATGAAAGATTCTGCACTGGCTTCAAGGTATATTACTGTGCCCACTGCATGATTGCTCTGGAAGCAGTCTGCGAATAGAGTTGGTTGGAAACGTTCCACTGGAAAGTTTTGTATCAGAATGTGCCAGCGATCACAATCACTAACTTTCACAGGAAAGTGCTATTTTCACGAAATCTTTCCGGCTGCTTGCCCCATCATGGGCTGCCACAGAGCTGGGACCCTAGAAGTCCTGGCTGCACCTGTTCAAGCCAGGGCTGTCAGGGCTTCTCGGTAACCCACCAGGTGGGCAGCCAGGGCGCTGAGCAGCCTTGCCAATTTTATTTAGAATGAGTCATCATGGAATGTTGTTTTGATTTTTCTAACCAAAATTTTGGACTCACCTGTTCTGAGGGAAATTGTGAAATTGTCAGTTTTAATTTTAACATGAAAACAACTTATTTTGGAATTCTTTTGCAGATAGGGAAATCCAGGTTGTGGCCAGCCCTTTTTGGGAATCCTATTGCCCTATCCCCTGATACACCTTTTAAAATGAGGCATGTTTTGCTTTCTACAGTGACAGTTTAATCAACATCCTTCTTGAACTGTTGACAGAAGAACTAGACACACTATTTGGCACTGGTGCAACTACTATTGGAATAAAGAGGTAAAATAAGCTCTTTACTCCTATTAGATATTCCCCTGTTTATACATTCAAGGATTGCATTAGCCTTTTTGGCCACAGTGTCACATAGGGAGTTCAAGTTTCATGACTCTGAAAAGATATTTGGGGGACAGTGCTTCCCAGGATAAAGTCCTCTATCTTATAGGTACTTGTCGTCATCTTATTTTATCATGTTTTATTGCATCACTACAGCCATTCTATTTTCTTCCTTTTAGCCTACTGCCACTGGGCATGCCATCCTACTGTTGCAGAGCTAATTCATGGCATCTTGCAGAAGACAGATTTTGGATTTCTCCTTATATGAAGCTTCAAATCCTGCTTGCACATAGAAGGGCTGAATAGTTAGAGAAGCATATTTTTAATGGTGTATTCAGTAGTTTTGCTGCATGCTGTAAAAGGAAGAGAGGGCCAATGAACAAGATATTCATCAGCGGCTGGAGACAACGGATGTTATATAAACAGTTTTCACAGGGGAAGGTCAGGTATTCAGTTTATATTTTATAGATCCCATATATCAAAGTATAATTTTAACAGGAATAATTGGAAGCTTGTCTTATTTTTCCCTGCTGCCACTTTCTTTGGCAAGTAGTCAGTCAAATTTGGCAGAGGACAAAATCATCATATGGATGCTTTTGTCCTTTCAGCATGTAATATTTATATGCTAATCAGTCTTCTTTGAGATGGTATATGTGTCTGTTAAGGCTGGATTCCACACAGGCTTCTTCAACCCACAGTTTGAAAACGGACCTGCACAATTGCACACTAGTTCTCTAATATATCACAGTGTATTTTGTAAAGCCTGCTCACATTGCCAACCTTCATGTGCCATAGTGCACCACCTCCACTTACCCTCATCAGGATAACTCACTCTAATGTTTCCAAGTTTATCTCAAGGGCCTTAAATGATTGAACTTTTATCTGCTTGCTTTAGTATAACAAACTTTGTTACTCGAACAACAATTATACACAAAGTGCATACAGCCTTTAACTCGATGTCATCTGCCTTCCCTTTCTGACGTAGAAGTAGATACCTGATTTACAAGGATAGGCTTTATATATTCTAGGAAGTGTTTGAATTTGAGGTTTTTAGGCTTAAAAAAGCATTTTGTACTTCAACGGACATATCTTCTATACACCAGTATTTAAAAAGTCATCTTATGTTTTGTTCAGCTTGGTGTGTGAGATACTTTTTGTCCTTTGATACAGTTGGGTAGGAAGAGTCTACTTAAATATGTTTCCTTCCTTTACAATGACCTCCATCTGACCTGGTGCCTCTTTCACTCCCTGTCATGATTAATATTGTGCCTTATAAACATCAGGGAAAGCTATACTCGCACTACAGATGGATTCAGTTTTCCAAGATGGAGTGTGGAAAATGATATTTGTCTTCTGCCATGATAACATTCCCACAATTAAGACTGAAATGGTTCCTAATGCTAGTAAAGGTTATTCTTCATTCTCTGTGTAAGTTTAAGGCCAAATTTGAGATATTTGGCTTTAAAACTGCTAAGAATATATGGTTTGGGAAATGCAGTCCACTATGTCTGACTTTTTATTGTCCACTGGGTATTTTAAATTCAGCTTCTTTTTGTGCAGCTGAAGAATACAGAGAAGGAGATGAATAGCTCAAAATGTTAGGTATTGTCAAATCTGTTAATACTAATATAGAAAATAATTCATTTTGTATGTATGGGTTCACAGGAGGTTTTGTTGAAATCTTCATTGACTGTTTTGCCAAATCATAATATTATGGTATGTACACTCCTCATCATAACATATGTACAATCAATATCAAGTTGTTTTTAGTGCAAACAGCTGTTGCATGGCTTTTACCAAAATGATTTGCAATTAAGTTCATATTCTATTTCTTTCCCTTCATCATACACATTTCCTATTATTTTTCTGGCTTCGTTGCTCTTTTAGAGTTCTGGGAAATACAAGGAGAACCCGGAACAGGTGCAGTATGCTAGCAATGGGACAAAAGGGGGTTAAAAAACAAAAAAACCCACACACTTCTTTGTAGGAAAGAGATGCCAACATTTCTCTGGGAACTCACTGCTGATCAGTAGTGGATCTCATTTAAATTTCTCCTGCGATTGTGGGTGCTGAACATCTGGAAATGGCCGGATTTTCGATTTCTCTGCATGCTGTCAGCTGTTAACTAATAGTTAAACCCTACTCTCCTTGATAAAGAACTTCTTTCTTAGTTCAGACTGGTTTTCACTGACTTTGCTCTTCATTTCGTCTCAACCACTGCATGCCAAGAGTCTCATAACAGGGGTGGCCCCGCATCTCTCAACCACAACTGTTATATAGCTAAGAGTACAGCACTACATGAGTGCATGCTGTACATGATAGAAACACACCAGGAAAACTGGTGAAGCAGCCGCCCTAGGATCAGGTCAACACAAAGGGCTTGTTTTCACTTCCGATCCACAGCGCCTAGCCCCATTTCTCTACCTTGGCAGCCAAAGATTTAGAACAACAATGTGGCACACTGTCCCCCCTCTAGTGGTGGCAAGGCCACCTAATGATTGATGAGCCTGCTACTGCGTTGACTGAGAGAGAAATGTCTTTTAATTCAAAGTCGCAGATTTGATCCCTGCCAAAATGTCCAAAATGGTTGGCATTACAAGTGGTGGCCTGTCAAAGGAATTCAACTGAGAAGTTTCTGATGCTCACTGACAAGGCTTTAAGACAAAAACTTTGTTGTGTGTTAACAGCACCTAGCAAGATAGGTCCCAGGTCCTCAATGGGACTTCTACTAATGCTGTATTGAAGTGTTTTTAAAAGCTCAAATGAAAGGCACTGTATGAATTGCCACCAATTGAAAATAATAAATATAATACATAGCTTTTATATAGCCCTTTTCATCAGTGGGTGTGAAAACATATTAAAAGGAGGTCATTATCATTATCCCCATTTCACAGATGGGCAAATTGAGTTACTGAGAGAGGAAATGACTTGCTCAAGGTCACCCAGCAGGCTAATGGCAGAGGTGGAAGTAGACCCCAGGACTCCAGAATCCCACTCAGGTATTCCATCCACTAGGCCACATACCTGCAGTCCTAATACTTTGCCATCTGGGTCATCTTCACTTTTGCCAATTGTGATTTAGATGGAAGAGCTCTTACCTGAATGTAATGACTCACATTAAAACCAAGGACCACAAGAATCTTAAGCAATAATCTGGGTAGCAACTCAAACTAACTTGTCTACAAATCTTTATGTCAATTATCTTGAGATGCTGATATTCTCTAAGCAGCATCTGACATTCAATGCAATTAATTAGGTTAGAACTTTCACCTCTGAAGGCAAGTTCAGTGCCATTCCTCATTGCCGCAGGATTAATCCCTGAGCAAGTTGTTATGTCCGAGTAGGAGCGTTTCTTGACAAATGAAACTATAAAACAGTTCAAACTACACATTTTTCATCAGTGTAGACAAAGCATTATGGAACAACAGGGTCAGAAGCAAGTGAATGCTCTGCATAAATACTACTCAATTAAACAAAGTTTCTGTGAGGACAGAATGACTCAGAAAACATATATCTGAGTTTCAGATGACCAGCTTTCTAACCCAGATTAGTACATTTTAAACAAGAGTTCTTGTTCTAGAGCATTTTGTTTTACAGCAAGTTTTGGAATTGTCGGAAAAATTCACTCAAGTGAAGTGTTTTAGTACTTTATCATGTATCTGTGTTCACTTGGTATAGAGGTGTTTGTGTGTGAAGAGTTTTGAAGGGGCTGGATTTTTTTTTAAACTACTAGCAATGCAAAATTGGTGGAGAAAAAACTATTTCATTTGTTTCAGTGTGGAATTTTGTTTTTTTATGTGTACATACAATTACACAAATACGTCAAAATAGAAGGAGTGCACATTTATCAGTGCTTTTCTATTTATGTTTGTCATAAGAGGAAAACAATGAGAATGGACACATCACAGTAGAAAAAAGTGCATGAAGGGAAGATGTTATTAAACATAAGCACTCAGGTATCAGTGCACAATAAGGCTCAAGTATTTACATTTCAAAAAGTTAAGATGTCATGTGACCACCACAATATTTCCGAACAAATGATACAAAAAGATCTGGGTGTTATTTACTGAAGCTAGAACATATAAGTACTTCTGTATGTTAACTGGAAGGGCTTCTATAATGAGAATGCACATAATAGAAAAAATAAATTCACACAGGTGCTGAAAACAAGTGATATTTCGGTTCAAGGCATAACAGAAGTGTCTGCTCACATACACATGGTAACATGACAAAACAATACTAATGCAAGCCCATAGAAAATGTTATGACAGGTGTCAGATAGACAGAATTACGTCAACATAAATCTAGTGAGACCCATTTTCACATGCAAAGAAAGGCAAAACAATCGAAGTGAGCCATGACAATAGAAGTCTTCTGCCAAAAATGGGTCCAAACAAGACTCTTGTGTATTTTGCACATTTAGTTGCAATTTATGCTAACTATATTGTAGTGCTTTAGGAGCATGTGTCTGCACTATGTTTGTTTCAGGCTAATGGTCTTAAGTCCCTCTACCTTCTTGAAGTTTTAAATTCACTCAGTTGCATAAAGTATGTGTATTCCTATTTGCTTTGTTTTGCTTACTTAAGAATACATGGGATCAAGTGGTGCCACAACATCAGGCAGAGAGAATGCGATCTAGCAAACAGGACTCACAAGCAATGTTAGGAGCTACATAGAGAATCTGGACTTGCCAACACCTACCTGGAGTCATTGTGTTCATTTCCCAAGTAATTTCCTAGGGTTGGGGTTGGGCTGCGCCCTTTGCACTCAACCCGGCAGCATGCTGCATACATCCAGTTATGGAAATTTCAATCCTCCATCAGGGTTCCAGGATAGTCCACTCCTTCCAGAGATGCCAATAAAGGACAGGAAACAGATACAAATTAACTCCGATGGGCATGGTAGGACTGTTTCCTGGTAAACTGTGGCCAAAATCAGGTTCATAAGCCAGTCTGTTATAGGAGTACTATAGTAGTTCAATTTTGGGCCCTCTCTTACCGCAGGAAGGGGGCTATCATTAGAGAAACTCCTGCCTTCAACCAACCCTTCTCTAGGAGTTTAAGACTAGAGATCTGCTCTCCTCTCTGCATCAGTGTCCCCAACTGATGTCCCCAACTGTGTCCTCCCCTTTTAATCTCCTCCCTCCAAGTTTGATATCTCACATAGGTGTGGTGGGGCATGGCAACATGAGCTTCAGCTATTGTGGGCTCACTTGCCTAGTGTAGTGTTTGTATACCCATCAAACAAGTAAGGACAGGAGACAAGGTAAGTGCCTGAGGAGGACTTGAAGGGACTATGAAACTTCAGAGTAGCTCACATTAAGGCCAGGAGGAGCAACAAGTAGGTGAGTATTGGATCAAGAATATTAAGGAGAGACATCCAGAACTGTGGGAAGCATTGTGGCTAGGGACCTTACACTCTTAGCTTCTACACCTCAGGCAAGTCCACAGTGGTAATCCTTACAAAAAACCTAAACAAATGTTATCTCAGTATATAAAAGTATTGCTTTTCCTTATTATAAGGAACATGCAAGGAGTTGCTTCCAAACCATGAGACACAAACAAAATTAGCATGTTTAATTATGTTGTGTATATGTCCGATCAATTATGGTTCTGTAGTTATGTAGCCTCACAAAAATGTGTGCTTTAGCACAACATTATGCTAAGCTTGGGTTAAACTGCAACTAAAATCAGAAGGACTTTTATGCCTCCCAATCATATGTTCCATACAGACCACATCTTACACAACAATTTGGTGTTAAGTTCTGGAGAGTTGACTGAGTTTCATTGTTACCATTTCTCTACATCTCTTCACTTTTAAAGCTACAGACAGCCTTTGTACTGTAAATCCAACTGTGGAACTCTTTAAAGCTTAGCTTCTCAGTCAGGGTTCAAGCTATGTTAATGTGTGATACTTTGGGTACCTCTTAGGCAAAAGCAAGTGCAGTACTTTTAATAGAAAAAAGTATTTTACCATTCAACTAGAGTGAAGCTTCTCTTTCTAGCTTTCAGACAGACCTATTTGCTCTTGATCCAGAACTAAACACTGTTAGTTCAGCATTTTAAAAAAGTTTTTAAAATAAAAACACCATCAATTCGAAGCTGCTCTGAAGTTTGGGGTATTTTAGTAGACTTCCCAACAAGGAAACTGGACAGAATTCCAAGTGAGGTAGTCAAGTGCAATCACAGACATATGTGCAATCACAGACATCTCTACTTTAATATATAGGTACTAGCATGTCATGCAGATTTAGTGCAGTATCCACAACCTGAATGGTGAGTTCTATGCAATTCTAGAAATTTAAAATCCGTTAAACCTACACATTTTATTAGAAAATAAGTGTTGTGAGCTTTCTGAACCATGCCATAGAATTCTAGCAGGGACCTTTCTATTAAACTTGGTAAGATAGTTTAAGATTATAGAAAGCTTAACTTTTAATACCAACTTTACTAGTGTATTTCTGTAAGCAAAGATATATTTAAGACAAACAACATCATATAGAGACCCACATGGACTTAATATTCTCTGACAACCCAGGAGCATCCTAATTGTGTCTAATTTTGAAAAGCAGATCATTTAACAGCAATTTGTTTCTTTAGTTTCCCCCTTCATCCCAGTTTTCAGGTGGTTATTCCCTTAAAGCCTCTATTCTAATATTAAGCTCCTAAAATTTGTGTCAGCTATGTCCACTGGATCACCTTTCCCCACCATTTTAATAATACTTTGAAAAATCAGTAACCAATTAGAAAAATAGAATTTGCCCTGGCAACATGCATGCTCTTTGACCTCATTGACTTATCTTCATGTTTCACTAGCTCATCCTTAGGCTGTGAAACTCAAATGCACTGCTACACGTTGCTAATCAAAGAATGCATAGCAAAAATATTCCTTTGACTAAATGTTAGAGCTGACCATATCTGAAGAACAGTTAATGTGTATTATTTTGGATTAACTTGAGTGTTCATGAAAAGAGCCAAATGTTAAACCCTGAAGACTGCATTCCCTTGTTTGTCCACACAATATGGTCAGAAATTATAATGGCTGTACAGTTTTCCACAAACTGCTGTGATGTGCCTCAAAACTTTTTCAGGGAACCCATGTCAACTTAAACCCTATCCTATTTTATCTTCTCTAGCTACCTCCACTTAGACTGCTTACAAGATTTTAACTAATGGTGGACAAGTTAATGAAAAGATTGACCGAGATAGTCACTTCATGTGACATACTAATCAGCCATCTTAAGGCCATCTTCTTATTAAAACTTTCTGTCAATACTGGCGTTAGTCAGATTTGGAACAGTGACCTACAGGTAATAGGTTTTTTAACTTCTTTACAATCCACATTACTGCCTAGTCCAAAAGCTCTTCACTTTTAGAGCAATCTGCTTTTATCAGATTTTTATAATCAAGGGAGCTAGTGGTATTCATCCCACAAAGCAAAATGTTTGAAATCCTTGTGGGTAATTTCCACTAATCGCTGAAACGTTAACAGTCTTGGAAATCAGTGAGCAATAATTATCCAAATCACTATACCCCCATCTGATAGGTGATAAAGCAGATAACACTGTTTAGCTTACATATTTAACTTATATTTATGACCCCATTGCATCCACACCAGCACTAACCCAATTTAGACCAAAGCTGTTTAAGAGTGATTCAGTCATTCAAATATAATCTACTCCAACCTATTCTTAGAATGATGAATTTTAAAAATTGGGCTAAAAGTCCAAGTATATTACCAAGTATTATATGGAACTGTTGTTGGAGTACAAATAGGTTGGCATTTTGTCTGAACTTTCCCAATATATTTAATGCAAACTTCTAGTAAAGCTAATGGATGCAGGATGAGAGTAGATTGCGTTTATGAACTGCCATAATCTGTAGACCTTGCCTACAAACAAACAAGTTTTACCACTTCAACTCTTCTGGTATAGTTAGACTTTTACAATCCTTTTAGTTAGGAAGGTGAATAAACTACTGCAGTATAAAATACCTGTACACTAGTATAACAGTTCACACTATAGGGGTTGTACTGGTATAATTGTTGTTTTTTTAAATCACATTCCAATCTGAAATAGTTATACTAGTACATTTGGTGTAGACCAGGCTTTTGCCGAGGGGAGGGGGGGGTGGAAGGAGGAGGAATCTTCTATTGCTAGATTGACTGTGCAATTTCTACCTATATAAAAGTGAAATACACTTTCCCTTATCTCTATGCTAAATGTGGAAACATATTAAGATATTTACAGCAGTAACTTGATTGAGGCTTCAAATTGCAAAAGTAGAGAGATATCATGTGGCATGTTCCTAGAATTTGCAACAGGCAGCATTTGCATCTCAGTGGTCCATGATTTATACAGTGAAGTCTTATCTCAAGAAGATACAAGAGAGCTTACTCTTTCAACGCTGTATAAACCATTATCACACAAGTGAAGACATACAGGTAGGCCTGAGTAGTAATTGACTAAGCACACCATATAGTGACTGGCTTAGTTTAAATTTAAGTTCTGGCCAGTGCAGGCTAAACTTCATTTATATAGAAATACTATGTCTTTTTAAATTATGACTCTGACAAAACACTTCCAGTTATATTGATGACATTTTAAAGGATAATGTTTGTGTTGGCTGAATGTCACTATGAAGTAAAGACTCTCAAAGACATAGTTATGGCAAAATATTTTCTTACAAAATGCTTAACATGAAATTGATTAGATATGTGCAACTCATTTATTATTCACACAGGTCCCAGAACACCGGCTCCCATGTCTTCAGGTTTATTAATTTATCTTTATATGGCAGAACGTACCAACTACAACAATTGAAAACTCAGTCTACCTTTATTTGACAAAATTATATTTGGCAAAATAGGTCATGGAAACTTCAATGTAACAGAGGTACTATATTGTGATTGTTGGATGTGTAATAGATTGTTGAGACACCTATCAAGTTAAAACACATTCGTTTTATGAGCCACTGATGATTAGATTTGTTATGCCGGACTAAAAAGTGGCCCCAGTCAAATACATGAGACATGAGTATTTGGGTCCTTGCTTCCCTGATTTAGTAGTTGTCCTACCATCAATAGTTTTAATTGGAAATACAACAAAGTTGTAGAAGTTCAGATTCAAAACGGGAAGTTTGAGCTAGTGTCATGTGATATCAACCATGGAACTCATCCATTAGTACTTACCATGGTGTTGAGAAGGAATACAACTCTTTGAGGTGTCAGAACAACTACTCCAGTATCACTATGTTTTCAAATCTTTTACTGTATAATCTGGGAATACTGCAGAACATCTTTATGACTCTGATCCCATAGTGGAAAGGTCATACTTGTGTCACAGCGCCTCACAAGCTTATCTTTCAACCCTCAGAGGGGAGAAACCTGTAGGATTTCCTAACCACACAGAACTGCAGCTGTGTTCTGCTTTATATCACTTTTTTAAAAGTGAGAGAGATTGTGTGTACATGACATTATATAAGAACAGTAAGATTGAGACAGGACTGTTAATGAAAATAGGATTTGTTAATAAAATAAAATAGGATTGTTAATGAAATAAAATTATGTACTGTACCTTCTTCTGAATACCTGTTTTGGAACAATCAACATAGGTGTACTGAAATGTTATTAAAACTAGTTCACTAAACTTGATCAAGAAACATTTCAGTACAAAAGCATTAGGGTTAGTGTTCTGCCGTTGTCAGTTCTATTACAAATTTTTACCTTCATCAAGTTGTCAGTTTCCTCGCCTTTACCTCTTGCCCTTGAATTACATGTGGCCCCTTAATTCTGGGGGACATCTGATAATAGAGACATTACCTCAGCAAAAATAAATGTTGATTAATTCCCTTTCTATCTTGTATGCCTATCCTGGATCCATTGGCATGGGAGGACAGCAATAGATACAGCAGTAATTAATTAGGCCACTTAATTTTTCAGTTTCATCAGTGTGCCAGAACAAAGCTCTGAGTAGACCACATGTTTCATTACTAAGGCACAGCCATAAATGAAAACCAGGCACACCTTCATCCCTGTTTTATGTGCAGTCCATAGGCATTAATTGTCAAATCCCCCAATTGAGAGATACTTAGAGGGCAGTTGGAATATACCATATTCCAGCTCAATGTACAGCGTAATAGCCCTCTACAGCAAGGGGAATTAAACTTTAATCAAGTTATAGGTGCAAGGAAAATGACTGTGGTTTTACCCATCTGAAGTTATACACTAGCCTGACTAGGAATAACCTCTGCACTAAGTGCCAGAATAAACTATATGAAACCATGAATCAGAGTAGCAGAGCACGGTGCAATCTAATGAATAAGCTAATAAACTCAGCTGGCCTATAGGAGGCTGCCTGATTGGCAATACCACATGATTGGTGGAAGAGTCAGCAGACAGCTCTTACGCTCAGCAGTTTGTTGGTTGCTCAAAGCATTTTTCCATGATTGCAATAGTGTCTGTTTGTTCCAGCCTTGCTCCCACCTTGTTCTAATGCCACGCCTGCCTTGTTCTAGCCCTGCTCCTGCCTCTGATTCTTTCCAGGCAATTCTGTTCTGATCCTCGGCTCTGATTGCCAGCTACTGCTCCAGCCATTAGGCATGACTGCCCATGTCCCCATCTCTGACACCTGGAAATTTTGCTAGCTTCCAACAAGTTATGGTTTGTTTTCCACAGGAAAAGCAAACAAAAAAATAAAATGTTTGTTTCTATCTACAGGGATTCATTCCTCAATATAGTCAATCTTGAAAGATGGAGTAATTTCACAGCTCCAGTGATTCTGTACGAGTCCAGTTCCCCCCTTTGGAGCTTCAGCACTTCAAGTTTGGCAACCTAGATCCCATGTATACATATTCACAAAACTATGATTAGCATGATGCAACCCTAAAAATGAGGGACTTGCAGCTGCGACAAACTTAGCACAACTTCTATTGAGTCTTAAGGAGAAGGCTCCCTTTTGGCTCATTAAGTAGGACGGCCACCTTCTAGTATCCTCCCTTCAAATGATACTTTGCATTTTTACATTCCCAAGCAGTTGACAGTACTGGCCTGCCATTCTTAGCTGCCTTTTTAAAAAAAGTTGACTATGCCAGAAAAGCTAGTGAACGTGAAGGGTTCTCAGGCATTAAAGTTCATTTGGCATAATTCAAGCACCATTTCTAATTCTAAGAAGGCAACTATGTATGGGAAACCTGAATCAATTGTTACTGACAGCAGAAAGACATAAAAGAGGGAAAGAGTGGGAAGCATTCCAGAAACATTGCTGTAGAGCAAACGGAAAATATACATTGGCAGGAAGAGCACAGTCCACCAAAATCTCTCTTTGATACAGAGGCACAGTTATGCCCAAACCATTTTGACCTTTTTTGTGAAGGCAGACATTAAGTCCCAGAACTTTAAGCTTTCACCTGCAGAAAACAGTTCAAATTAATGTTAGCTTCCAAACAAGTAGGTTTACATATGACAGTTATATCTTCATTCTCTTAACTTTTCAAAGTAGTTTTAATAGCAAGAGCAAAGGCTTGAAGAGACTGTATTTATCTATACATGTTTTCAATCGTTTAGCATTTAAATTACTATGGAAATTATGTAATAAATCACAAAATTCATTATTTGAAACTGCGTACAATAAACCACGTTCATGCAGTAACCAAGCATTCATGTTGTAAAGCATATCCATATGCTTTGTTCTAAGCCTATGGGTCAGTCTTTTCAGGAGTGGAGCCCAAGAGAACACTGGAGCAACAATTTTAAAGTGCATTGATGTCAATATAGGGATAGATGAAATCCCCCTTATGATTGTGTTTTCTACCTTTGTAGTTTCGCTAATCTGCCTGACCATTTAACCATCACCATCCTGGTCATGCAGTCAGGAGTATATTCCTACAGCTATACCCTTCTTGTTGAAGCATGGAATTTCTATCCACAGAGATTCTATGGTATAGTTTGATTCATTTAGGATTTTTGCTTTATGCTTTCTTGCACATATAGTGCCACTCCCCACCATTGTGACCTACTTTCATTCCTACGGTTTTGTACCCTGGTATTACCATGTCCCATTGAGTGGAAAACAATTAGTTCTGTGAAGCTTTCTGTGTCTCCCCCCATCTTCTTGGGGCTCTAAAATTGGCATGCTAAGTGACAGAAACATGCTTACCCTGAAACTACCCTTAAAAGTTCTTAAGTTTGAAGTGAAAATAGTATTCAGGCACTTGAGCACAGATTGTCAGTTACCTCTGGGCTGAACAATATTCCAAATACAACTGGCAAATACACCTGTGTAGGTTGACTTGTTCTGCAGACAATATCACTGAACAAAGATGAAAAACCATGTGCAAGTTGCAGCAACTGACACACAATTGGGACAGCTGTCTTCAATTTGGCTTTGATTTGTAAGGCCAAGCACAAAGAAATATGTGGAGCTGCTATTGCTAACCCTTTATCTGTTTAATGGGTAGATTGAAAAAATGTCCAAGTTAATAATTGGATGCAGATTGTCTAAAATGCACAAGGCTTGGAATGTGCTTAAACACACACACCACACTTTACATGTGCATTTTTCCAGAACCTCTATACTTTTCCATAGATTTGGAGAGCTCCTGAATTTATGCCTACTAGACCAAACCAAGAACACACACAGACCTTGCGTTCCTGAAATTTCAGAAACCACTTAGCACCAAGTTCTACCAAAAGGAGTTTTAAGAATTAAGCTTAACAGCATTGGGCCCTTACCATTAACCCACAGTGATTTGGAGAGTTAAGGGAGGCATTTATCAAAATTAATGGATTCAGTGAGGGTAGTGGGTAAACTTCTCTCTGCCAGAAATTCAGAGCGCTCCAGTGTGTTAGATTGCAAATTTTAGAGTTGGCTCAAGCTGCCACAGAAAGGCAACTAATTTCAGTTTGGAAGTTATTTATACAATTAATATAGCGTTCCTTGAATTTTAAAGGGAGCTATTTTATGCTTCACCTATTTTTAGTGTACTGTTCCTTTTCTATTAATTACTAGGAATGGGCGTACTGGTGAGCAGAGTCAGAACCAATGTGCACTATTACCATGAATAAAGATTTTGTGTTTCACTACCTGATTCTACCCATTCAATGCCAGAACTCAATTTACCCATTTTTGCAAGATATCTAGACCAATGTTTGCAAAATGGAAGAGTTGTATTGACTATGTCTTAAGCAAATGATGCACAAAATTGTGAAGTGGAACTAGTTTAGAATTTAACTTATAACATTTCATTTTAAATCACGGTTGAGTATTTACTTGTAAGAAATAAAGCTCATTGGGAAATCATTAGCTTTTTCCTCATCTGAGGCCGCTCATCACTACACAAGACATATGTAATGTTCAGATGCTATAAAAAGTTAGAATTGTAAGCAAATAATTTCCCCATTTTGAAGCAGATTCCTATACTGGAGGGAAAGCCAGCTAGTTACTTTACATGCACAATGTTTACTTCCTTAATAGGGTGTTGAGCTAATCCACCTCCCTGATAGTTTAAATTTAAGACCAAAACTAATTTCTCATGAAAAACAGAACTGAATAATCTTGTTTTAAATATCAAGACCCAATTTAGCAGCACTAGGAATTCATTTTCCACTAACGGGAAAGTGGAAAAGTCCAAAATTGATTTCCCATTTATTAATTTCAGTGTATTGTGAAATGCTAGCTAAATGGAAACAGACAAAGCTCCCATTGACCAATTTTTGAAAAATTTCCAAAACAATTGCTTATGTAAAAGTTATAGGAAAACAGTAGCTAGTCAAGATTTCTGGACCAGTATGGTCGCCTTCTCTTTTATGACTATGCAGTGAAAATCCAACTCAATCCACAGCCAATTCAATAACCTAGGCTATACTGCTATTTGTTAGACATGTGATACAACTGTTGACCATCAGAGTAAAAAGTTGTTACACTGTTCTCTCTTCCACTCTAATTCAGAAATTTGTGCCAGAGATTTTGTAAAATTATTTTATAAAGCACATTTTGGTTTTGTGGTGAAAGTGAAAACCTTTAGTTTTAGTTATTTTGAAAGTTTGCATTAGCTACCAGTAACTTTTTGTACATAGGGGTTGATGCTTGCAGCATGGTATACTACCACCAGGGAAACTTGAGCTCTTTGAAAATGTATACTTTGCTAAATTTGTTTTCATCTATTGACCTAGTTAAATGGAGTGAGTGTGTAAATTCAGTTGTGGTTTATGAAGTCTAGCCAAGCAGATCCTTCTTTAACAGAAATATCTACTTCTGTCTTTCCAGAACGCTTATTTGTAATAAATTCTATTAAAAAAAAAGAATTTCTAGCTTTGCAGCCAAAGGAACAGAAATCAGCATCTTGATATCAGAAGATTTCTACCGGCATAGTCTAATCCAATTTCTCTCCAAAAGTTTTCTCAAATAGTTGTGGCATAATCTGCTCAAGAAGTTACCAATAGCTCCACTAAAATCTAGAAAACCAGTCCTTTGCTGAACCCCCACCCCTTAGAATGAAGTGGACCCTCTGATTGTTTCCTGTATAAATATTTTCGCCCCTGCTGGGAAAATAGAAGTAACTACTTCCTTGAAATTATCTATTAGTTTTGCTATCTTTATACTGAGAATTTTGCCACATAGTCCACATTTAACCAAAAGCAGTTTGATCAAATTTTTGAAAAGGGAAATATTTTAAAGAGGTATTATCAGCCTTCTGTGGAGATGAAGAGACAGATTTAAACAATGTACAGGATTTCCGTCAAGATATGAAACTTCCTTTAAAGGGAAGCATATCTAATGGACTCTTATTATTTAGTTCTTAAAAATGAACCTGACACACAATGGGGAGTGGGAACAGCAATAACAGCACTGGTAATTTTTGTTGTTGTTGAAGTCCTTATTGTAGTGAATGGAGTATTAACAGCCCAAGACAGTGCTGTTTTAAAGAAATTTAAGACAGGATCATATGACACTCTTATAATGGGTAGCATCTTACTCTGCTAGCAAAATTGATTGGCTTTCTGAGCAGTAAATTGGTCTATGTATCCCAGAAGGACTGACTAACTAAGTGGTCTGAGGCCTGAAAAACTGTAAGTTCTCATTAAAGATTCATATTCCAGGACTGAACAGTTTTCAATCTAGTTTCAGACTGTTTAAAACCAATAAACTAGCTATTTAAACAGTATTCAAGAACTATCATTTTACCTAGTTTATTACTGTGATATGGGCAACATGCAAAGGCAATCAGTGGTTTCCTATTATGGTATATGAGGGGAACCCTGGCAGCTCAGATCTGGACAGTTTGCTAATACTGACCATTTACTTATTCCTTGTATTGTTGGTACTAAATGAAGACTCATCAGTGAGGTTTATGACTTCAACTTAAACCTGAATTTGTTTTTAAAAAAAACCCAACAAACCCACTTTATTTCATTTACATATTACATTTCATTCAGCTTTGCCAATTTAATTTGCCACAGTTACCAGTGTAAAGTATAACCAATGTGGGGGGGGAATTAGCTGTTGACTTAATTAAATCCAGTAGCCACTTTATGCTATTTAGAAGTGCTTTACACAATGGTGAACTATGTTAATGATCACTTCACTATCCATGAAAATGCAGCCACCTCTATGTAGTCTGCAGCAACTGCTAAACTCATCAGCTATATATATCTACTAGGTTTAAAAGTCTGAGCCAAGAGCAGGCAATAATTTAGATGCCAACTTTCAAAGGAACATGTCAAAAAGGACAAATGCGATTTTGGTCTGCAGATCAGGAGCACAGTAGGAAGGTCCAATCCCTTGCTACCCAGTCCTAGTGAGAAACATAGACTGTTTTCAGTTCTGAGAACCTCAATATCAAGAGGCCTACGTTAGCAAGTTGGATGGCAACAAAAAGCAAAAAATGTGATTTATGAGAATGGTTGGATTATGAGCAAATATTTAAAGAATAAGTATGTGAAGCTGAACCAGTGTTGACTAAACAGACTACGCTAATCAACAACAATTTGATTTTCTATAAACCCATGCCTGTAGCCTCAGGGAACCTTAATAGAACTAATTGGTTTGTTAAAAATTAGTTTTCACTTTAATTAGCATGAATTTTACATTGCTAAATTGTATCCCAGTGGCACAAACAGCTGTTAAAGAAGTCAAGTGACAGAACAAACACATCTCTTAGTACTTGACAAAGTAAAAGGAAACTTACGATTAGTTCCAAACAGGTTAGTTTGCTAAGTTTATAAATTAACTCTACCACAAAAGTCTGCCCTCATTATAGGTATGTCTACATGGGGATAAAAAACCCTGGCTGGTAAAGGCCCGTTGACCAGACTTCAGGCTCCAGAGCTGAAAAATTGCTGTGTAGATGTTTGGGCTCTGACTCTAGCCTGAACCCAAAATGTCTAGCTCCAATCAGCTGACCCAGGCCAGCCATGGCTGTGCTGCAGGGCTTTTATCCGCATGTAGATGTACTGTGGCATTTTGCCGTGACTATTCATCTTTCATGGATTGCAGCTGAGAGTTCTGTCCCTCTAGTGGTGTTATGTCCCATGCAGTACATGGCAGAGACTTTATGGCAGAGTCTTTGGTGTTAGTGAAAGCTCTTACGCCTACTGCTTTCCATATACTAGAACCAGATTGCTTCCTTTTACTTGCTCCTAGTGACTAGGATTGAGAATCAGTGACGCTGTCTATGAGGTATGCAACAACAGCAACTCTACTGCATCTCCTTACCTCTTTGCCTCTTCTGATCCCACAGGGCTGCCTGAATCAGCATATAATGCAGATACAGCATTATCTGTATATGCACCTGATGTACATATCTCAGCACCTTCTACATCCCCTTGACCAGGTTCTAGGCTTCAAAAAACCTTGCTCTCGGGGAAGAGGGGCACCTGTTGGTTACAGCCCCCGTTTCTTTGCAGTGCGTTATGTAAGTCTGGTTCTCTTAGTCAGTTAACACCAATAAAGATCTTATGCCTGTCAACACCCCAAATCCTCATTTGCCTGAGTACATGGAGTAGTGTGCATGGTAAATATTGTGCATTCACTTACCTAAAATGTGCTTATATTATTGACTTCAGAGCTCCTTTTAGAGATGCTGCACTGTTAGTCTATTTTCTCTGTCTAGAAAACATCAGTTCATTAAGCATTTTGGTGGAAATATTAATTGCCCTCAAGATTGTGCTGATTATTACTAATTAGTCTTATATGCTAACTACTGCTTCAGTTAAGAAGTCAGTCCAGGAGACAAAATTGTTTGGCTTAAATAGAAACCTTACTGAATGAATTAATTATCATATTGGAGTAGTATACAGAACACTGATAGCTCACCTTCTAAATGTTTTACATAGAAATTATGATGGACAGTGAATTGTGGGGAATATAAGAATACTGATATGTAACAGTTATTATCAATACCACATGTGACATGGTCAGTGAGGTTTGCCAATACATCATATGTTATTTACTATCTTGAAGAATGTATAGCTGAATGGGTCACAGAAATGGAAAATAGGAAGCCCTGAGGATTGCAAGGCCATGGGAACCAAAATATAGAAGCAGCCACGGGGAAACAGCAGGAAGACAAGGTTGCTACCCTCAGTGTGATAGATTAGGGGTTGAACACCTTCCTGTTGCCAAGTGTTTAACTTTTGGGAAAGTATCAGAGAAAATGATCTTGCATCATTAATTATGATATGTAAGTTAGTAACAGGTATTTTGTTTTCTGTCATGCAACTAAAATGCTAGGAATGCTAGGAATTTTTACTATTGAACCCAGTTTGCATACAATGATCTGAAAATGAAATGATAACGGGTCCACAATATCACTGAACTTATTAAATAGCAATGGTTTAATACTACAGCAATCTTTGATACATCTTACAAATATATACACATCCAGTCATGGAATAATAGGTCGGGTCTTCTCATGAATCAGAAATTGGTTAAAAGATAGGAAACCAATGGTAAGAATAAATGGTAAGTGTTCACAGTGGAAAGAGTTCACAGCCAAGTCCCCCAAGGATCTGTATTAGGACCCGTGCTGTTAAACATATTCATAAATAATTTAGAAAAGGAAGTGAACAGTGAAGTGGAAAAGGTTGCAGATGATACTAAATTACTCAAAATGCCTTGATGGTGAAGAGCTACAGGGAGAATCTCACAAAACTGAGCAACTGGACAACAAAATGGCAGATGAAGTTCAACATTGATAAGCCCAAAAATATAACCCCAAACTATACATAATGATGAGTTCTAAGCTATTACCACACACAAAGTGAGATCTTGGAGTCACTGTGGGTACTTCTCCAAAAATTTCAACTCAGTGCATAATATATTAGGAACTATTAGAAAAAATAATTGAAAATAAGACAGAATATCATAATGCCATTGTATAAATCCCTGCTGCACCCACACTTTGAATATTGTGTCCTGGTCTGGTCACTCCATCTCAGAAAGGATATAGTGAAATTGGAAAAGTTCAGAAAAGGGCAACAAAGATGATCAAGAGTATGGAACAGCTTCAGTATGAGGAAAGACTAAAAAGATTACGGCTATTCATCTTAGAAAAGAAATATCTAAAGGGGGTATGATACAGGTCTATAAAAATAATGAATGGAAGGGAAAAAGTCATGAGAGAAGTGTTATTTACCCATTCTCACAATATAAAAACCAGGGATCACCCAATAAAATTAATAGGCAGCAGGTTTAATACAAACAGCAAGAAGTACTTTTTCGAACATATAATTATCCTGTGGGACTCATTGCCATGGGATATTGTGATAGCCAAAAGTATAACTGAGTTAAAAAAGAACTGGATAGCCATGACGGACCTATGCTATATGAACTTATTAGCCAAGATGATCAGGCATGACCCATGCTCAGGGCAGTCCTCAACTTCTGACTTCCACAAGCCAGGAGTGAAAGACAGGAGAGGATCACTCCCAAATTGCCCTGTTCTGCACCCTCTTCTTGAAGCTCGCTATGACCTGTTGGAGACAGGACACTGGGCTAGATGGACTATTGATCTGACCCAGTATGGCAGCTCTTCTGTTCATAATCTACAGCCTAGGACTAACCCTGAACATTAGGAAAACAAAAGTTCTCCACCTCCCTGCTCCAAGTCAATCATCAAACCCAGCAAAGAAGTTCTACACTGACAGAGAGAAATGGGAAAATATAGAACACTTTGCTTTTCTCTCACAGAGGGCAAAATAGACATTGAGATTCAGCACAAAATCCACTGTGCCAGCCTTGCCTTTGGCAGACTGTCTCACCAGGTGTTCAACACCATTACATCAGAATACACACTAGACAAAATGGTGATAATCCCCACTGTACTCTATGGCTGTGAGACTTGGGTGACCTACAGAAAACAACTGAAAAACCTTGGACACCAACACTTTCTCTGGAAGATCCTCAACACAAAATAAAAGGATTGTTGCACTAACGTCAGCATCCTCACGGAGATCAATATCTTCAGTACTGAGGCCCTGATTAACCAACACCAGCTGAGGTGGAGTTGGTATTGCATGTGCATGCCTGATCCATTCCTAACAAAACAATTGCTGTAAGCCCAACTCAGAGGAGAAAGAAAACAGGGAGGCCAAAACAAATGCTTCAAAGACACCCTCAAGACCAACATCAAGAGATGTAGCATCATCACCAAACACCGTGAGACAGTAGCCCAAGGCAGGGCTAAGTGGCAAAGACCTGTCAGAGAGACAACAATCACTTTTGAGGAAAATTGTCATGCCCTGGTGGCAGAAAGACACCCAAAAAGAAAGGACAGACAACTGCCATGCAGCAATCATGGCCCAACCCTGCATTCCAACCCCACCTGCAACATTGCCAACAAGTCTGTGGCTCAACAAAACAGACTCCTAAGTCACGAAAGGACCCATATAAAAAAAAAGCTTGTGAAAGATTATCCTTGACTCCAAGAGATCGCCAATGACAAATGGGAAAATCTGAGCGGTATCTGAAGTATCTGGGTATTATAAGAAACTTATGTTTGCATTTTAACTTCAGATAATGAAAATAGTTTCCAATAGATGCTCATAGATACAAGGTGGACGCAGACCTCCCAAATGATATTGTGCACAGTTATGGCAAATGGAACAAGTTGAATTGAAACAGAATAAAACAGAAGTTACCCTCTCTAGGTTTTACTTATGGAATCTCCACGTTTCACAAAGTTGGTTTGAATTTTCTTGACAGAGTTTCAGAGCAATTTTTCAACTCTGGCAAACAACATCAAGAATCTTAGATGTGCACAGTCCACTCTGTTCCTGGAGCCCTGGACCACTAAACCTAGAAATTCTCGATGAAGATAATATCTGTTCTTCCACAAATTGGGCCTGGCTTGGCTGTCAGATGTGATTGGTTTTGGTTATCCTTGAATATTAGTTAGTTGGGATACTAACTTTATCCCAAAAAGATCTTAGGTGAGCCATATTCATCCATGGCAACTGAAATGGAGCCTCTTTTGAGTTGGCAGTTAGCTACAAGCACAAAACATACTGAAGCGGAAGTTCTGGTTGGAAAGTTGTTCAAAGTCTCACTCCTATGGAAAATGGCCCAGAAGTTTTGTCAGTGCACAGCAGGCAAGACTTCACCTTGTGGTTCTCTTGGCTGTGACTAAGTTTTAATTGCATGGGTTATGTACCACAAAAGGATGAAGGGTTAAGTCAACCTCTGCACAGTAGACAGACAACTCAACACACCCAAAAATGTAAACTGGGAAGCCCAGTACACATTTACTAGTGCAAATCACTTGACTTCAATAAATATGCTACAAATTTGTATTTGTTAGCAGATAAATAGAACCAACATTTGCAAGATAACTCGATTAAAGAGCAACCATCCCTGTTCCCTAGTTTCCCTACTATTAGTGCTAAGAATGGTAGCTATGGCAGGGCTCTGCCCTAAAGTAAGTTGAATAGAAAACATTCTCGCTTAACTCAAAGGGAAAAATTCACACTTTGCTCCTGAAGGAGGTGTGTTGCTATCAGCTTTCTCCTGTACCTGTATAAGCCCAGTCTTCAGATTGTTTACCATTGGAGCTCCATTGGAATCAGTGAAGTTTTTCCTGCTAGGGTTTGGTCCAGCATGCTCTCTTGTAAATGGTGCTGTGTAGAACAATGTCGTAGAGTAATAGCTTGGCACAGATGTAAATACAGTGTGTTATGTGGCTTCTGCCTTGGCCATAGTTTGCTCCTCCAACTCAAGAAGTCCCACCCCTACATTTTGGGCATGAGGAAGGCTTTTACACGCACTTGAACCGCTGCCTACTCCCAAACTTGTTATACAGGATCCTGCTCCTCTTAAACACAAACAATAAGGAAGTTCAGTTTTCAATCAAAATTCCATTTGCGCTATTTTTTAAATATGTATTACTAGAGCTACAGCTTAATTTATATGTTTTTAACTAAACAAATTGGGACTAAGTTTCTACATTTTACAGCTATAATATTCAGATCTTTGGTACAATCCTCCATGTGTGCACGTACACTGTACATTAATTACACATCTGTGAACTGACCATGGGAAGTGAATGAGGCTCTTCCATAGGAAATACTTTTACACAATTCTGACTCAGAGTCAGCATTACAATCTGAGGAAAGCCTCTATTACATAATTGCTTCAGGTAATTTCTCCCTAATCATAGGATGTAAGTGATAAAGGGCAATGCATATTATCAAAGGCTGACCAAATTGGGTCAGTTTCCACACAGCCACTGCAGTTCTTGATTGGCTGTGAGCTCTCATGTTCAGCATCAGGGATGGATGGTCTGTCACTGGGATAATCAGTTCTCATTAGTATCTTTCCATGAAGTTTGGGAATTTTTCATTAACTTGATTTTCAGACTAACCCTGTATTTATGTTGTACTAAAACCTAAAGGCCCTAATTAAGACTGGGGCTAATTATCTAGTCATTGTATGGGACCATACAATATGTCACCACCACATGTACATAATCATAGAATCACAGTACTGGAAGGGTCTTCTGAAAATACTCTAGAACTTTTCAAATATTTGCAGTCCACATAATTTAGTTTTCCCACATGACTAGACATTTTTGGTTGCAGTGTTTTCAGCTCCACAGACTTCATCAGCTCCTAAGGCATTTTCCTTAAGTGTTCCTTTCTCAGTCTGTTACCATCATACTATTATCATCTCAAGCATAAGTTAGGCTACAGAACTCAGAAGGGGCTTGTGCAGAAATTTAAATTTCACCTTTTTTGGAGGGGCACATTCTGTTCCCACAGCCCCAAGCTAGAGCACAGTCTGTCTGATCAGAAATTAAAGATCTGATCTTACCTACATTTGATTAATATATCTTTACTATGGGCACTCTAGTTGACAACATTTGTCCCCAGTTTTTAGTACTAATTATTTCCCTCAAATACTTGATAAAATTATAACAGACAAAAGTTAATTTCTGTGATCAAGTAAAAGCGTCAATACACAATAGAATACACATAATCAAGGAGAAGAACCCTTTCTTTACAGCTCTCATAAGATTGCTCTAGCTAAAGCTTAGAAATAATGGGAAGTTTGATTTCAAGACCATTGATTAAAAAAAAAATGACTGCAGTCTAGTTAGACCTGCTTTGGCAAAGGATAGCTTTGGTAAAGATAGTGATGATTTGTCAGTTAATAAATAAAATCAATCATCTAATGTTATTGCACCACTCCTATGAACACCTACTCATTCCACTGCATCAGTAACTGTGCTTACCAGGACACCACTCAACTATTTTCAGGAAGTTTAAGGACTCATTTGTTTTCATTATTTCCCATTTATATTTTGCCTATGTTAAGAGTCACCGAAATAAATTTTCTAAGGGACGGGTATTCACAGAGGAAAATTGGATGATATTCATATAGCTAATTTACTGGTTAGATTGATGTACAATATGGTTCTTGCACAGCCTGCCAGTATCTGAATGCCAATATTCAACAAGTATAAAATGTTGCTATAACTGACTTGTCAAGAGCTGTGGCTTTACAATTTTCCTAAATGCTGCTCAGCAACTTCTTACATACTAAGTGCTTTAGTCTGTCTAGCACAGAGACCAGTAATACAAAGTTAAGGTTCACAGTAATGACACTGAGGGCTGGTCTGCACTGGCAGTGGCAGTCAACAGGAGATGCACAGGTCAACAGGAGATGCACAGGTCTCCTAACAGGAGGCCAACAGGAGGTACTTACATTGACGTACTGCGGTGTCTTCATAGTGCTTCATTGACAGAGATGCCCTTCCATCAACACAGCCTTACTCCTTTTGGGGAGGTGGACTAATTGAGTCGACCAGAAAGTGCTCTCCAATTGACTGAATGGGTCTGAATCGATGCCACTGGAATAATGCCTGCCACTGCAGCAGTGTAGACATACACTGAGTATTTATAAATTTCAGTTTAGGAAAAAGTACCTCTTACAGCAGTTAAGCACCTTACTTTATGCAAAAAGTGGACACCACTTCCTTCCCAAATACCTTTAGACTTCTATTTGGAGCACAAATTTTGAGTGAAGAATGAAAATTTAGTTATTTCCCATGTAATCAATTGTCATTTATGGATTAACACCAGCTGAAAAAACCTCAGAATAGACAAACGTCAATTACTTGTTTAAAAAAAAAAAATTTGAGGAAGTGCAGATTTGCTATCTAAATTCTTCTCTCCATTTGGGAGATTGACCACCTCATGGATGAGAAAGGGGAAATGTTGTAGACAAACATCTTAGCAGCCAGATGGATGGGAGGGAAATGCCATAACTTCCATCTTACAACTGGAGCAACTAGTCTCTCCCAAACTGCAAGACTAGTCACAAGTACAGCACCTGAGAAAAGCTCTTCCACCTGTTTAAAAGGGTGAACCCAAAGTTTAGGCCTGAGCAGCCTCCCTCAGGGGAAGGTAGTGCTTAGGTATAATCCAAGTTCCCACTTGCCTTAGGGAAAGCTGTCTGGAATTAAGGCATTGCTACAGCTGAAACAGTGCGTCCTTCTGTTTAGAGGGAGTTGTGCTTATATACTATAGTAGTTGGATGCCATCTTCTATTTTATGTTAAATGTTCGTCACCATCTACATGCATCATCCAGACTCTTCAATAAGCAGCATGATTTTTAAAACAACTATTGGCAATTTTCCTGACCTCTTTATTCTCACAGCTCTACAGGCAACTGCTCTCGTGATCCTCAACCCTTGGAAATGGAAAAATGAACCAGTTGTGGATGATCAGCCCACAAGCACCTAAGATTTCTGAAAGAGCTTTGGTCTCTACCCAAATATCTATTCTGCAAGCAGAGATGGATCTTGGCTAGTGTGAAAACCCTTAGGGCACCAGTTTTCTAAGCATCTTTTCAATTTTGGCAGTCTGATAATATAGGCTCTCAATCCTTAGGATTTAATGGATTTATTTTTCTATGATGCAACCCCATAAAAAGTATTAAAAAGTCAATATCAATTAGATGGTTAAACAGCTCTTCATGTTCACTGTAGGTTGAATAATTCAAGATGGTAAGTCATTGCTGCTGCATTCTTGTCCTTAGAAACCAAAGGTGAGAGGGGCTGAGCATGTTCAGTTCCAATTTGACATAAATGGGAGCACAGAGGGTTCAGCATGTAGCATGAGGCCTGCACCACCTTGCACAATCAGACCTGAAAGAAGGAGCTTTAGCTGCAAGCACTTCCGTTCAAGTTGCAGATAGTTTGTACTAGTGACTCAGGCCCGGTCTACACTTACCTTTGCGATTCAGCGGCAGTCGACGGGAGATACGCAAGTGATGTAAATCACTTGCGTATCTCCCATCAACTTTGCAGCGTTTCCTCTGCGCGGCATCCATACTGTGCTGCGTCAAAGGGAGCAGTGGTCCCTTTGATGCAGCGCTACGCCACTTACCAGTGTGGTTTTCCTGCGTTGCTTCCTGGATCGACTGAGCGTGTCTATACAGACCGCTCAGTCGATCCAGAGCAATCAATCTGACGGTGGTGAATTTGCCGCCATCAGCGTAGACCCAGCCTCAGTCTCAGTAGGCAGATTAACATGTCGGTGTTCCTGCTATTGAACAAGAAGAGTTGAACAACTCTTTTTGAAGACCACCTTGAAGGTTGAAAGCTGCAACTTAACAAAATCATCTTTATGCATAGGGTGGTCCTTCCAGAATCCTGTTACCAACAGCTTATACCAGTTAGACCGTTTTTGAAAACTTGTATTTCAATCCTTCTCCTTCATCCCCAGCGCTGTGTCCATTGGGAATGGATTCGAACTCTTCCAAAACCCAGATTAGACTTTCATTTGAAAACTGTTCCTTGATTAGATGCAGAAGGTTTTTTTTTTTAAAAAAAAAGAATGTATTCTGAATCTTAATAAAACTTGAGTGCAATATCAGTCTACATTTGCCTCCTAAATCAAGCTAGCATCTGTTCCTAAACCTCAACGGCCTTAGCCCATATTTCAGAATGAATGAGCTATCGCCAAAGGATAAGCTATCCTGAGATACACCTTAATCTACTTATGTGATGTAAGAGCTGCTTCAAGTTTAAAGTAGTAGGAAATTATCATGGGCAATTTTTATACTTGTTTCCTTTCAGTTTAACTGTAGTTTTTCTCCTGATCAGGTGAGTTTGACATCTTTAACAAGCACCACTTAAACTGAGATTGTTATACCTGTAGTAGGTTTATTGACTATTTTGATAACATTCTGTGTGAATTTGACCTTCTTGCTTAGCTGCCTACAGCTCCAAAAAGAAACTCATTCGAAGTTACAATAAGATATGGGCAATTATGCTACCAACACAACAAACAACACTGAATGATTCCTTAAATATCTGGGAGGTGAAAGTACTGCAAATAATCATTTACTGTAGCAAGCAACATTTTGTGCTAGGACACATGGTAAGCATTTTATCTTTTGTTGAGTGCTGCACAAAGATTGGTAAGAGTCTTTTCTATAAATTCTATAGATGCAAGTTGAAAAATAGCTGCACATTACCCAACAGCTTTTCATTATGTGCATTTAAATTACTTTTGAAAAATCTGGAAATAGCCACTTGAAGGATGGACCCTAAAAATTTATTAAGAATAATCTTATATGTTTAGGAGTAATGTATTGTTCAGATGAGGTAATATCTGATTCAGTCTTCGAAATAGTTCAGAAATCATGTGCAGGGACTACTTAGATTACGCACTGTAATTCACATGTACATTAGTGTGATGCTTTCTCAGGGCATCCAGCATTGTAATGAACTTTGTTACATCTCTGCCTCAGCAAGAGATTTGTTGCACCTGAACTGTCTCATTTCTGACCCTCCACTCTGTTAGCCAGCCCAACAAACCCTCATGGCTTTGCTAGTCCTTTCCTTGCACTGAAGGTAACTCTCAGGGCCCCCAGTTCACAGAGTCCAGTGATGGGGCTGGATATTGCAGGGGACGGTCTTTCATGGACACATACAGAAACATCAACTCTGATGTCTCTGAAAAGACACAACACCCAGCAGTCTGCTGGCTCAGCAAGGATGCACACCTCACTTTAATATAACAGCACAGAGATAAATTTATAATAAAACAAGAATAAATTTATTAATAAAGAACAGAGATTTTAGTGAAAGTAAGCATATATAATAGAAACAGAAATAGTTACAAACAAAACCAAAAGTATAATATACTTCTAAGAGACTACATGTAACCTTAGTGGCTCCAATCTTTATCTAAAGCTGCTTTTTCACTTATAGCTATTTCTCAGCATCACCAACTCACATAGTTGGGGAACCACCATTCATAGATGCAAAGAGCATGGACCCCTTTGTTCCCTCAGCAATGGATAACAGAGAGATTCTCTCCCCTTTATTTGATAATCCAGTAAACCTTTTGTCATGCTGACCCAATTGGGGGGGAGGGCTTGAGGTGTATTCGGGAGCTCTGATTACTCCCTTCTACACCAGTCTCGCATTGGGGGTGTCATGCAGACTGGATTGGGCGGGGGGCATTTGTGTTATTTGACATTATTATGTCAAAATCATAACAATTCATGTAAGACATGCCATGTCAGGTACTGTTAGAAAGGTTATGATATGCTGAATAAGATGATAATATTTGTGTTCATGTGTAATATGTGTGAGGAAAGTTATGGAGACCTTTGATATACCTGTATTTCAAATTGTGCTGTAAAAGACACACCCCAGACAGAGAGGCCACAGGACAATAGCCCGCTTAATGGCCCATCAAGACCTTTACAGAAGCCAAAGGCCCAGGAAGAAACTAAAGGCATACCTGAAGAGTTACCAGGATTGGCCCATGTGACTCTGGACTCCATTTGAGTTCCTGTAAAGTTCCACAAGCCACAGGGCCAGTAACAGAGGGTATATAAGGTCAAACCACAGAAACCATTTTGTCTGGTTCCTTGGTCCTGTCCAACTGCGGACACACCTCTGGATCAACACACTTTGCAACTGAACTGAAGGACTTAGACCCATCCAGGTACTGGATGTATACCAGAGGAACTATACAAGCCTGCAACTCCACAATTGTTCTAGAAACCTGATGTATATGGACTTTTAAATCATTTGTATGATCTGATTGCTTTAAGCCTTTAACACTTCTCTTATTGTTTGTTTTTCTTTTATTAATAAACCTTTAGTTTTAGTCACTAAAGGATTGGCTGGCAGCGTGGTATTTGGGTAAGATCCAAACTTATAGTGAACTGGTACTGTGGCTGATCCTTTGGGATCAGAGGGAATCTTTTAGTAAAGAGCATTGAGTTTAAATGACTGGTCTCTTTACTGGACCTAGTGTCAGTTTGGGAGCCAGAGACTGAAGTGCAGTAAAGGGAGCTGTGTGTATTTGCGCAGTGGCTTCTTGATAACCAGTGTGGGGGAATCAGAAGCACTGTTTGTGGCTGGTTGGGAAGTCTGACTGCAGTGTCACCCACCAGTGCTGGGAGAATTTGCTCTCCTTTTGCAGCCTGCCCTGACCCTGGCATTATCAGTGGGCTACCCTGGGCATGGACGGGTTACACCTTTAACATGTATTATTTTGAAGTGTGCCCCCAAATAAAGTTCCCTTCCCCTGCTGTTTGTGCTCCAGTGAACTGACACCATGCTACTCTCAATTTGCTTTTCCTCTTGATTCAAATGCAAACGTAACTTCCATCATCTCTGGCTTAAGACTCAGACAAGTAAATCAAGATTCTTTGTTGTTCAGCCTTGTTCATCAACTCTGCCTCCAAAACACACACATTTCAGCACACTAACATAACTCTTTACACACCATCTGTATATAACTTGTGCAATGTTATTAGTGACCAGTGTGTCACCCACTTTCATTTGATATTTCAGATGACACTTTATTAATAAATACCATGATAGCAATGAGTTAGTAATGAGTGTGTCAGGCCTGGTAGGAGTTACAGAACAGTGGGCCCTCTATTATTTATCATTGAGGGGCTCTTAGAGAACATGTGTTGACATTGCTGCCTAAGAGCAGTTTCTTGGCGTCCCAGTAAGGCCAGGTCATAATAACTATGAGAAACGTCCCACTCATAGACTCATAGACTCATAGACTCATAGGTCAGAAGGGAC
>ML675615.1:6134629-6156179 GCA_007922155.1 Mesoclemmys tuberculata | reverse complement strand
TTGCCCCCACTACTTCCCTCGGAAGGCTATTCCAGAACTTCACTCATATTTCATCTACAACAAACCCCCACTTGATTCTATATTACAGTGTTTGAGTCTTTTGTTCATTTTTTGGTCTTCACCCCCAGATTTATAATCCTTCCCTATGCTTCTGAGGTAGGTCTGGGGAATGATTGGCGCACAGACTCAGGTTATGTCTACACTACAGACATCCCACCAGCATAGCTATGACATTGTGACTGTTGGCAAAACCCTGGTATGCAGATGCAGCTTACAGTGACAGAAAGATTTTCCCTCCGTTGGCATAGAAACATCACCTCCCCAAGAACAGTAGCTATGTTGATAAAAGCATTCTTTCATTGACATATTTGTGCTGGAGGTTAGATTGGCATAGCTATGTTGCTTAGGGGTGTGGCTTTTTCATAGTCATCTTGACCTAACTTTTAAGTGTAGGCCAAGCCTCACTCTGGGGCAGGGCTGGATTAAAGCATAGGCAAGCTAGTTAAGTGCATAAGACCTAAATGCATGGGGGGAGGACACAGAAGACAACCCTACAACACACTCTCCACAGCCAGGCTGGCTATACTATGGATTTGCCTACTGATCCTGCTGCTGCTCACCATGATGGATGTGTAGTGTGGTGACAGTCGCCTCTCTCCCTCTGGCTAAGAGGGAGACCACACCACATCATTACATTGCTGTGGTCTCAATCTGAAGCAGGGGAATTAGCCAATCAGAAGGCAGGCCAAGGAACTCAGGCCTTGAAGCAGGGCAGAGCCAACATTCAGGCCTTCTGGCCTCTAGTGGGATGGCAGCCACCCTAGAGGTGGGGTTAGCAGCAGGGGTACCCAAGGCCACCCTACTCCACCAGTCCCAACCCAGGGCCTAACAGTAGTGGAAGATTCTGCCCCTGGGTCAGCAGGTGTCCAGCCAAAACATGCCAACCTACCTTCTGGCAGTATTGCAGCCAGACTAGTCAGTTGCCCTTGGGCCACTTCCTCCCTCTGGGTACCCGGTCCATGGTTGTCTTCCATCACCTCAGGGTAGATAGGCAGTGGTACTCCCAGCAGCCCCTCAGTGACTTGGTTAGCTGTTGGCTCTAGTAGCTCTGGCCAGTCTTCACCCCAGAGACATCCACCCTAGGAGCAGGCAGAAGGCATCTGTCTCTTCCAACAGCTTTCACTCACCTAAGTTGGGGCCCCACCTTTTATACTTCCTGTTCCATCTCTCAACTTCCAGCCGGCAAGGTGGGCCTGGTCTCAATCCATCCCCTCAGGCCCAGAGAGCGGCACCTCTCCCACTGGCTGTGAGGGAGCCCACACCACCTTACTACAGGGGTCACAATGCCACTCACTCAGATTTGGTCTACACAGCATAGCCAGCCTGACTGTGGTGAGTGTGTTGTAGGACTGTTTGTTGTTGTTCCTGATACGGTAGGGCCCAATAAGTGAATTTTTCCTAGGGGCTCAATAATGAGTTAATCTGGTCCTGCTCTTGGGCATTGTAAATAAGGGATCAATTCAATATCTTCACAACAGGGTTACTCAATTTGTCAGCTGGGTCAGCACCCAGTCAGTGCACTCTAATCACCTGTCTGAAGGTTGTATTTCAGAAACTCACTCTCAGGACTGCATTTAAACCAAGCTCTTACTTCTTCACTAAATGTGGCTGATTGACTGTCCCACAGAGAGTTTTCAACCAACAGGAAACTCAGAACACTTGAAACTACCACTATATGACTTCTTAGAACAAAGACATGGCTCATCTTAATTACTCATTTGGAAATCTAGAAATAGAGTGAGTAAAACCCAGTTTGGGTTTTCCCCATGCAAATCTCAACAGGCAAGCCAGCCTTCGTGAGGTGTGATTTGTTTTTACAAGTTTATACAAAATACTTGTGAAAAACTGAAATGGATGGTTGTACCAGCGACAAGCTCTTGTTCTTACCCACAAGTCCTGCACCTTATTTCATGGCAATGTCAACCTTTGTATCTTGAAAGTAAAAAAGGCCTCACTTCATCTGCTCAATCATCTGTGGTCCTAATTGAAGCAATTTATTATTAGAAGTTATTTGGAAAAGCCAAAGAAGAATATTTGGGATACCTAATATTCTACTGTGGATTTGGACATCTTATACTTTGAGAGTCACATGCCTTATGTATTATCCACTTTTGCAGCGTAAACTGCTGCAACATCGATAACACTGCAAATTCTTATTATAGACAAAGTTGCAGTTTCCTTTCAACCAGGCATTATCATTTTGTCTTTTGCAATTTGAAAGAGAAACGTATTGACATATGTTTATATAAGGGTTGAGCTCCATTTAAGTATTGGATTATCTAAAATATTTAATGATTTCAGCATAAATATAACAGGAAAGGCTAGTTCTAGTTTTATTAAACAAAATTATAACTACAACTCATTGGAAAACTTGAATCTTACTTTTCAGCTTACTGAAAAGCCCTTTTACTGAATCAGATTCACTTACAGAGAAGAGTAATTCTGTGTGAAGTATTTTTAAACTAAGTTTTTTAAATAGGTAGAGTGCTTTGCACACAACAATAGAGAACTTGTGACAGGCAGAGAGTTATGTTCTGTGGCTACCTCAATCATTTTTCAGAGAAACTCAGTTTTTAATCACATCGACTGTGTCAACCCTGCAATTCAGTTCCAGTGTGTGAAGGAAAAGAGTTTAACTCAAGATTTCGTCATTTTCTTAGAAGCTACCATAAATTCACAGCAGCCCAAAGGAAATCCATGATGGTGTAGTTTTCTTTTGCCTCCAAACCTACATCATCTGTTATCTCTTGCTTGGGTTCTACTTGGGTTTATTTGTGTCAGCTTGTGGTGTACTCCATTTCCCAGCTCCAAGTCAAAAAGCAGAGAGTGAACAAACTAGGGTTTGCAGAGCTGCTTCCTATTCAACATTTGAAAGGAAAAATGAGAATATTTGAAGGGGGAAAAGAAAGCAATAAAACTTTACAAAGAAATCCAGAGGTTTTCAATTGAAAAAGTCAATTTCTGAAACACAGACTGCAGCAGAACAGACAAGTTATTTCATATATTTCACCACTAGATGGTCTTGTTTAAGTACAAATGAAACAACATTGTCATTCTGAAAGCATGTGATGCAATAACTATGAAGAGGTATAATCTCATTTCTGGGATTACTTCGCTGACTTGGCAAGAGGAACAACTAGGGATGCACAGTGAATCTGGAGACTTGCTGCACCCTGCCACAAGGCTGATTTGCCATCTGCCCAATTCCATTGAGTCAGGTAGCTAAGAACAATATGATTTTTTGTGCTAATATAAATCAAGAACTAATCACACTGGCCTTAGCAAGGCATAGTTTAAAGCATCTGCTGCTCAGCTTCCCCTCAGTGCCGCTCAGAGCACCTCATACCTTAATGGTGAAATCCCCTTCCAAGCTTGGACTTAGTTTAAATGCAATTCTGCCAATTGTTCATGTACATGATTTAGGTTACACCTGAGTAGTGTTCTGATGTGTTAACTCAGCTTGGTTTAATTTGTGACTTAAATGAAGACTCCAGCTCATGTCCTTCACATAAAGGCAAATGTGCATTGATCTGTCACACCACTACATTTTCACGAAAGATCTAGTGCCTGGTTACATCTGCTTCTTGTGCTCCTTCTTACATGAGAAAATGTCTGCCTGAGCCCAGCTAAGCCTCCCCCTAGCTCAGTGAGCTGAGCCCAGCTGTGGCTCACCAACCCCTCTCCCCGCCCCTCCCCACTGCTGTGCTCTGCACCTCCCCCTTCCTCCTGGGGAGCTGAGTGGAGGTACAGCTACCTGATACTGGGTTCCGTGCTTCCCACCGCGCTGCCCAGCTGCTCTCATTCAGGGGAGGCAGCCCAGCTGCCACTCCCTTCTCCCCCCCCCCCCAGTTGAAATGGTAATCAGCTGTTTAAAACATTTAAACAGCTGATTACCATTTAAATGGTTAACCATTTACATCCCTGTCACAAACCCGTATCATGTGTTTACCATTAGTGTTCTTTTAAGTCCAAAACTGAAGAGTTAACAAGAGTTTCAGAAAGAGAGTCTTCGCTTCTGTCTTACAATAAAAAATAAGTAGAAATATTCTATTGAGCATTATTTGCCCATTGTCTTACCATGCACCAGCATCTCAAGTATTTATTGGCTCAGCCATAACGGGCCTGAAATATTATGCAGGCAGATGTCAAAACCACCTTGCAAGATTTGGGCTCTTAATACTATTTGCTAAGTGGAGGAAAATATATTTGTTCAATATATTAATTTTGTCAAAAAAACCATAGGATTTTTATTGACTGATCATTTGGATTAAGGTTTAACCATCATAAATCTATTCCAATACCATGCGGGAGAGCACAGAATTTAGGTGTGACAAGCTAATAAAATTAAACAGCTATATTCCTGCTGTGAATACTCTAAGTCATTAAAAACCAAGGAAGAATGTTTAAATTGTTTTGAAACCTATAAGTTTCATTTGTTTAATTATTATGGGACATTAGTTTGAACTGAGGATGTTTTCACTCTTTTCCCTTAAGTGAATTCATTTGATTCATATTACAGCCATTTAAACTGGGCTGGAAAAATGTTTTCATTTTTCTCCAGAACAGTTTGTGTTCTAGCCTGAAGGAAATTGTTACATTTAAGCATTTCAGTTCCACAAAACATGTTTTTAATAGAAAAATTCCCATTAACTAACACTAACAGCCTTGTCTTCACGCCCTTTAAATTAGACATGAAATTCCTTGAATTCAAGTGAATAGCCCTTTTATTGTAATAGAAGTTGGAGACAATTCATATTTCTTCACTCTTTGTTCTAGTGAAGTACTGTTCGTGTGTATTTACAAAATACAAAAAGCAGAATTGGTAAGCAAAGGATTATGTAGAGCTCTTATACCCCATTTAGAAGGCTATCGGTTTTGTTTAACTTTTGCAGAAGGGTAATTTTCAAAAGAGAAGAAAGCAGCTAAAAAAGCTGTTGCTGGCCACGTTTACGTGCTCCTTCGCTGATCCAATGAAGTAAAGGAAATCTGTCACGAGTCTGCTCTCACTTCCACTCCAATAGCAAAGACTAGCAGAATAGTAAATAAGGAAATTTATAATCTTCATTTCACCAAGCACTGTCTTCTTTGTTGAAGAACATGCCTTTGTTCTTTTTAAGATGAAGGGGAGACCAAACAGTGAATTTTTGTTTCAATGGAGTCTTCTAAGGAAGGGAAATAGGATAGGTCTTTAACTACTCATGCATACTAATGCAATTAGTTTACACAGTACACTACTTAACAGCACTGTGTTGTGCAGGCACTCTGCCACCTTCCTTATATGCATTCATAAAAGTTAAGCTAAGGGAAGCACCAAGTAAACTTGAAGTTTTATGTTGTGCTTTGATTTGCTTCAAGCAGCTTAAACAAATCTAACATTGTTTGCTTATGTGAATAAGCATTTAGGAATAAGCAAGCTCTTCAACCTAAATTTGGAATCCACTGAGATTCTGAGACCAGTAAAAACTTGTAGAAAGATATACCACTTCCAAGAAAAGGAAGAGCGTGCTGCAGTGTGAAGGAAAATTTCTATACAAGTTTTCATGTTTCATGTACAAATCACCACGTGAGCCAGGCAAGCTTTTGGAGTCAGAGAGTTCTTCCATCTCTTCTAGGGACCTGGTGAAGACAATGATTTGGGTGAAAACTAGATTTCTGTCCATAGTAATAAAACTAGTCATAAAGGTTAACAGTATAGACTACACATGAAGCTTGACAGTGTTGGAAGTAGGCAAGATATGGCACTTGGAGGCAGGATCTGGCAGCTCTGCATTGTCTTTTTAAGAGTCTGTGGATGATTGTCTTTTGCTAAGACAGCCTACTGTCCCTGTACTTGTTCAGAACGTGACTGATCACTTCAGTGATGATTTAAGCTTGTTTTTCAGAACCTGGTTTTCTTATTTTTACAACATTTTGGCTAGGGAAGCCCCTACCCCTTTTCAGTAAAATGTGTTTGTTTGGTATTTTCATTATTTTATTTACTGCTGTGTCTCAGAGTGTGGGTGGAGGTAGATCAGATGGATGTTTGTCAAGTAGGTGAAGTAGAGCCAAAATACTGGACCACCACCTAACTTTGAAGTTAGCATGGTACTACCGAGTATTGTGAATGAACTCTATAATGGGCTGAACCAAAATTACATCTCTACACTGAAACACAGATAGATATTGAGAGGCAACTGCAGAGTAGTTGTAGGAATGCTTAATCCAACTGCTGTATTGCATTACTACGGCAAGAACATTTTGCAATTGTCTCTCCTTGAGTCGTTGACAATCTATGCCCATTTTGACAGCATGAAGGTCATGCCAGTGGACCCTTCTCTCTCAGGTGTGGCACTGCAAGCAAGCCTTGCTTCACTTCCTTTCACCCTGATTATAAGCAGTCCAAACTGTCCTTTTTACCAGAGAGTATCTTCTTTCCAAGAATCTGATTTATGAAAGACAGCATAAGGAGGAGTTTATTCAGATACATGTGGGGACATGTCACCTCAGGACTCAGTCCAACAAGCCATCAATGACTTCTTCCTTCAGGAGACTCCACTTTCTTGCACCTGCTAACAGTCTGTTTCTGGAACTTTTCCTGATTCCTTCTCTGTATTACTCCTTTTGGGTCCTTCCTTAAGCAGGAGTCCCCAGCTCTCCTCTTTGGAATAGGGCTATATTAGTTAGCCCCTTACTCTCTCCTTAAACAGGAGTCTCTCCGTCTCTCCTCTCTGGAGCAGGGTTAGCCAACTTTAGGACCTTTGCCATTTTCTCCCTCAGCAGGCCCCTTTTCCATAATTAGTCTGCAGGGTACTCAGCAGGCCAGTCTTTCCTTGCTGAAGTCTCCTGAGGTCTCCTCTGCTAGGAGGGAGGAGACCGCCTTTATGCTGGTCCCCAATTGATTGAAATGCTCTGAAATGCTCCTGGCGGCAGATCTTTAAAAATACAGTGATAGGATTTCCTCCCATGCACCATTCAGTCCCAGGACCACTTCCTCTTTATCCGCATCCCCCTTACTTCCTTTTATATAAATGTATAATGGACATTTCAAACCCTTAAACAGCCATGCAATGTGGTGGAGTGAGCTGACTACTATGCACACTCCCTAGTAAGGTAGACTACCCATTCACATCCATTTTTAAATGGAGAAGTGTTGTCTGGTTAGCATTTGCAAGCCTTCTCCTCAAACATAGTGCTTCAGGGTTTTTTTGCACAACTAGATAGCAGAAAAATAATCTGAACTGTAGTGGCATCAAAATAAGCACTCACATTATCTTCTCCTTCCCCGTGTTGTTTTCAATGTAACCATTTGCCAAGATTTTTTAAAGTTCCATTATTCCTCAATATGAAAAGACTTAGCTTAACAGTTTGTAAGTTTTATAATTAGAGATCTGAAGTATTTCCTGCACAAAATATTTTTATCAAGTTAGCACAGTAAGTTATTTGTTTGATATTCCATGCTTAAGGTGCCTTTAGTTCAAAAAACAATTTTCCAAGAAATGAAATAAGCTTATTTTGGTTCAAGGATCAAGATCCACTTTTTTTAACAGCTGAACAGAAAATTCCAGTGTTTGCATCCACTTTAATAGGAGGACACACACCCAGCAAAGCGTTTCATGGAACAGTTATCACTTGGGTCACCATGAAAGTATCTGAGTAGTAGACATAAATTGTATTAGCTGCTAACATGAGAAGTTGGCTACATTATAATTCACTAGGTTAGTTAGCTCCTAAACTGTGCACAGAGAGAGAGCACACTTAGTGTCTAGAGGATAAGGACTGGAACATCTCTAGTTCAGTTACTGACTTCCTTTCTAACATGGGAAAGACATTTAGGAACGTGGGATAGTTTTGAATGGCTGTATGTTGGAGGTCTGACTTGAGACATCTGGAGTTTAATTTTCTGTAGTCATCCAATTTAAGTCAACAGGAGCTAGCAGTACTCAGCTACTCTGAAGGTCTCTGTTTTGAAGACTGATTTCCAAATGCTCAGCACCCCCTGCCCAATGGTGTCAATAATAATGATACCACCTAGCACTTGCATAGCACCTTTCATGTGTAAATCTCAAAGTGCTTTACAAGGATCTAGTCTCTAAAAGCCTTTAATCTGTACCTCAATTTTTCCATTCTACAGCATCGATTCACTTCCCAGGGAGGTTTCAAGAATTAATGAGGCTATATCCTCCTTCATGAAGGAGTTGTACACTTTAGGTGATTAAGGGCTGCAGAACTGGTCCCCTACCAAGTCAAGGTCAAGGACAGTTGGCTTTTATAATATGAAGTCTCATGCATAACTGGGAACAGCCTTTGCCTGGGGGTATGACCGCTCCCTTGGCCTTCTATCAGCGTCTTATATCTCAACTACATAAATGCCTTTATAAAAATTACTTTTCTTCCAAGATTTGTTAGAGGAAAGATCCGCAAAAATAATGCAGTATTAAGAATTCATGAAAGCAGAAGGTGGCTTAGAGATAGTAACTCCCCATGCACTGGTTTTTGGTGCTTTGATCTAAAACTATCCTTTTTAGCCTTTGTCATGCAGACCAGTAGTAGTGACAGAATGTTATCACAAGCAAGTGGCTTTTGCATCTTCTGAGTTTAGTTGGTTATTTTGTTTTAGTTCCTAGTGAAGAGGTGTTCCACGAAGCATTAGCAACTAGCCTCACAGCTGGTGGTAATTGACATATTTTAAGCTCTCTGACATGGCCAGAAAGTTATTTCAGGCTCCATACCCACTATAGTCCTTGTAGAGATGTTAGCCTCCAAATGGAATATGTTAACCAAAATTAATGGAACAAAATAACTAAATAAGCATTGCTGAGGTCCATGTTTACCTGTTCTGTAGACCAAGTATTTCAGCATCCTGAGATGTCAGCTAAGCGGTTGTCAACAGCTCCAGATACAAAGTACCAGCCAGAAACATTCAGTATGGGTGCAAATACCCCACTGAGGGTTAAGCAGGATAAAAAGAAAGAATAAGCTTGACAGCATCCTCAATAGTGAATGATTCGGAGGGGTAGCCGTCAGTCTGTATACAGCAAAAGCAACGAGAGTCCTGTAGAACTTTAAAGACTAACAAATTTAATTTCTGCAGGCATAAACTTGTGATTTAAAAGCCACTTGCTCTAAAGGTGCATTCTTTCTCCCATTAAAATAAAATAGGAGCCTTCTATACTACATTGTTCCCCTAGCTATCTATTTTAACAAGTGGTTTTTCTATGCCACCTGTTTTTAGACATATGGGACATCTAACATTAATCGAATGTAATTTGCCTTGCCAGAACTTTATTAAGTCTTAGGAAGATTTACTAACTTTGAGCGCTCTACCTAGGTCTGGCCATGTTACAGCTACATCTGTTCCAAAGACAAATGGTGTTTTGCACACAGATTTTTATGTATTAGTTGCTATGTGTTGCATTGTTAAAACTAGCAATCAGTAAACAAGAAAAGAAACTGGTTTCAGTCTCACAGCACTGGATCATCTTTTTTCAAACTTAAGTGAGAATCAGCCACAATTTAGAAGTTTTTCTATAAATTTTAGTAACTATTATAACCCCTCCCAACCCCACAAAAACAAACAAACAAACAAAAAACACGAGAGTGCTGTAGCACTTTAAAGACCAACAAATTTAGTTTCTACCAGCATAAGCTTTTGTGGGTTGCAGCCCACTTCGTCAGCCCACGAAAGCTTATGCCTGCAGAAATTAAATTTGTTAGTCTTTGAAGTGCTACAGGACTCTCATTTTTGCTGTATACAGACTAACACAGCTACCCCTCTGGAGCTATTATAATCACAGATTTTTCTGAAAAGGAAGATGAAATTTAGCAGTTCTGAAAGATCTTAAATTCTCCTGGTAGGTGGAATCAGGCAGCATTAAAGAATCCTTGAGAGACTTAGTTTGTGCTCTCAGAACACTGACACACATTGTGAAAGTTTAACATCCAAGCAGATTACCTAACTCGATGATAAGGATTAAAAATGGGTTCAAGTCATGGTATATGGTGAAAGGATCCAGATATATAACATAGCCTTGGCATCTCAAGTGGCCAGGTATAAGTCAGTTTTCCAAATTCAGATGTAGGAGTGAGTTTTCAATATCCATTTGAAAGCAGCTAAATTGGAGAATTTTTACAAAAACACTCTCTGGTAGACATAACAGGATTGCCAAACTCTACATCTTGAAACACATGAAGTTGCTATATTGCTCCGTATTCTGTAAACTTTTCACCTCATTGCAAATTACACTAGTAACTATTATGCAGCAATCTTCACTGATTGTCCTGAGTGACCTTTAATAGCATAGTCTTGGGAATTGGATATAAAGTGGACTCCAGCAGTATGCATAGTATTTACTCTGTGTGAAACTGTCATCAAGAACATAATCTGTCATCATGTAAGGCAATGGCCTAATTGGTTATGTCCTTGTGGATTTCACCATTATCCCTTTTCTAGGCTGACCGACTTAGTGTGCTGTCACCATCAAACTGCCTCTCATTATTCACTTTCTCTCACTAAACATTGGTATGTTGAAGACTGTTCCTACAACTGACCCTCAGGATAAAGAATAAATGATGTGTATTTACTCCTTCAATCAGTTGATAAGGTTGCTATTTCCAGACTGGTCTACAGAATTAAGACAAATCTTCATTAAAAACTGACAATACATCTGGATGAGATGAGTAGTTATAATTTGTGGCTATCATATCTGTAATAGAAGTCCAACTTTACCAATGTATGCCTTTCCTTGTACGATAGTCAGATGTTTGCTGCCAGGATCACCTTTGGTTCCTTTTTTTAGGAAAGAGCTACACTGCAAGTGAATGGGCAACTGTTTCACGGATAAACTTTAACTTAGTTAGCACGGGTAATAACATGGCATGGGCTTTAGCACAAGCTAGCATCTAGAGGACAAGCCCACCAGGGATCCTGGGCATGTACTCTAGTTGCTAGCCCGTGCCACCACATCTTCACTACTGTTGTTACCCATGGTATCTAGTTAAAGCTAACACAGATAGGCCTTCTTATGCTACAATCTCACCTTCAAATGGAGTGTAGACATGCCCTCAGTATAAACTTCTTAGTCGGTCATCTGCTCTCAAGCATGTTAGCTTTTTTGTTATTATATTGTTTTGCTGAAACTTAGCCTGGGTTCTTACAACTCTCAAGTGAATGTTCAAGTTAGTTAGTTAATTATTCCAGGGTAAAGTCTTGAGAAATTCTATCACTTTTTTTTTTGTATCTGATATGCATTTAACAGAATTGGACATCAGTATAGATAACCAAAGCTTCTCTTCAAAGGTGATCAGTTTTGAGGTAAGAAACCCCAATCCTACAAATCTTTAAAAGGGATTGTGTATTTACAGAACAAAACAGCTCTGAAAGCTTTTCCCTTTAAGCTGACTATCCAGCGTACATGGTAATTTTCCGGTAGGCTTTTGAGTCTCAGGTCACTGACATTTTTACCTATTAACAAAGCATATGTTTGTATAGTGGTAGTCTTCTGAAAGTTGTTTCAGTTTTTAAAAGTTTGTTATTTTGAGAGATACCCTTTGCTTAAGATAAGTTAATGCTTGTGGAAAGAGTCTTTTTTCATGTAGCAAATTGAAGAGAGTCCACTGTATGTCTTCATCAGTGGCATTTCTATTCCAGAGCTAGTTTCACTTACATTTCAGTAAATAAGTATTAACTCCATTTTGTTTAGCTTGGATCAGCTGAACAGCAGCATGACTATGTTAATTCAGGATCAGCCACACTACATTCAAGCCTTTTACTTTAGTTTCCCCCCCCCAAGATTTAAATTTTAAGTATTTGTTTAATTGGAGCCCAATATGGTTCCAATTATGATCAACATATCAGATTCACACCTTGTAAAACTCCATTCAATTCCTTCAAGCTATTGGATTTACTCTTGATTTCCAGAGCAGCAGAATTGGGCTAATATTGGTTAAAATCTTTGTTTTTTGCAGCCAGAAAAATTAAGTACTAATCTCCATTCCTGAAAACTTCAGAGTCCTAGATGTGAAATACACTGGATGCAGTGTCCGGAGCCTCATTGTTTCAAACAGTTTTAATATTAGTTCACGTTCCCACTTTGCACACTGTTTAGCAGGTTTGCTTTTAACACTAAAACACTTATTATTCTGGCAATCCATCGCCATGTCTCTCTATCCTACACTCTCCTTACAGTGGCATATAGAGTAGATATACGCTATAAATAGCAGACTAGATGGTGAGGCACTACTTAGGTGAGTTGGGTAAGGACATGCCTGAACCATTAGGATATTTATACCCCACCCAGCTCTCTGCACAACCAAGCTGTGTCTCTCCAATCTACACTGCTATTTTTAGCCATGTTGTATTTACCTGCCACAGGGGAAGACTCTGGCAGCAGGGAGCTGGTGGAGCCTTTCCCTGCTGCCTACCTCATGCCAGAGCCATTCACTGTGGTATGTATTCCCTACCTGCCACTGCCTGTGATGTGCAATGAAGACCAGCTCAAACTGTCAATGGATACACCAATAAGTGTTCACTAAAGTTCCCTTCCTTATCATTTCTTAGAAACCTCATGACAAACGTAACCATAGTAGCAGTTGTATTTTGAAGAGAAGTGTTCCATAAGTACTGCACCATCTTTTTCTTTTTGCCTGAAAATGTCTCAAGTTCCAACACATTAGAGCACACCACCCAATTTGCAATTACCCCTACAAGCTTTTGTAAGAAGTGCCTTCCTGTCTATTAAAGATGGTAGTTTCTTCGGCTGGCTTCTCTCATTTTGGAAACTCATCTGAGAAGAAGCTTCTTAATTCAGCTAACTGCACTGACTGTGTATGTATTTTTGTGTATACTAGAGAGGCAGTTGAACTTGGAAGAGTGCCAAGCTCTCCAAATGGATTTTCTTAGATTCAGATTTTGATTTCTTGGCTGAAGCAAAGTGAATTGGCATTGCTCAAAAACAATTTTAGAAGTCTCCACATACTTCCTGTTTCTCTGAAAATTGTTTAATTTTTCAAGCTATATCAAAGCTAAGGAAAAATGCAGTTGTTACTATTAAGTTGTATTATTCATAAACGCCCAGTGGTTACATGGATGTGACTGAGCATTTCATAACATGTTATTTCATAATAATTGTACACACTGTCCCCACTGTATAGGAATTATTTCTGCATTGCATAAGAACAAAAACGACCCCAGCTTACATTGTTAGCTGCAGTTTGTATTTCCATATTGAAGAACTAGTGGGTCAGAACAAAAGCTAGTTTCTTCTATCAGTGCATTTATTGAGCACATGTTCAAGCATTTTAGGAGACTAAGCGCACGTCTACACTAAAAACTTAAGTCAACCTATGTTAGGTCGACTTTACAGCCATTGCAGTAATTACTGTGGTGGTTCATATCCACACTGCCCTTCTTCTGTCAGTGGTACACGTCCTCACCAGGAGTGCTTCCACCAACTTAAGAGGGGCATTGTGTGGGATATGAGAGCCTGTCCCTCGGGGGCTTTTTGAATGGCTTGTGGTTTACTTGGTGGTTTCAGAGGTGCTTTATCCAAATTAGTCTTCTGCATTCATAGCAATCTGAAATACTAGGAATATTCAAAAAGAAATTAAAACAGAAATTAGCTTGAAGGATTAAAGTAATGCCAGGCAAATTTACAAAGGACAAAAGGTTACCAGATCCAATAAAGTTTTTGGATGAGAGGTTTTCAATGCTGCCTTAAAATACACTATTTACACAGTCAGAAACGAAGCATAAGCACAATGGAGTCAGAACGGTTTGCTTTTTGATGGGCAAGAAACTGAAAAGTTTCAGAAGTGAAAACCTAAAGTGGCACACTTGAAACTTAGCAAACGCTACCCAGAAGATATAAACTCAGTTCTGAGAAGGAGACTGAGCTCTTTGCCTAGTGCTGCAAGCAAATCTTTAAGGAGGACTTGGAAACAAAGGCTTCCATTGCTTTCCTTAGCTGCATTCACGAATGTAGTTCCCCTAACACAAACAGCACTGCCTATTTTTTGCCATCTTTCCATAACTGTGTCTTTAGTATGGCTGTTATGAAAAGTCTGGTTATGTTCAAGATTAACCTAAATGTACTTTCATCTGACCTTTGAACATCAAATGAAATTACACAGTCTGTCCAGATCTTTCAGGGTTTTTTTGTTTTGTTTTTTGTTTTGTTTTTAAATTATACTTGTAGATAGCTCTTCAGAAAGTAAATATATTCAAAGGCTGGGTTTGTCCTGTTACACCATTGCAAAAGCTATTTACACACCACTGATTTTAAGTGAATTTGCTCTTGTCAGATTTTCCTCTGCCATCAATACACTAAATGTATATTTTATTTTTTTGCAAGGGATATAGATACACCTTTGCTTTCAGTGACAATAAGGTAAATCCATAGTACCTATAAATCTCTTTAGCCTGAAAGTCAGTTGCAAAAATATGAAGGTCACATCACTGATGACTAGAACCTCAGCCCCTTTTTTCACTCAAGCTGTACAAAGGGAACAAATAACCTGCAATCACCTGCTGTGGATTCCCTCAGCATGGCAGACAACAGCTTAGTGCATTACAGTTTAGGCATGCTCTAATCTATAACTAGGCTTAGCAAAATTCAGTGTTTATTTTTAAACATTTTTATTTATTTAAATTTTGAGTTACCGGTAAATTTCAGTTCAGAAAATTATAGCAGAGTCAGACAATGGTGGGGTGGGTCCGACAATAATTGTTTAATGACAGTAAGTTGCAAAATGCAAAAAAACGTTTAAGCTTTGTAACTATGAAAACCGAAGTAGTCAATATCACATGTCAAAATATACAAAGTAAATGTTCCTAGGTCAAACTAGTGATTTTTCAAGCTGAACTTTTCTTACTATGCTTTTCTGTAAATTTTAGTTATTGATGTAAATTTTTTGTTGATGTGCCTACAGTAAAAAATCAGTGTTTATTTATATTTACTGAGAAAAAAGTCTAATTCTTCCAAGCCTATGTACAAGTTCTCATAGTAATTCAGGGAGTCAAGTTTGGCATCATTTTAAAATGAAGGCTTGTGTATGCTAGTTACACCTGAAAAAGTCATGCATGTGAACAACCTAGTTTGATAAATCTGGATTTTACAAACAAAACAAAATATTTTAGGGGACACCTAGCTGTATTAATTTATGAAGTCTGGTCTTGACCGGTGTACCTCAGGTCCCTCTTTACTGCTGTAAGTTCACTTACGCAGTCTAACCTGAAGCTGTACTATTGCATACTAGTTGGTAGGATGGATAGAAGAAAGGAAAAGTAGTTTAGTGTTCAGTGTTGCAGTCAGTGATGGAATAGTACTTATGGGCTTTGAAAGGAGTCCTGGGCAATCCTCAAAGTTTCCCATGTGACAGAGTAAAGCCTCAAGGGTAAGGGACCTAAAAAAAGCAAGTGAGGGATCTAGGGGCTGGAAGAGGGAATGTGAAGAACCCCTGGGCATATTTAGAGTTTTGGGGCATAAGGAAAGCAAGCTGCGCAAGGAATAAATCTCTGTACAACAGTCACCATTAGTTCAGCTTCATATCTTGTTTTAGTTTAAGGCTTTGTACATGCCCTGCTTTGTACTTGCAGGCCATTTTTAAATTACTAACAAGTGCTTTCAAGTGTCCAGGGATCCTGCTGTTTGTTTAAATTCTCAGTCTTAATGTTTGGTTGACAAACTGTTTTTAATATATGATGTTGCAGATTTCCTACATTTTTCTGTTTGTTTCTGAAATGTTTTTCTCCCAAGTTGTTTATCATCTCTAATTTGAGACATCAAGGAAGAGCTTAGTTTTGGCTTCCCTTCTTACCCAAGCAAATGATTATGTGTAAAATTTCTTTTCATCAGTGCTTCAGCATATTAACAGTTCATTGTAATGTGTATAGCTCTGTAGGAGGGATACCAAAACTTATGTGGAGAAAGGAATTGAACACACATGTTAAGGAATAGGGACTGCAGGAAAATACTTTCTTTAAAGGATGAAATAATGAAGGTTGGGTTCTATTATGCCCTTAAAGCAAGACTAACTTCTTTCATAAAAATTTCTGCCCAAACAATTATGCAAATTTAATTAGAGCTTGACTTTTGTAGAGTAAACTAATATGTTCACTAGTTTAAATTCTAATCACTAAAATACACCTGAAAAGTTACACTGTCCCTGCTTATGTAATTTAAGCTAAACATTAGTCAAAGTTAAATCCTTTTGCACAATGCTTAGCTAGTTAAAGATGATTTACATGAGCTACTTTTTATCCAACATTTGTTGAAGATCTTTTTCACTGTTCTGGGGGAGATTATGTTACCTCTTCTGTTGTACCCCCAGTATAGTTCTCTGCATTCCAGACTGAAATCTGTTGGCAAATGAAGGTCTAAAGCCTAAACATTTATCATAACTATGCTAAAGAACTCCCATAAAGCTCTAGAAAAAGTAATGCTAAAAGATTATATAGAATTATTACCCAATAAAAGCCAAACTTTTAAGTGGAAATATGTTTAATAATATAACCTTTTTATGGCCTATCTTTTACAGCCTGCTTACAGTTGTAATGGAAACCACAAGAAAAGAATAAATGGGTAAAAACCATTAAAAAAGGGAAAAAACAAACCATGAAAAGGCAAACATAATGGAATATGACATTTAATTGGTTAAAAACTTGTTTTGAACCGATGTTAAAGCAGGTCAAAACTGTAGTGACCTTTTTTGTGCTGGAAATTTGGAGTGTATTAGGGCATAATGAAAATGTAACTGTCTAGACAATTGGCTTCAAGGTAGATATGTAATCATGATTGGACCAACTGAAAAAAATTGTTGTATGGGATAAACATGAGACAAGGAGTCTATATAAACCCAAAGAGTCATAGTCTAACTTGGACCAGTGCAGGCAGGCTTAGTTACCCCAGATTTGGTAGGTTAGCCTTTTCTGTTCATGCTGTTTGATCTCAGATATGTAGTCTGATGAATAAACCAAATCTGAGTTTGATCAGTTGATGTCTTAAATCAATAACTAAAGCAAAAGAACCCATTATTTACAAATCTAACATGGCACATGGGCAATATGTTTTGTTAGTCCAGGTCAACATGTTGGGGAAAAAGGTCCTTGACAAAGGGATGACATCTCTTTTCAACTAGGATTGTACTGAAATATTTCAGCCTAGATTGTTCCATGAAGAACAGGATCTTCAGTAATGCAGCCATTGCTTTAAGATCCTGATTAAGATCCATTTGTGAAAATGTTCTGCACATTCAGGAGCGTATATTCTGTACCTGCTGGGTAATCTCAAAGATTGTGTTCTTTGTTCAAGTATACACATTTCCTTCTCTTAATAGTGCTAAGAAACAAGAACACTGTCAGTTACGGTTGGTATACACCCAAATGACATAACACAGAACTGCCACCACAAGTTAGTGACAATACATGCTTTCTGCTGTTCCAAAGACACCTCCACTCCAGATGCTGTATACCAAATACATGCCACCTTAATGGCAGCCCACCAAGGATGCAAGCCTTCTCTGAAGGAAAAATGTCACTTTCCATAACTGTGCAACAGGAGTAATAAGGGCAAGTGTTTATAGTAGTGGCTGAGTTTATTGGTCAATTGGTCTTCATTGGTCAATTGTTGTAACAAAGGTAACATCAGATCTCAATCTCTGTACAGACGGAGCACTTCAGTGTAAAGATTGTGTGTGTAATGCCCAGGAAAACGGACCGAGAGCAGAACTTCTAGGCACTGGGGTAAAGTTAGTCTTATCCCCCGTTTGGTAGTCAGTTGCAAAATTTGGTTAGGCATTTGGGCATCCTATACTGCTGTTTTTGGCAAACAAGAAGGGTCAGGGTTGTGGGGTTTTGAGCCTCTGAACTGACTTGTTTTAACCTGAGCCAGGTGATTGAGAACATATTGATGGTGGTTTGGTGGTTCATGTTAGGAGTTGGTCATCTCAGCTGTAAGTCCATATGACAAAATTGACCACTATTGTCAGGCAATGCCAGCAGTGAAACCCAGGAGGCCGCAAGCATAAAGACTTAGCTACCATTTTATCCTCAGAGAAGAGTTGAGATACTTAAGCAAAATACCATGGAGAAAACTTGCACTTTGTCCATGTTATCTGTTTTCAATAGCATCATAGTGCATACTCAGTCAGATTGCCCCTTGCATCAAGGAGTCATGTGGCTGTAACTCTAGGGTTCTCCCAAAGCAGGCTACCCTGCCCCTCGTGGGTTTCTTCTGTTCCAGGTTCACTTTCCAGTACACCAGACCCAGGACTGCCTCCTTGTCTTTGTTCCAAGGGCCCATCTCAGGAGTTAGCCCTACTCCTGAGGCTCATCTCTCCAGCCACAGCCAGCTCCTAAACTGCTGGGCCTTCCCCTGAAATCTCGCCCTTCACTGGCCTGTCTCAGCCTGCTTATAAGGCCCAGTGGCCTGATCATCATCTAGTTCTGTCCCCTCTGGCCAAGAGGCAATCACCCCACAAGGTGTTGAGCAGGTCTCGGTGTTTTCGTCCACTTCTCTAGTAGGTGATGGGGAAACCTTATCACAAATAGAAAACATCATTCTCTGAGGCCTTCAGTCTACTTCCTTTCTTTGGTACAAAGGGTTTACCCCCATCCCCACCCCACCAGTTTTCAGTATATGCCTTTATACTGGTTTAATCTCAGAACTATACACTTCAAACCCCTAGTTACTGGAGCAAGAATGTTAAGGTTTCTGACTCAGGGTTTTTTAAGCAAGACCTTTACATTAACCTCTCCCTCCTCCCCTGCCTGCCTCCTCCCCCCACTCAAACTGTCAGATAAACACCCAATATTATCGTTGGTTCAGCTCTGAAAGAATTTTTGTAGAAGAATATTTGTATTGAAAGGGAACCAGAGTTCTATTTTAATGGCTCAGTCAAGTATGATGATTAACCTATCAGGATTATTTTGTACAGCATGGTAATGAAGATAACCACACCTGTCTAGCCACTGGACTATAGACTATCTCTCTCGTCCCAGTGACTGTTCCACTGTGGTTAAATACTTAACCAGTCATTGAGCCAAAATGAAAGAAAGTGACTCTAGTCCAGTGGTTAGGACACCCATTGGGGAAGTAGGACACCCAGTGTGCAGTTCCTTGTTTCGTTTTTTAATCCCAAATGGAATAGCTTCAACAGGAGAGGCTGAAGGAGGTCCATATCAGAATATTCCATAGGTCAGAGATTAGAGCACTCTCCTGAGCGGTGGGAGACATCTCTTCAAATCCTCTCCTTCAAGCAAAGGGTTGAATGGATTGCCCACACTCCGAGCAAGTGCTCTAGTTGCTGGGATAAAAGCTATGAGGCAGGCACCAACACAATCCCCTCTCATTACCATTTTGTGTGGAGCCAGGCAGGTGTCTTACTCATTTTTGTAAAAAATGCCTTGAGCAGCTCATGCTGCTGACTCCAGAAGATGGGTCCCCACTCGTGGATTGCTAGCCCCGAGGCATCTCTCTGCAGCCTGGACTTATGCAACTATCTCTGTGAGAGGAACAAGACTTCAGACAATACTTGTCAGAATCCTCCATTGGATACCTAGGGCTCATCTCTGGCTAGTGTGCTTTTGTGGATCATGTTCCAAGGCATCTCGTCCCCCCCATTCATTGCATAGGGAGGCAATTTGTGGATTGCATTGTTGTTCAACTGTGATTTCCTAGGTGCTACACTGAGTGCTACAGTGCCTAAGTCCCTTTGTGGATCTGGGCCTTACAGCACAACTTACTTTTCCTTCACAGAGTGGTCACATCACTGCCATCTGATCTGCTATTCCTAGTACCTGATAGCCTGGCACAGGTGAGGCTGAACCAAAACCTCTTCTAGGATGAGGCTTGCTGGAACTTGCTGGCACCTCAGGAGTAGGGCTCTGTTACAGGGATCTTAACATCAGTGGGGTCTCACCTTTGCTTAGTCATTAATACAAGCCAGCCACACAAACACATATCCACACATTACTTAAACAAAATATAAACCTCTCAGCCAAGAAACAAGCCTTAGCAATGCCTGAGACCCATGGAGGAACCACAAGTTCAGCTTGGCACCAAGCTCTGAAGTTGTGAATTCTCTAGTAGCCTGACAAGCTAGTTCGACAGCCAGAATCCCATCAGTGAAACAATCTGTGACACTGGCTGGATTGGGGGATCATTTATGATATTATTTAACAATTCATATGGGATAGACCATGCCAGATACCATTAGAAAGGTTGTAATTTGCTAAGTATGATGATATTATGTGTGTGTTATATTTGTATTGGAAGTTATGGATATGTTTAATGAATCTGCATTTCAACTTGTGCTATTTCTGAGTGACACCCCAGACAGGATGGCAGCAGCAATAAACTGCTTAATGGCTCATTAAGGGAACTCAGATGTACAATAAGCCCAGGGAAAGAACGCAGGGGCTACACCTTAGGATTCCTGAGTCACTGGGACTTGCCTAGGTGATCCTGGACTCCATCATGTTTCCCTAAATTTCCGCAAGCAACATGGTAATAGGACATGAAAGGCAGCTGCACCACATCCATTTGTCTTCAGTCTTTAGTCTTCCTTCCTGCTTCTTACCTCTGACCAACTCATGTGCTGCAACTGAAGCTGTGAAACAAAGGACTGAGACCCAGCCAGATACTAGATGTACACCAGAGGGACTATACAAACCTGTAATCTCCACAATTCTACTGAAAACTTAATAAATATAGACTTTCAAATAATTTGTATGTATATGATTGCTTTAATCATATAACACCTCTCACCTTGTTTCTTTCTTTCCTTTTATAATAAACCTTTAGTTTTAGTTACTAAAGGATTGGCTGGCAGCATGGTATTTTGGGTAAGATTCAAACTCATACATGACAATATGACTGACTCTTTTGGGTCAGGAGAACTTTTTGATAAAGAGCAGAGTGTTATAATAACTTATGTCTTTACTGGCTCTAGTGGCTGATTGGGAGCCAGAGACTGAAATGCAGTCAAGAGGGCTGTGTATTTGATAACCAGTGTGGAGAATCAAAAGCATTTTTGAGGTTAGTTGGGAAGTCTAACTTCAGTGTTGCCCACAAGTGCTGGAGAAATCTGCTCTCCTTTTGCAGCCTGCCCTAACCTTGGCATTTTCAGGTGATTCACCATAGACACTGACAGGTCACACAACTGTCCTCAAGTGATTAAATATAGGTTCTGCCAGCGAGAGTGACTCAGCTGATTAGCTACATAAGGAGAATGTCCCAGAAGATAGGAGGGGCCAAATGCTATTCCTACAAGCTGTCCATCTTCAGCAACTCAAGTAATTTCAATTTATACAACACAGAATATCTTTAACTTTCTAGCTTGAAACTGATCTCATTGTTTTTTAACTCTAGTGCAATGCCACTGACTTCATTTGAGTTGCTCATGACAAGTAGTGCAAGAATAAAATTAGATCCTTCTCTTTCTATGCAGCCTCACTGCTTGACACCAACTGAAGGATGAATTCAAACTGGAACAGGTTCAGAGACGGGCTACTAGG
>ML675615.1:6046391-6134229 GCA_007922155.1 Mesoclemmys tuberculata | reverse complement strand
GATGATCATATTGGTCCCTTCTGACCTATGAGTCCATGAGTCTATGAACCATGCCTGTTAAAAGCCTTTAGATTCAATTAGTAGAGTATCAGTGAGAATCATGTGATCTTTGGCCCTGTATTCAAGATCTCATGGAAAATGTAGTTTTTAATTAGGTAGCAGTTCCACTGCTGGCATTATTCATAGTGGTGGCTTAAATTTCAAGAAGTGCTTTTACTTAGGAATTCTTGTACTATGAAAAGTCACCTGGCCTGTTTGCAGCATGTAGGTTACAAGGGTGGGGGAGTAATTAAATGGAGGAAAGGAATTATTAGATGGGTCATTACATTGAATTGGAATAATTAATTTTTAGTAATTTTGTCTCTCCCTCCCCAATTTAGCCCCCAATTTTTAAATTTAAAAGGTTTCATAACCCATTCTCCATTTGCAAAAAATTAATTTGGCTGACATGCTGCACAGAAAAAGGGGAAATGGTTACAAGCCAGGTGGATGGAAGCAGAGAGATCACAACAGAATTTTTCATGCAAGAGAATGCAGCACCTTTGAGTTTCCACGCTTCGCTTCCACAAGCATTGGTGGCTCTCTATTAGCCCTATTGTTAGGACAAAACATTCTCTCCTTCCCCCACCCTCTGATTGGCAAGGGGCTTTATAACAGTTTAAGTCATAAGTGTGAATGATGGCCAATAAGATATTATCATGCCAACAATAATTCCTTGCAGTTAGCAAGCTAATCAGTGCACAACCAAGGCTCTGTATGTGAGTTAGTATTCATGCAAAACTAAAATGATGGAAGTTATGAACAGTAATTGCCTGTCAAGCCATACTGCTCTTTTACTTCAGACTGAACTGATCTCTTGTGACAACCGTTTTTTAACATACTCTTTCCCATTTTCTCATGTTTGAAAACTGTCCGTTTCTGTTACAATGAAGCTCCAACTACTAGCTCTATTAGCAAAATGACTTGGTTGGAAGAAGCTGGGGAAAAAAAATCTTACAATTAAACTTCCAGGACTTCACCAAGTCATATTAACCCCTTTGTTCCAAAAGTAATCAGGAAGATCAATCATCTCTTGATCAAGGAGCCCTATGGCAGCATAGGATATTATAAAACAAAGTTTCTAACAGTATATATATCATAAAAATGATTTTAGATCAGAGTGAGAGTTGAATAGGAAGTCCATGAATCAGATCTTCAATGTGTGTAAAACAATGAGGTTCCACTGAAATGAAAGGTGTGACAATGGATTTATAGCAGCTGAAAATATGCCTCCTACACATCATCTCTGAATGTTGCACTTAAAACAACATTATGAAAGCCACCGCCTTGACTTGTTGAGCACTTGGAGTAAAGTAAGTAACAGTTTCAGACACAAACCCATTATGATAAATAAGCTTTTTAAATAAAATAATCTCAGTTGAATGTAACTGTTCCGCCAACTCGCTGTACTGACATAGGGAAGGGGAAAATAAATTCCCAGAGAAAAAACAAGTCACATCTGAAAATGTCTTTCATAAGCAATGTGATAAACAAGTGTCATGCCCTGCCTGAGGAAGACCCTTCATTTGATTTGGCCCCAAGCACTCAAAGCAGCCTTGAGCATGGTTCTGATTTGCCCATTGCTGCTTAAGGCTGCTGTTGGACTTACAGCAGAGCTGGGGAACTGCTGGAGCCAGGACTTCCCCAGCAACACTCTGATAACTGGGACTTGGATTGAGGAGGATGTGCACAGCAACAAGAGCTGGCCTCACACTAGGCAGAGAAGATCTCCTATGCCAAGCCTATTGTCTGGTATTGGCACTTGTATTTGCCTTGTGTACCATTTTGTACCAATGTACTTGATGAAAAAAGATCACAAGGCAAGTATGTATCAAGTCCTTTGTGAGGCTACTGATGAATAATACATTCTACCTGGAAAAAGGTCAACTAAAGTACCTGTTTGTTTAGATTTAGATGACAAACAGTGCTCCATACATTGCACTGGCCTCCCATCTATTTTCAATTGCTAATCAAAATGGTCCACTTGCAGCTAAAATAACCTAACTGCCTGGAACCTCAGTCTCAGACCTGATTCTTCTTTCTGCCTTTTAACACTAGTGCAATCCAACTGACTTGAACAGAGAAGTTACCATATTGCTGAATGAAAATGTAGACCTCTAGGAACAAAGAATGCAGGCCATATTTATAGGATGGGAAACTACTTTGGGAAGCAGTGACTCTGAAAAGGAATTTGGGTGATTGAGTAGGGAATAAATATTTAATAATAAACACAAGAACAGCCATACTTGCTCAGACCAATGGTCTATCCAGCCGAGTATCCTGTCTATCAACAATGGCTGATTCCAGCTACTTCTATAGGAATGAACAGAACAGGACAATTTTAAATGATCCATTTCATTGTCCAGCCTCAGCATCTGGCAGTCAGAGACTTAGGGACACCCAGAGCATGGTGTTACATCCCTGATCATTTTGGCTAATAGCCACTGATGCACCTATCCTCCATGAACTTATCTAATTCTTTTTTGAACCCCATTACAGTTTTGGTCTTCATAACATCCCATGGCAACAAGTTCCACAGGTTGACTGTGCATAATTCAGTCTAGCATTTAAAGGTATATAGCATGATCCAATTACTGGAGGTTGAAGGTAGACAATTTCAGACTGTAAATAAGAGATAAATTTTTAACAGTGAGAATAGTTTTCCTTGGAACAGTTTACCCAGGGTTGTGATGGATTGTCCATTTCGTGAACAATTTTTTTAAATGAATTTTTCATAAAGAAACAAAAATACGGAAAAGTTAATGACTTCTGACTTGTATATGTCACCAAATACCACACATTTAACAGGACATACAATAAAATTATGCAGTTATGCAACTTAACAACTTGTGAAAGCTGCAAGACAAGACAATATAAAATTAGACAATCTTACACAGATTACCCTTACCCTAATATGATAGGACAAATAGGCAATGACACGAAGAAGGGACCAGGTGGCAGGGAAAGAAGAAAAAAGTGGAAAGAGCAGGTGGAATCAAGTCTTCCATTATTGGTTCTATCTCAGCACTCTTTATCCAAATGTGTCATGAGTCAGGGTCCACATTTCTTTACATAAAATATTCTCTTTTGTTGCTAACTCAGGTCAGAATACCACAGAAATTTTAGTTGAAGACTGGAGGTTCTTCTAAAAGATATGGTCTAGGAATTATTTTGGGGAATTTATATGGCCTGTATTATACAGAAGTTCAGACTAGATGGTCAAAATGGAATCTATTTAAGCAAGCTTAAGCTTCGAAGCTTGCATACAGAGGAAAGCACTTGTTGGTAATATTGATGGTTATATTCCTGTCTTGCACTGAAGATAAATGTGATGTAAAAGCATAAGAGTTGTCTTGACAAAGGCCGAGCAGTCGCTTACTCAAGAGCAGAGTGACTAGATACATGCCTTCTAACTAAGATAGATATGAATATTAAAGCAAAGTTAGCATTAAATTTCATATCGGGCTTTCAATGACTCCTAGGGGGTTGCAACTCCTAGGAAATCACTAATTAGCAGGACTGTACTTGGGAAGCTAACTTAAGCCTCTGCCTGTGCCCATGTGCTCACATGGTGACTTTTTGCACATTAGCTTGAGCAGGACTAGCGTAAGCATGCCTACCCAAACTGAGAATCGCACCTCCCACCTGCTGTACAGGTGGCATACCTACAGTGGCAAAGGTAATGCTTCTTATGCTGGTGATAGAAACATCCTAACACTGTAACATGCTCAGCTGCTACACCAGGAGTAGTCACTGGCATGTTCTGAGAAGCAGCGTTCTTAAAGGCTCTTCATCATGCAGTATATATTTTTCAAATTATATTTGAGAAACAACAGCATGTAGCTATTGTCCTAAATTTAAGAGCTGCGCGCTGATTCTGTATACTCCATATGAAATAAGAATTTGAATCTTTTCTTCAATCTATAGTGAGTAATAACTGGGCCCACATGGATTAACTTGTCTAATTATGCTGTCCAGCTCACCTCTTCTATTACTATTAACTAAATATGCTTCTTAGTCACCATTCTATTCAGCTGACTATCACAAATCAAAGATCTCCTCCCCACTGATGGCTTTTCCACCAAGCAGTACTTGTTTTTAATCTGAACAATAAAAATACTAGTTATCTGTAGAGGGCAGTGTTGAGAAGCTCCCAGGGATTTCATTTTATGCTTAAAAGAAGAATCCTTATTAATATAAGAGGCGAAATAAAAACATAGGGCAAGACATCTGGCTGTCAGTTCATGTTTTTACCGTGAAAGCCATACTGACAGAAAGATATGCCTCTGCCTTGCCCCAATTTTAACTAGAGCAGATGTAGTTACGGAAGCAAAAATGCTGCTTTTCACCAGTCTGGGCCTTGAAACAAAGTTCATACAACTATCAGAACAGTCCTCTCTGGATTGGCCTTTCCTTCCTATATAAGAGTTCCTGCAATCACATAGGAGTTTATCAATTAAATACAGTCAGTAAGGGGGGATAATTTCTGGAAACAAGAGTACATGTGCCAAAAGTGTTAAGTTTCTCCTTTCAACAACTATGGGTGGTCTCCCAAAGAGACTGGTGTTAGCTAGGAAATAAAATTTGTTCCATCTAACAGTGTAAACTCCGCCTTGATAAGCCAGTTGGACTAATTGCCCTCAAGTTTCCCAAAATAAGTTTTCTTTGCCTCAGTATTTAAGGTGAAGGGAGGAGAGGAATCAGACATGAAAATTAAAGTAAAAATCCTTTAGCATTTTCTGCTAAAGTATCAGCTGAAGAACAATGGAAGGATTATCTGTCATGACAATAACATCTCAATGAATTCAAATAGAGTCTGAAATTAAGGTCAGCTTTTCTTTCTCAGATACAACTGGTACTGATGTAGGACACTATGGCTCAAAAAACTCATGAGTTAGAGGCTGGTAAACCTTGGATTGTTGCTTTCTGCCTGTCTGGAAATGATTTTCTATGCTAATTCTCTTCTCCATGAGTGCACATAGTGCAAAGGAGCAAACTGTAATAAAAAACAGATGACATAAGTATTTTTATTTTCAGTTCAGGATATTGCAGAAGAGCTGACCAGTTAATATTGGTTAACTACATATCCCTAGTCTTTCAGTAACTGAACTTCACAATATTGACTATTATTTTCAGTTGCTACGAAGCGCTAGTAGATGTCATTGTTTGTTGGAGGGCAAATTATGATTATAGCTGAATGACTAATGGGTTTCAATTATTGACAGGCATTCAGAAAACTGAAGGAAACTGAAAAACATTCAGTAGACTTCTCTGCCCAGATGGCCATCCATGGCTCTATGACTTAGAGCTTTTGTCCTAGAAATTGTAGTGTTTTTGAAATTAGTGAGATCTTTAAAACTTCCACTATTTTAATAGCTTAAAAAAACAAACACCACCACATGACGTGACTTGTATGTGAGGGACCAGATCCTAGACATACCATATTCACTGAAGACTATCACTAACACCACAAGATAACTATTCCAGATCACCAGGAGCACATTAGAAACACAATGCAAAGTAAATGTCAACAACAGAGACAGCTAACAATCTGATCCCACCAAGATGTGTAATGACTGCAGCACAGATAAAACTGTTTCTCTATAGTAAAATGGGAACTCCTATGGCTTCCTCCCAACCAAGAGTGTCCAATTGCTACTGATGGTGGAGCTTCAGAGAAGTAGCAGTACCTAAGATGCCTGAAACATTACATCAGATGTATGTGCATGCTGCTCTACAGCAGAGAGAATGCATTGTTGGTTCCAGGGAACACTTAACAGTTACCTTTTACCCACAGTAATTTGCACACAGTTAACACTGGTGGGGAATGTCCCAGTGCCAGTGACAAGGAGGAGTTGCATCAGATTGTCACAAGAAAAAGTTGGCTAATACAGCTATAATAGGAAATTCTTTAGCGCAGACCAGCCTTATGCCAGCATAACTGCATTTACTCGTAAGCTTATACTAGTTTCTCAAGCAAAATAAGTTAGAGGCAGAAATACTTGTGTACTGGTGTAACTGCATGTGTGCTAGTGGTTTTGCTGGTATAGAAATGTTGTGAAAACCCCAATAAATAAATGCCATGTCTAACTCATTTTACTATACTGGCAAGAAGTTCTAGTGTAGACCTGGCTTAAAGATACTACTAAAAGAAAACATGGGTTGTGTGGTGTTACTCAGCTGCCACTAGATGAGAGGTATCACATCATCTCAAAACAGACACTCAGCAATTTGACTCTGTTTCAGATTAACTGTTTAGGACTTTAAATCAACTTGGGTCACAGACATTATCAGTCATGTTGACAATCTCTTCAGGCCAGCTAGCAGTCCCATTGGACAATGACCAGCCAGGCTATGAGTCAGACTGACAGTCACCTTTGGAGCCAGCCTCCAGGAACTACTCAGGCAAGGAGATTGAGACAGATATGAGGCCAAAACCTTGAGGATGCCTGACAAATGGCAGGTTGGCATGTTGCCTACTCCACACTCACACTTAAAGATTTATTTTAAAATTTACTTAAAAGAACGCTATTTCACAAGTGCCTTAACACTGCTGGATTTTAAAAGGCCATGGTATACATTGTGTCCATCTACTTCCTGCAATTCACACCTTTGACATGAATTATATAAATAAATAAAAAAGTTGGTTCAAAGAAAAAATTGCTTTTAGGCAACCAATGGCCTCATGAGGTGAAGCTTTATGGACATGAACAATGCAACAGAACAGATTATATGAGTAAGAATTTCCCAGATGAGATGTTTAACAGGACCAGGCTCTAAACTTGTAGGTGGAAAGAAACTAATTTTCCAACTAAAATTTCAGCAATTGTATTTGAAAAAAAGACATCGCATGAACACTTGTTACTTCTCAGCACAATATATACAGCACTGTGCCGAACAAGAGATACTGTTCCTGCACATCAGTTTTGTCTGACAGTACAGAATATAAAAAAGCACAATCTCTCTTGTGCTTGAAATACAGTTAAGAATTGAAGTATTGAAACAATACTTGTTCATCTAGTTGTATTTAAAATGAGCACACCAACTTTCCTTTTAAACATTGGAATTAAAATGATCTCCACAGCTGAAATTTTTTGCCATCATAAGTAAATCTTAAAGATTGAGTCTCAACATCTCTATGCAGCTAGTGGTTGTAATATAGATGACATAACCCTGTAATTATAATTGTGAAAATAACACTAATGTTGAATTTATCTGTGAACAGAAATCTAAGCCAAGCCACACAAATAATAATAAAAAAGCTACTCTGGTGTTTATTCTTCAGTTTCTCCAGTACAGCTTGCCAAACTCTTAGTTCCCAAAGATGGCATCATAATAGGGTGTAGTCTAGATTTCCAGAGTGTTTTCAAGAGAAATAACATAGCATAAAAGAATGCTAGATGGATGTGAGTGATAAAAATGTAACTGCTTAAGTCCATTTTGTCACTGAGGCTCATACATCTGGCATGGTCAATGTATACTTTATGGGGAGATGTCCCTTAAAAGTTCTATTCAATATTCATTTCTCTACCAGAACCAGAGCTTTTACTGGTTTTACAACTTCCATTATATAAACAGTACTGTTTACCCTTCTAAAAATATGCTGGTATTGCTGTAGGTGAGAAAACCTTAGAATCTATACAGCATTAGAAGGAACTAAACACAAGCTCACAAAGGAAAATTGCTAACACCAGAGATTATTTTGCAGGGTATGGATAATTTACTAAACTAAACTTAACATGTTTTAATAAAGGAAATTTTATTTTAAAACTCCTGGGACTTGCAAAAGAGTCAAAGAAATCTTTTTTCAGTGAGGTTAGGATCTACAGCAGAGGAACTATTTTTCATAAATACTCCTCTGGGCCAGAACACCACAGTAGTAACTGAACTACTAGCTGCAAAATTATACTGTCTGATTGCTTGTAAATTAAAATTTGCTAACATCTATTTAGATTAAGCATGCAGAGTTTACCAGTACATAAACTACTGAGATTCAATGGCAGTTGAACTCATTGTTAACCGTCAACACAACAGCTAAGCATTCTACACTGAAGTTTTAAAAGAGCTGGCTGAGAAGCTTGCAGATTTTCAGAATGTCTTTGAACACCGGGCAAGTTTGAGAAGACTGGAAGAAAGCTAATGTTGTACTAAAATTTAAAAAGGGTAAAAAGGATGAACTGGGTAATTACAGGCCTATCAGTCTGACATCAATCCTGGGCAACAGAATGGAGTGGCTGATGTGGGACTTGATTAATAAAAAATTAAAGGAGGATAATATAATGAATGCCAATTAACATGGGTTAATGGAAAATACATCCTGTCAAACTAACAATGTTTTTGATGAGATTACAGGCTTGATTGGTAAAGGTAACAGTGATGATGCAATGTACTTAGGATTTCTGTAAGGCATTTGATATGATACCACATAAGGTTGATTAAAAAACTAGGAAAACATAAAATTAACAGGGCACACATTAAATGCATTAAAAGCTGGCTAACTGATAGGTCTCAAAATATAATAGTAAATGGGAAATGATCAAAAGGAAGTATCTCTAATGAGATCCCACAGGGATCAATTCTTTACCCCATGCAATTTAACATTTTTATTATTGACCTGGAAGGAAACACAAAGTCATCCCTCACAAAGTTTGCAGTGGACCCTAAAATTGCAGGGGTGTGGGGGGCTGGTAAATAATGAAGAGAACAGGTCACGGATAACAAAGTGATCAGGATCACTTGGGAAGCTGGGCACAAGGAAACCATGTGCATTTTAATATGGCTAAATGTAAATGTATACATCTGGGAATAAAAAATATAGGCCATACTTACCAGATGGGTACTCTATCCTGGGAAACAGTGACTCTGAAATAGATATGGGGGATATGGTGGATAATCAGCTGAACATTAGCTCTCAGTGCAATGCTGTGGCCAAACAGGCTAATGTAATCATTGAAAGTATAAACAGGGGAATGTCAAATTGAGAGTGTGGAATATATTTTACCCTTTGTATTTGGCACTGGTGTGATGGCTGCTGGAATACTATGTCCAGTTCTGGTACCACAATTCATGAAGGATATTGATAAATGGGAAAGGGTTAAGAGAAGAGCCATGAGAATGAATAAAGGACTGGAATACCTGTCGTACAGCAACAGTCTCAAGGAGCTCAATTAGCTCAACAAATAGAAGGTGAATGGGTGACTTTATTAGAGTCTATTAGTCCCCACACATGGGGGACAGATTTTTTAATATGCTCTTCAATCTAGCAGAAAACGGTATAACATGATCCAATGGCTGAAAGTTAAAGTTAGACAAATTCAGACTGAAAATAAGTGAAATTTTGACAATGAGTGTAGTTAACTCTTCAAACAACTCACCAATGGTTGTGGTGGATTTTCTATCACTGAATTTTCAAGTCAAGATTGGATGTTGTTCTACAAGATCTGCTCTAGGAATTGTTTTGGAAGCTCTTTAGCCTGTGTTATATAGGAGGTCAGATTAAAAGATCACAATGGTCTCTTCTGGCCTTGATATCTATTAAATTAACACATGGAAAAATCTACTTTAAGCTATTAACTAAAGTGTACACATACAGTAAGAATGCATTGTCTTCTACCAAGTACTGATTACGTGCATTAGAACTGGATTGATCATTTCTAAAACAAAGTAATTGTGTGATTCACAAACAATCATTTACTTAAAACTGAATAAGGAGGAGAGGGATAATGAGTAATGAAAATGTGTTTTTAAAGATTCCTTAATTATATTTTGATGAGAACTCTTATAATATCAAAATTGGTATTTGTCACTAGAAATTCCTCAGTCTATGATTATGACTAGAATAAAACAGCTAAAAATACAGAAAGACTCGTATCCCTAATCATCAAAGATATTTTTTTAAAAGTGTGAAGTCTGTACTCAAGTTATAATTAGAGACAAGTTTGGATCATCTGAAACATTAAAAATAGCCCCTATGTTTACAGAGGAGAATGAAGAAGCAAGCAAATTCCCAGATACATGTGTCTAAGCAATTCTGAAGTCCGCAAACTCAACCCATTGGCCATGTGAACATCAGATGTGAAATAGGGAGGTTATAGTAACAAACAATGAAAAAGCAAAGGATTCATTGGATCCTAGGTCCCAACAAAAAGCAGACCCCTACATAAAGGCAGGAAATTTTATTTCACTTTTCTTCAGTGTATATTCATTTTTTCCACTAGTTACGTTAAACTTTTCCTTTGGTCATTCCCTTTACATTCAAAGGGGCATATTGCCGCTTTGAGATACATATTCTGGGGGCTAATGAGTATGGCTAATAATAGAGCCCTGCGCTGATACAAAATTTTATCTCCAACCAATCCATGATCCGCAAAACTGATCCAAGGATATAAAGCAGATATCTGCAGTTTTGCAGGGCTTTAAATGTAAAATTTGGATCTGCATCCACCCACGATCTGCAAAAATGGTCCATGGATGCAGATATCTGTGGATATGAATACCAGATTCTCAAGGCTCTAGCTATTAGACTCCACAGGTGGAAGCATTAGAGTAAGCAGCATGGGCAGATATGTGGATAATAGGCCTACCAGCCCAACTTTTTATGGTTGGCCTCCAATGTACTTCATGGCCTCCAACCCTCTAACTTAGCACCATCTGACACACCATGCTTAAGACCAACTTCAAGATTAGTCCTTAAAAGTCTCCAATTCCCATTAGGAGAAGAAATACTGCCATGGATGAGAGAAAGTGCGGGCTGTATATCAGTGCAGAAAGGAATAGGATTTTCTCTACTGAACAGTTAAAATTTTAACTTGCTACAGTGACAAGGTGAACAAATAAGCCTTACCCTCTCCTAATCATATTGGTGTCCAAAGACAATAAAACTCTTGCTCTGGAAGCACAGGAAGCTAAAGTCCAATAAACTTATTTTAAAATGGTTTAAAAGCCTATAAATTTCCTAGTCCACATCAGAAAACATATCGGGTTTAGGGCAATGGTGGAAGGCCTAGCACAGCCAGACAGCTGTGGGAGGCTAATTTACCCTCCTTGCTAGAACAGATTAAATTTCAACTGTTTAAAGTTCCCACTCAGCCTGAAAGACACTATCTAGTGATAACTTCCTGTTTCCTTGAAGGGAGTCTCTCATAGAAAGGCAAGATCCAGTTGCAGACAGTCAGGAATACAGTTTGGCTGGAATACAGCAACTTGAGTGCTGTTTCCTCTGTGAAACATTACTTGTAGGTTTACAAAGTTAACCTACAACATGCCATAGTCATTTTATAAATACTACCCTCACCTTCCTCTCTCATATATCCATCAATATCACACGCAAAAAAGCCAAAGAGCAGGACAGAAAAGGAGTGGGACTTGACAGAGTTGTAGGGTAGATCAGGGGAAAGTTCTTGTAAGCCTAGTTTCCTCCTCTACTGTCATATATACTGCTCAATTGTATGAAGTTTGATGCTCAGAAGAAAACTAACTTTGCATGATTTGATACCCTTTAAAGAAGCACAAAGTTCACCAGTCTAGTAGTAATGCAGCATGCCTGCCTCCATATTCCTGTGGTACCATGGAAAGTGGATGAGAATACACACACCCGACTATAATCTGTGTAGCTGGGGCTTGAATTTAAACATGGACCCCAACCTCTAACTTTTTCAAATGCCCATAATCCCCATGCTATTACCTTGCTTGCTTGCCCTATGACAGGGAGGCAGCAGACATGTCAAACCCACAGGAGAGGGGACTATGATTTTTCATTTATTTTTGGATGACAGGAACTCCTCCGTTGCAGTGCAGTGCTACAAACAGGGGTAACTGTTGCTTTCACACTATTTGGAATCTCTGCATTTTGCCTGACTGTTCCAGGTAGGCTAAGTCACCAGCCATTGGCACCAATGCAGTGCCTTTTTTGCACATAGCTGTCCAAGTCGTGGCTTGTGAAGCTAGAATCGGGCCCTGGAAAACTGAAACAAGCAGACCACAAAGAGCCATCAGCTGAACTGATTACTTACTTATACTTGGCATTTTGTCTTCTCAATGAATTGAACACAGGTCTTGTTCACTCCGAACCTTGTAGTGCTTCATGTGGAAGGAATACAGTTCCAAAGGCTTTTGTGCCTGTGCACTTGCTTGCTGCTTTTGAACACAATATGATGAGTCTTCTTGATAGTGAGAAGGAGGCTCTTCCCATTATTCAATCTAGCACTGCACCATTCCACCAACGGAAGGAGTGCTAAGAGACTCATCACTGACATTACAGCCACTGTCATCTAAATGGAGCAGAAATAGATGAGAATGGTAACACGAGATGGACAACTTTTCCACTCTCTCTTTTGTTCACACTGGAGCTGCCTTGGAAATTGGCCATATGTTGGGAGATTGCTTGAAAACCCTTCACTGTAGATCCAGACTCAGAGAATACACCTGAGTTGTCAAATTCGATTGCAAAAGCTGTTGGAGTCACCTCCATATTAAAGCAGCTATAATGAAAAGCAGGCTGCAATAGGATACAAGTGGGTTTCTTAATACAGAGTGGAAGACAGTCTGTTCATGTTAGATGTCTAGATACTACCATATCTGATCATCTAAAACTGTGGCCTTTGTTTCCTCTGCTTATTGGTGCCAAAAAAAAAAAAAAGGTCAGGCAATGAGTCAAGAGGCCCTGTGTATTTCCAAATGCCAAGATGAATAAACATTCTATCTGTGTACTAGTGTATGCTACATAAAAACTAATGCAGATGGCTCCCAAAACTAGGAGTTGCTTGGAAATAGTTTTGAAATGTGTTCCAAAAAAATAGAGTAAGATTTCTATGCATGCCTGCACTTCAATATTGCCTGGGGACCACATAAGGGCTTCAAAGAAAGCCCAGTGCAAAAGGTATGTAGAGTAATATGGTTTTAGGTCTACTAGACTGAGGAAGAGTCTAGAATGTGAAAACCGTATGCATTAATCACAGCATATTAGGTACGCGCAAGGGCTTGTCATAGGCTAACTTGACAATTAAAACACCCAGACCAGTTATATAACTGCTCAACATAAACGTGTGTTCTCTAATCTAGTCTAGCAGTAGGATGCCCAGCTGCATACAAGTTAAACATTCTGCTGCAGGGGCTTAGTTGCAGAAAGCTCATCTACAGCCGTGCCCTACTAAATCTTTACTTAGACCTGAGGCAGAAGCCAAGTACCTCCAGTTCTTTGCCATTTAAGGTGGCAACCATAAAAGCAGGCAGCTTGCCACTTACCAAATTAGCAGTTGGGGTCACCCATGTTGTTAGTGCTGCAGAGTGTTGCTACTGCTGATGGTTTGGGGAGCTTTTGCATATTGTGCACCTGCAGACTGTGCAGTTTGCGGATTAACAAACCTGTATGTCATTTATAAAGAAAGACCACAGGCTTGGTTCAGTGGCAAAGGCACTTGGCCAGGTTTATTGTTAGCAAAGCACCATACTAGCACCCTAGCCAATGGGTTACAGGGACACTAACACAGGTATACCCATGACAAGGTAAAGCCTTAGTTAACATACCAGAATGCTCTTCCCTAGGCCAATTCAAAGTTGCCCCTTTTTTAACCTTTTTAAAACTATGAACAATTTACGTATTACATTCCACGTTAGTTGCCACCCTTATACTTTGTATGTGATAGTTTAAACAAAAATATTTTTAAATTGATTTTTATAAAAATTCAGTGTGTTCTTGTACCATATCTTAAAAATGTGTTTATGTAATTACTTTAATAAATTATGTATTTTTGTACCATTCTCTCTGGTCAAAAATGTACTTACTTGGTTAGCTAACGCCTAATGTGTTACTATTTTGCCAAGGCCTACTTAAATTTCTACTTTTAGTTATATCTAAATCTTCAGCAAGGCTATATCTTAATAAAGTGAAATCTACAGCATTGTAGGAAATATCAACTCAGAAGGCTGGAGTCAACTGGACAAGGTGTTTCAAGACTAATGATGGGATTTAAAAAGAGTAAGTACCAATGATTTTTTTTTCCCTCCAAAGAGACCTGAACTATTAAGTCTTGGGTGCTTTTAAAAATTCTACCCTTAAGACACCAATTTTAAAAGGGCTGGGAAAGAAACAGCAAATGTTACTATGCAAAAATTGATGATACCATACAGACTATGATTTGAGCCTTCAGGGACTGGTTTAATGTGCCATCACGTCAATGTGCATCAGTAACAGTCATGACAATTGTCTGCAGCATTCTTGACAAACCTTATTGAATTAAATATTTTAGGAGTTCATTTTATTAAAAATTCAAAATGATTATGTATTACTGTGGGACTGTATAGAATTTATTTAGGAGGAGAACTGGATTAATGCAATTTCTTGGAAGTATTCTGAGCTTCAAAAGATTATATTGAACAATGTAGCTGACCGGATGATCTTTTTGGACCATACATATGAAGTGGAATTCCTAGGAATGCTTGGGAAGAGGAAATTGCAAACTTCCACCTAAGAACTCAGCCTCCAAAGCTTTGCACTGAGGAGGAGTCGGGGGAGAATGTTTGTCTGACTGATTACCTATTCAGATACTTTGAATACTCGAACTCAATAAAGGAGTGACTCTCAGTCAGGAGGTGGCTAGTTCTCAGTGAAAGCTGTTATGAATAGATGACCACAGGAAAAAAACCCTATGATTTGAAGTAGTAATCCCCCACCACAGCACTTGTTGGAGTTAGGAGGTGATCTCCTGGTAAGCTTATTAGAATGCATGTAGGTTATTTTATTATTTTTACAACATTTTCTCTGTAATGCTTTTACCTTAAGAATAAATGTTCTTGCTCAGAAGGAGCTGTGTGGTAGCTTATCACTGTTGGCAATTACATGGTCTACCATCTGAGGAGAGAAGTGAAGTAGGCATGCGTAGGCATTCTGTCTTTTGGAGAATAACACAGTGCAGGCAGGGAACTGTTCAGACTGGAAATACCCTGGCCAGAAGGGAGAGAAACAGAAGTGTCCACCGGAGACGACAGCTCTGAGGAGCCTGAATCCTAGAGACTGTGTCCTTGCTGGACCATATATGGGGAATACAGGTGTAGTTCCCTGAATTGTGACAGTATCCACTGGTAGCTGAGACACCCAACAGTGCAATATATTTTGCCCATACTTAATATCTTGCTAAATCCCTAGGCAGCACATCTCTACTTCTTGCACTTATGACCTCACCACACATTAAGCAGTGCAGGCCGTTATCTGGCTTGTAGGAAAATGTGTGTGGCCTCTTTAAGGGCTAGATAGCCAGAGAAGGACTTGTTGTGGCAGCTTCAGACTAGGTGAGTGATGGGACATTGACCCATTCCCCCACCAGGTGACTGAAAAGGGTGTGTGGGGGGACTATTTAGCTCCACACCGGTACAGGAAAAGACCTTTTTTATCTGGACCAGCCTGAGCAGCACTGACCCTCCCATTCATGAACATAGCCAGATACTAGGTTTTATCATGACCCGCTGTGGGCATCGCACTAGTCACTCCTTCCTATCGGGGCTGGGAAGGATTTTTTCCCCTTTATGGCCAGACTGAAGAAGGCAAGCCTTCCCCACAGCTGGTTCAGGGGGACTTAGTTGGGGCAGCCATGAAACAGGAGTCACAACACATTACGTAAGTATGGGGTAGAGAAAGGGATACGGTGATCAGATAAAAAGGATTGGGAAAGGATTTAAAGAAGGTATTCTTTAAAGGACTTGAAACGGGGAGGGAGGAGGAAGAAATAAGCTCTCCTATGACAGGCCCAGCAGGGAGCCGCCATCCCCCCAGCCCTTCATAGCCCCCCCTTAACCTCATTCAAGGTGGGTTGGCAAGGTCCCAGCAGCAGGTTGGGGACCAGGGGGACCAGGATGGGTGAGAGGGGAGGACTGACAGCAGCTCCTCCCCATCCCCCATGTATACATAAATGGGTATATGATTACCTGCACTATATGCTTTTATCTTCTGGATACTCTGACATTTATGAATAAAGTTGTGGCCTAATTAAACACATTCAGTATCTCCTGTTCTTCCTGCACAGCTGGATAGCTGCTCTTTGTCCACACTCACCTGCAAACTTAAAGCTAAGGAACAGAAGTTTCACCATCAAACCATGCAATATCTTAATAGCCATACCCTGCCAACTCCATATATGACAATTTACCTTGGTTCACTGTTTGCTATCATTAATTGACAGAACATCTTATATCAACCTAATGTTTAGTTTTGAGTGTAATGGTAAATAGAGTCTGTAGCTTTGGCTGTACATTATAATGCTGTCTGCTTTTTTAATGTCAAACTGATAATCTTGACCAGCATATTAGTGAATTTGGCCCCTAATAGATAAGCATAAGGGAATTTGGCCCCAATAGGTAAGCATAAGGGAAAACTTACCAATGTAACAATACTCTCCTTTCCCAACTTGAAATCTAGCATCTTGTGTACGGACCTGGTCCTTAAGGAAGAGAATTCTCATCTGCCATGGAAACAATACCAGCAACTTGCAAGATTAAGCCTCTAAGTGTAACTGGCTAGCCTGATGCAGAAGCCACAAATGTGAGCCCCACGTCATGAAATGCTGTTCTACTATGCTGAACAAACGAACACTGGCAAATGTTATTACCATTATTAAACTAAATTGAGGGTTACAGCTTAGCTGGGATTTAAGAACTCAAATGGTCAGTAGCTGGAAATAGAACTTCTGAAGAAATTGAGTTAGATAGATTTGATTTCAGCATAGTACAGGGAAAATGAAGGCTGAAAACTAGGAGAAGGATCCTGTCGATCAGATCTATTAAAATGTGGAATAGTCATCTAAAGAAAATGATAGAAGCCACATGAGACAGTATGAGACACTAGGAAATACCATATGGAAACATCTTATATCAGTAAGATGACAATGCCCCTCTAACTGTCATGGTTCCATGAAACACCATTTGAATAAGATACATCAGAAGCAAAAAGAAAACTGGCAGTAAATATCCTATATAATTAAACAACTAATACCTTTCTCTGAGCACCAACCTTATTATGAACAAACTGATGGTAGACTAACCTAGTGCTAGAAAATGACCAATATTATCTATGAAGCTTTGATTAAATAAAAATAATATTGTCTTGAGTATTGGTGCCCATCCCCCTCTTTTCTACTGCACTAGTGGATATAACCCAGCAGGAATGCCTACCAATCAGGTCCCACAGTATGAAATTCCTACTTACATAGCTCTATATTTTCTTGAGGTCTAATAATTCTTAGTCTTAAAAACAATTCATCTAAATGTTCTCTCCCCCTGCCCTCCCCTCCAAAACCATAATGGAAAGCTCTGGGAGAGAAAAGGCACAACTGTGATTCCAATACAAGCCATTTTCCTAAAGAAAGCTCCAGATTAAAATAGGAATAGTGTCCTTCACACTTGAGTATGTAGCCATAAATGGTTTTGTAAGTACAGTAGAACCTCAGAGTTGTGAACACCAAAGTTACGAACTGACTAGTCAACCACAACCTCACTTGGGGCCAGAAGTACACAATCAGGCAAAGAGGCCAAAGCCACCCCCACCCCTAAAAAAAAAACCCAACCAAATGCAGTGCACTGTTAAACTACTAAAAAAATAAAGGAACATTAAAAACTTTTTGCAAGGTAAGGAAGATGTTTCTGTGCTTGTTTCATGTAAATTAGGATAGTTAAAAGCAGCATTTTTCTTCTGCATAGTAAACTTTCAAAGCTGTGTTAAGTCAATGTTCAGCTGTAAACTTTTGAAAGAACAACCATAACATTTTGTTCAGTGTTACAAATGTTTCAGAGTTACCATCAACCTCCATTCCAGAGACTGTTGTTAACTCTGAGGCTCTGCTGTAAAGTAATACTTTGTGCCTTTGCTAGAAAGTTAAGCCTTAAGTCGTAACACGTAGTGCAAGACATCAGGCAGCACTATGGACGATAGAGCCAGAGCAGATTAAACAGTCAGTGTAGTCAATTAAGGGATGGATCCTATCTGGTTTGTAAACTCATGCAGGGACATAAGAAAAAATGGACAACCTCTCTAAATCTGCAGTATCCTGAGACCAACGCACCAAGTCCCGCTCCCCTCCAACCCAAGCAAGTCCTCAGAGCTTTGGCTCAACCTCCTACCTCAGCCAGAGCAGATGAGCCAGAATGGGCGAGGAGAGGTAATGGTTTGTTGCAATCAGTGCCACTAGCTCTGGAAGCAAGCAAGAAAAAAAACCAACGTACCTCCATGTACTTCCATGCTTTTGGGGTGGTTCAGTTTTATGCCACCTCTTAGAGATTGTAGGTGGCACAGTCTAGCCCAAAGTATTGCTTGATGTCAAAAGGCAAATTTTTAGAGTCACCCATTTAGCTAGATTTCATAGTAATAGCTTCTCAAGCAGAAAAATCCACCTCTACCTCTATCTTAGGGCTTGACTAAAGCTAGGTTTTACTATTTGTACTTATACAATACCAGTATAACTATTGGCTTAACTGTACTAGTATAAGCCCATGTGAACATTTTCATTCCAGCATAAAATAGTAGCTTTTTTCAGTTTAGTGTATCCCATCATAAGCAAAACAATCTAAATTTAAACAGGTACTTTTACCAGAATTAGAGTGTTTACAGATGGTGTTATGTTTGTATAACTGTATACATTTAAATTTATACCTTAGCTTATACCAGTCTAATTTTCCTGTTTAGACAAACACTTTTTTTGTGTGGATATTTTAAACTGAAATGCATTGAAAGACGTTGGTCCAAAATGACATGTTAAATAACTCAATCAAGTATAATGAAGAAATTCAAGAGCTTAACCTATTGCATCAGGGAACATGAAATAAGACACAATCAGGGTATTCAAAATCCAGGTTCAATATGTAAGTTTTTGAGACTTCATGCTGTATCACCCGCAGGGAGCTCCATGCATATCTTAAGAACTAATGCCATACAACAGTCATCCAGTCAAAAGAATGAAAAAATAATTCATGACACAGTGAAGCTAACTTGGAACTAAAATTCTGCACTTCAAAAAGGTTAAGACAATAGCATTCCAGCCAAGTGGTGACCACAACCTCTATGTCATAATTCAAGCTGGAGAAGCCAACTTTCGCACTAACACAAAAACCATGGTTGAAATCCTTGGATCCTTAACCAATTGTTAACCAGTCCCATCTCATAAAAATTCCCATTGAAGTCAAAGAGAATCTGCCTGAGTAAGGACTGGCATTGGAAGGTGTGTCAAGAGAGCCCTATAGTCTCCAGCTGTCGCACAATGGTGGAGTACTGGGATAAAGAAATTTAGGGACTGTCTAAGCCTCCTGGCTAATATACTCCACCTGCAACCTCTCAAGAAGTCCTATCCCCTTTTCCAGCCTCTGTAGTGCCCCAGAAAGGCCTTCCTCTTTCTTGGCTAGAATTACGCTCCATCCACACTTTGGGGATGTCTAAACTAGAGAGACTCATTTGACAAAAATAAAAAAAATGTCACCAAGAAGCATCACCCTTTGACCTGAACTCATGCCTTAAATTTTGCATTTGCAGGTGTGGAACGCTGTGACTATATGTACAGGATCAGACCCACCAGTTTGTTAGTGCTGTAGGTAGGTTATGAGACCATTTTTCCCCTTTCATATGAAGGTGTTACTTTTTTACAAGCTTCACTCAGGGGATAGCATACAGAGCTATGAACTTCTTTCTAGCACTAGTAATAGCCTGCTGTAGTCAAAAGGAATACAAACGTAAATAGGGATTATATTCTTAGTGCATGCCCCACAATTTCAATATTTACAGTCTGCAGAAGAGTTATAAGGGAATAAACAGTCATTAAATGCTGTTCAAGAGCCATTCAATAAATACAATGTCACTGTTTACTGGACAGCAAACAAGTATTCTAACTTTTCTTTAGTAGCTAGTAATCTGCTTCCTGTCCTCCCACTCCCCTCCGGGAACTCCATTATGGATATTCTTGTCAGTGACCAAGTCACAGGCAGTTTGTCATAATGGTTGGAGCAACAGTCCAGCCTACCAGTTAGAGCTGAAGCCAGCCACAGAGTAGGGTTCAGGAGCAAACCCAAAAATCAGAGCTAGGAGTCAGAAGCCAGGGAGTCACAGTCAGGAGGCATACTCAATGGCCAGAGTTGGGACTCAGAAGCCACCACAGGGCTGGAGTAGAACCAGCAGAGCTAGAACAAAGTACAGCTGCAGACAAGAAACACATTGAGCAACAACTAAACTATTGCTGCTACTGAACTTAAGTGTCAGCCTGCTGACTCCTGCAGCGAATCAGGTGGTTCAGTTAGACAATTTCTATCAGGCCAGCTGTGCTCATTAGGTTGCCAGGAGACTCTTCCGCTGCAAGCTGGCCTCTGACAATTCCTCTCTAGCTCAAATAACATATTGCTATTAGTTGAAGTACACAGTTTGGCTTGAAATGAAGCCCTTATTGCAAAATGTTTCTTTGTGAAACAGTGATGAAAAAAAATGGCTTTGTTAAAAGATGCTTTTAGGATCCATTGTAAAAATAGCAAGAGAATACTGTAAGTCTTCCTGAACAAGCATGGGCATTGTGATGAAGGGAATGCAACTGAACAGATCAGCTGTTGGTTCAAATGATCTTCACTCAAAGACTTGGAAAATGGTGCAGTGTACTTACATTCTTGTACAAACAATAGTATGGGTGTGCACACAACTAACTAATTACTTATTGTTACTCAACTGTTGGCTGTTAAGACCTTGAGTTTATCCCATCAGAGCGCTGATGCAATGCCATGTGACATGCATATTTTCATATCATGAATATTCAGAGTTGACTGAGGAGTTGCATTTTTTTCCAGCAGATTTTTTGCTAGAAAAAATAGTTTAGAAATACATTTTTTTAAATTTAAACTATTTCCTATTGGTATGTTTGAAACAAAATAAACTTGTATTTTGGGTGGGAAACTACAAATTAATACTTTTTTAAATTAATGCAGTACAAATTAATACTTTTTCTACATCATACATTGTTTCATTTACATTTTTAAAAACTTTTTGATTAAAAGGGTTTTCATTGGCTTTTTTGACTTTTACTCTTCTCCTTTGTTCCACTATAAAATGGAGAGAGGGGGAGAAACAAATGAGAGAAAATACTTGTGTTTTAAATTGTTTCCAAAGTTTGGAGAAGCATGAAACTTAAAGTTATACACCATTTTCCCAGATGGCAAAAGCTGGAAGAGAATTAAAGTGGAACAAGCATACAGTGTTGTAATAATTGGTTCATTTCTCATTCAGAAACATTTTTCCCTGGACAAAGTGACCATGGAACTAAAGTTTAAGGGTCTGATTAATGAAGGTATGTAGATATCTAAAATACAGGGAGGTGCCTAGTGCAGGTTAGGCATCCAACTCCTATTGAGTCAAAGTTCAGCACCTAACTCACTTAGGTGCCTAGTGCAGGGATTCTGAAACTGGGGCTTGTGACCCCTCAGGGGGTCACAAGGTTATTATGGGAAAGAGGAGGTCGCAAGCTGTCAGCCCCCCAGGCATGCTGGTAAGGGTGGCATGGCATGGGAGAGGGTTGCCATAGCCTGGAATAATTTTAAAGGGGGTCCCAACAAAAAAAGTTTGAGAACCCCAGCCTAGTGGGACTTACAAAAGTAGATATTTGCATTTTAGGTGTGAGGAAATGCAGAAGAAAGAGGGAGACAAATGGAGGTTTCATGACTAAACTCAGTTCTGTCATCTGCTAGCTTCTAGTGCAATCTCACGAGGTGTATTTGGTTTGTACATAACTTTCTAATTTTTCAAAAAACTGAAATAGAAATTGCATCATGTGGATGCATGTGCAAGTTAATATGCATCATCAGCAAGGCTGGACCTTGATCTCCACTGCTGACCTCAAGCACTTGAGCTATGTGCGACTGTGGTATTAGTAAAAACCAGCCACTAGAGGGGGATGAGAGACTTTTTGCCAGTGGGTTTCACATGTACTAGATTTGGATCTTCCATTTTTGAAATCTACGTTGTATTACTAACTTAGCTAAAAGTGACACTTTTAGTGAGACCTGTTAGCCCACTTGAAAAGTTAGAGAAGTGAAAACTTGCTTTCTATTAAGGTAGGCGTATGAGATGTTAAATGGCTGTGATCTTCACAAAATGAACATTCAGAGGAAGAACTTGAACTAGAAATCAAGCTGTCCTGTTGGATCTGAGCCCAGCATACTTTCTTCTAGGTCAGACCATAGAATTTAAGTCCTGAACAGTTTCATCTGTCTTTTCCAGCCAGTGAAAAATGGTAATCTTTCCTCTTCCGGTTGCCCAGGGGCAATGGGAAGGCTGCCAGAAAGAAGGAACCAGTTAGTATCAATATTCAAATAAGGGGCTTGAGGGATCCAGATGTGACTGGGGGGATAGTGAGAATCAGTGGGAGACTGTGAAAGAGTCCAGTGAGCTGCCAAGGCAGGAGAGCCTGAATCTGCCTCCACATTACTTTGTTTCATACCTGTCATCTCACATGGGCACATCATGGTGAATTCCATAGAGACAACACAAGGCACCTCCCTGCTCCCAGTGTAACATCCCTGCCAAATTTCAAAGCATTACTCCGAAGCACGGAGGTGCTATAGCTTCCAAGAGCACAGTCACACAAGCGTAGTAGTCCGTGGTCTCAGGCTCAGAGGGAGACAACTCTGGATCACTGGGTCAGGCAGCAAGAAACAGTCAATCCACAGTCTATAGCTCCACTCCCCTAGGCAGGGCAGAGCAACACACCATCTATAGCCATAGTCTCCTGGCTGGGGCAGACAGCAATTAACAGTCCATAGGTGCTGGCCCTCTAGGAAGGGCAGCACTGTAAGTGGGCTTTAGCCCAAGCCTCTTGGGTGGGGCAGACAGCAGTAATGACGATAGGGCTCAGGGCCAAGTGTGAGCAAGTGTCCAAACCCCAGCTGTGGAGGGAGATCCAGGCCTACCCTACTCCACTGGGTCCTGTCCATGACACACGCTCACGCGTGCTCTCTCTCTCTCTCTCTCTCTGTGTTTGTGTGAGTGAGAGAGAGAGAGAGAGAGACACAGCCTGTTGTCCATCAGCCTGGTCCATTCTCAGCAAGTTCTCGGCCTCCTCAGGGTAGACAACTGATAGCAGTCCCAGTAACTCCTCTGTGCTCTCAGTTCTGTCTGGGGGCAGAGCATAACATGGCTCACTGCCTGATCCAGAATCCTGCAGCAGGCTTGAGCTTCATCACCAACTGAACTGGAAGGCCCTGAATGAGGATCTGCAGGAGACTGAAGGGACTCCAGGCTCTATACCAAACCCCGAAAGGACTAGAAACTGAGCCTGTGGCAGGCAGAAGAATTGCTCAAGTGTTTGGACTTGTTAGTCTGAAAGGAAAGGGGATTTAACTCAGAGTGACCCAGTCAGGAGGCTAAACTATGTTTATCTCAAGGAGAGACAAAATCTGTGTGAGAGGAACCTGAGGGAGGCAGTTTCTGTAGTGCCACAGTTGGTCGGTAGGGTTTGCTACAAGGCAGACATGACCCAAAAAACACATCGTTAAACTGAATCTTGTTTAACAAAACAACCAGAATTGCCAAATTGCTCAGTAATTCAGCGCAATTAGTCACCTTCTTAGACTAACTGAATTACTTTAGGGCTAAGTCTCAGCTTGGTAAAATGAGGTGGATCTAATGAAGTCAATTTCCATTCACATCATTTTATCCTCACTGTGGCTATGACCCACCGTCTATAGTGCAAATGTACAGTTGCTACAGTACTGGTTTTTATAGCATTTTATGTATACAAACACTGAAGGTCACAGGGGTGGTATAGCTCTGGATAATTCCTCTGCATTTAAAGGAAGCAGAAAGGGCTTAGTTACAGAAATGGAAGCTTCCAGGGCAGCAGCTGTTTTCCTTTGTAGAAGTGAGCTATGATTTTGTTTCTTGACCCAATGATTTTGGCCTGCACCTAATTTCACTAAACCAATTCAGTGCATAAAAATCTTGCATTTCTTTAACTGGAAGAGTCTTCTCACCTGTCGGTGGAACATGTAGAGAAAGTAGCACTGTTGCAGATAAGCTGCTTAATACAAATACACTTTTGATATATGTTCCCACTGAAAGCTTAAACAAAAGTGAATATTGCATTTTAGTCCTTAGCAGATAATCATGGATCTCCAGCACATGGCCTAATGTGATGGAGCAAGAGAAAGGCACAACTATATCTCTAGCATAGTATTCTAGTAAATGAAGAGGTGCAAAGAATGCTGTAAGGTAACAGTTTTAAATGTAATCTTCATAAATTTACATTACATATTCCATAGAAAAGAGATTTTGCATGGATCACTAAGATTCTCATTTACAATTGTTTCACAAGAGGTAGGAGCCAGATCAGTAAAAGCAGTTTCTTCCAGATAAAGCACCACTAAATTTATCCAAAAAGAGACCCTTTTTGTTCTTATTTTTAAAGCATGGCTGCTATACATGAAGACAATAGAAATGGCACCATCTGCTAATAATCCAATTAGAGAATTTCAAAGCAACATCTAAAAAAATGGCTGTTACTGATTAATTTTGTAAACATTTTTCAATTACAACACATGGAGGTCTACATTCCTTCTAATTACATTTTACTTGGAAACTATAACAATTCATGGGATCAAGGAAAAAGTTCAGGGTGGTGTAATGGAAAACACTAGCTTCTTTCCCAATGACATTTGCGTCTCCAAATGTGACAGAACACATCTCTGGCTTTGCTATCCTTGTGCTCACAATTTCCCTCATGGTACATTATAGTCAAATACATTTTGTACATGGCTTTAAGGAGTGATCTCAGTGAGGAGCTGGAATACTTCTCTTTCCACTTGGTTTATGGCTGAAATGATTATCAGATGTACGAATGTTAAGCCAGTTTACCTACTGTGACTAAGTGATCTGAGGTGCAGTGGTTTAGAAAAGAATTGCAACACGTAGTTTAAACAAGAACATGAGCACGTGCATCTGGAGGAGGGATGTCTGGCTAAAAGGAAAAGAGAGACAGGCACTCTGACATAACAGACAACTCATTGGTTCTCAGCCTCCCTCAAAGATGTAAGAAAAGCCACATTAAATAGTGTGTACTATCTCAGTGAAGAGCTCAAATCACTTCAGACATACTAAAAGCTCTAGAAGGTAAGTATGACCTTATGTATGGAAGGAGAGGCATAAAGACTAAGGACCAGACCCGCAAAAGTATTTAGGCACCTAACTCCCAAATTAATGAGAGTTAAGTGCCTAAATATCGTTGAGGATCTGGGCCCATCTGATTTGATCAAGATCATAGCATGTTTCTGGCCAAAGTACAATTAAAACCCCAAGCTGTGAATCTAGGGGCAGGTCTACACTGCCAGTAAAATTTGGTGGCAGTCGACGGGAGTTACACAGACCAGCTTGCGTAACCTCCCGTTGACTTAATTACTTCCATTTAGCGCACCATCTCCACTGCGTTCCCATTGACACAATGCTATGCTCTTTTTGGAGGTGATGCCTTCAAGCACCAGAAAAACTCTATGATGATCTCCTAAAAGATAGACTTGTCAGTTAATTTGGTTTAGTTGATTCTGATGCAGAACATGAAAACATGAGCTCTTCAAATGGAACAGGATCGAAGGCAAAACCTGTCTTGCAAGCTGAATTCCACTGAGTCTGGTTTTGTTTTAGTATCTGTCATGCCTTCAATACTTTCGTGACTTCAGTATGTTAACTGAAAGAAACTTTCTAGGCTCAGAACAGTCTGGAGAAGACTTGTCATACACTTACACATTTAGCCAAATACAATAAATCATAACCAGGGAAAACAATCCTGAGAGGAAGGTGGGAGATAAGAACTACTCTAAATTGTACTGCTTCCCAAAACTAAGTGGCCTGTCCCCACTCTGCAATGACAGACTTTTAATTCAACACTATTACTATGGTGGCATGACTGGATGTATTGATTAGCAGAGGTCCATTATAAGAGTGTTTATTCATTACATAATGCTCAGTACTTTATTCCAGTTTCCAGCTGGATGTGTGCGCGCGCATGCGCGTGCGTGTTTGTGCGGGCGCGCGTAATCCTGTGCGCGCGTGCGTGTGTGCGCGCGTGCGTGTACGCGTGTGCGTGCGCGCATGTGTGTGCGTGTGCCCGCTTGCGCGCGTGTGCGCGTGCGTATGCGCGCGCGTGTGCGTGCGCGTGTGTATGTGTGCGCGCACGCCTTTATGTTCGCACGTGCGTGTGTGCGTTTTTGCGCTCGCGTGTGCATTTGTGCGTGCGCGTGTGTGCGCGCTTGTTTGCATGTGCGCGCGCGAGTGTGTGCGTGTGTGCGCGCGCGTGTATGTGTATGTGCGTGCGCGCATGTATGTCCGTGTGCGCGCGTGCGCGCTTGTGTGTGCACATGTGCATGTGTTTGTTTTCGCACGTGCGTGTGCGTGTTTGCGTGCGAGTGTGCGTGTGCGTGCGTGCGTGTGCGAGCACATGCGTGTGCACTCGCGTGCGTGTGTGTGCGTGCGCCTGGGCGTGTGCGCGCGAGCGTGTGCCCGCACGTGTGTGCCCGCACGCGTGTGTGTGGGCCCGCGCATGTGTGCGCGTGTCTGTGTGTGCGTTTGCGTGTGTGTGCGTTTGCGTGTGTGTGTGCGCACACGTGTGTGTGTGCATGTGTGCGTTTGCTCCTCAAGGTTGGTTATTTTGGTTGGAGATACAGCTTTAAGCTACCCAGTTTCTAACACTGTAGTAGGAGTTCTAGATTCAGGGACTGGTGAGAACAATACTGTTAACAGCCGTAAATAAATGACGAATGCAGACAGCTCAACTTCAGTAAACACAGAAAGACAAAACCAAGTATCAAGGAGAGAGAAGATTGTTTCAGGCAGCTTTATTGAGACTTCAAAAAATAAGAGGAAGAGACCATACCTCAATATCAATAGCAGAGATATAATTAATGAATATAAATATAATTTGTAAATCCCAAATGCCCTAGAAGTTATCAAAGGAGTATGTAGGAGAAAGAAATAGCAGAGAAACTGGAGCATGAGACTGAGTGTAACTGAAAAGGCAGACCACGATAATTAGTAACGTTTTCTGCTCCTATAAACTTTGACATGGGATGGTGTAAATTGGTGCCATTTTCTGTGCTTCTTATCAGAATCTTTGTCATAGAAAAGATAATGAGAACAAGGAGATAATAAGTTAGACCTCAACATTCAGTTATAACTCTTCCTGGTACGTGATAGACTAAATGAAAACAAAAACCATGAGAGTAATGCATTCATGTGACAATCTTGGATATTGCTAGAAAGAAAAATAAAGGTCACAGAATGCATCTGTTTTTGAAATAAGATTGTAGTAAGAAGTGGAAATTAAAACATAATGAATCCATTCTCAAGCAACTATTAAAAAAGGTAATTGCATGACAGAGTAATCACAGGCTCCTCATACGCCAGAGGAGAGTAACAAAAAAGATTTCCATTCTGTGCTAAATGGAAGACCAACCCATATACTGTAGTCTATGCCAGCTTAATGGAAAACACATCGGAAACAAACAGATGCATAACTGGTTAGCATTGTAGAGAACAAAAAGATTTTCCATATGAAGCAGTTGATTCTGTCCCATACTATACCTCTGCTCTGCCAGGACAGAAGGGGGATTATGTTTTTCCTCAGGACCAACACTGGCTTTAATGACACTTAAAGCTGCCACTGGGCACCCTGAAGTCCCACAACTGGCTCCTCCACATCCCTCCTGTCTTTTCTCTAACTCCTTCTATTCTGGAGGTGCCCCTTTGAATGTGGCTCTTGCACTGCTTGTTTGGCTTGAAAAGGCCAGTTGTAGACCTAAAATGGGGGCAAAGGATTAACATGTTAGTTGATCATAAAGATTTGCATTGCTCCACGTGAAAGAAAGATGTGTTGTAAGTTAATGTATCCTTTCAGGATGCTACGGTGCTTTTAAGTTTCTGTCAAGGTGGAGGTACTCCTGGAATCCCCAATATGGCGAGAATCTGTGAAGACAGCAGGATGAGTTGCTTCATTCAGAAGCTGTGAAAAGATACCTGGCTAAACTTGTCCCTCCATCCAAGCTCTGTCTGCTGGTTAAGTGTCCTTGATGCTGCATCAACCTGGTCACTGCGGTGGTAGAAATAGACTATGGACCTTATAGTCATGATAAATTGGAGAGCAACTACACTGTCACATATTATACACCAGGGAGGGAGGCAGGCACCTGGATTTTCCCATATTTCAGCCGTTTTTTTACAGCAAGAACCTAGCCATTTTGTGCTATCTGACAGCCATATAGTGGCCAGAGTATTAGAGAACCTGGTTCACTAAGTGCAGCAGCCTTAATTCCAGCTCTCAACTGATCACAGACCTGCACGCTATATTTATTTGATATCATGCTATTCACCTACTTCTAGAATGGGTGGCAACTGTGCTTTCTCATCCCAAACTGTGATGTACTGATAGTCGATTAAAGCAAACTTCTTAAATAGTACCCATAAAAGTTGTGGGGTTAATGACATCTGTGTATCTGCTCAAGGGCACCCTCTTAGGTTTCTAGTCTCCAGCCATCACCTTTCTGTGAGTGGGACCCATGTCCCTTTCTTGCCAGAATGGGAATTTAGGTTTGTGCCCTGAAATTCATGTGCTTATTCCAGCAGGTCTGACTTTTGTCCAGTGCTTCTCTTCTAGAGGCTGTGACAGTGATTACCAGTGACCTGCCAGCTTTCACAAAGCTCAGTACAATTATTTTGGAAAAAAACATCAGAGAGAAATTATGTCATAAAATGATCAAGATTCTACATGCATGGTAGCTTACCAGGTGCCTCTGTCTTCCTTATGGAGACCCTGGCTGGTCCCAGTCCTTCAAATGCTTCCAGCAGGGTTTTGTCTTCCTGGGTACAATCTCATGTCAGGTTTGGGTCAAAATGAGGCACTTTCCAGCCAGTTTACTTTCACCTTTATACCAAAGCTTTCTTTGTCTGATGGGCCTCTTCAACCTGGTTTGATCTAGTATATGCAATGCCTTCCAGGGGGTGGTGCTTCTCTGGAGTTTATCTGTCCAGGGATCTGCAGTAATTACTCACGATTGATTTTGTTCCTAGGAGAAGCTCAATAACCCTCACCCATGAAGTTAAAATACAATCCCTAGCTCCCAAAGATATATGTAATATTTGTAGCCACACAAATTCATGAATATACCCTTTGCCCATTGTGTCAGGTACATTTCAGTATGAAGTTTCTGAGGTCTCACATCTGTCACAGCACCACTTGTCCACATTAAAATTATAGTGAAGTGATCCTAAATCAGGCTAAACAGACACTTTTTTTCTTTCACTGAAAATTCCTTGCTTTACTTAAGTCCCTTACCTAGGCCTGCATATGCAACCGGCTTTTCAGTATCAAGTGAAACTAGAAAAACACCTGGTGATGATTAATTAGTAAGGTGGGCCTTCTAACTACAAAGGAGAAGGTGTTAATTCAACCTTTGGCTATAATTTGGTGGACTCTGCTCTCTAAAGGTAAAAGTGCAGGACTTCTTTCCAACCCTGTGAAACCTGAAGTTTCTTTTTTGTTTAAAAGTTGAAAACACACTGGGCCTGGTCTACAGAGAAGGTTTTGAATGAAATGTACCTTTGTCCAACTTTACCTAGAATACAAAACTCTTTTTCACATCTATTTGCTTTTCCAGTGTGTGAGCAAATATATTGGAATGGCAAGAACCTGGCTGTAAACATATCTCATCAACTGATAACGAGTTGGATTTCATATGAAACTGCTTTAATAGCATCCGGTGACATTATGCTATGCTGCGCTGAATAAAACATTATTCAATACACATGAAATATTTTCATATCCTCTCAAGTCACAAATGCACAACATAATGCTCAGGCAAATTATTATTACATGAATCTTACATTGGCAGATCATAGAGATCCCATATGGAAAAGGTTTGTCCTTATATTGTTATGGCTTAAATAACTTACTCAAAACATGACTAGAATGGCAAATCATACTGGAAAATTTTCCACTAAATTTATATGGTACTTAAACTATGAAGTGTGAAATACAATTAAACATGTCATATTTTTCTTTTCTTTAAATCACTTAAAGATGAAAGTGAAGGTGATGTAGTAAGTAGGATGCACTAGGTTCCTAGCAGGAATCAGGACTGCTATTTTGGAATTCACATTTTGTATTAGAGGAGCTAAGGTGACTTATTATTTAAAATACTAAGCTTATAGTAATTTGAATCTATAGATCTCAAGTGAGTTAGTATCAGTAATCGTTTTTACAAGCGACAAACTGAGGCAGAGAGTTCAAGGTATGTGGCCTTGGTCACATTACACATCAACAGCAGATTTGGGCATAGAACCCAGAATCTTTGCATGGCTCTGAAGAATGTTTTTCTGAAACATTCGTGGGAAAGCCTATATTTTTAAAACCATTTGAATTCAAGAACTGATGAAGCCATAGGCTAACATAACAAACTAACCGAGTTTAAAAGAGTTGCTGAAAGAGAAGAAGGCTTAGTGGGGGAGAAGCTAGGATCCATTCAAAAGTTAAAAAAAGGAATTAGCAGCAAGCAGAGATGGTGTGAAAACTACTGGTCCACGCTTTGCCATCTTCATAGCTGTAGGGGTTGGAGAAAACACAAAGAGCAACTTCTGTTACAGGGTCACAGTCAGACAGAGATGAACCCTATCTTAAATTTTGGAGAAAGAAAAAGGATTGTTACAGAGTGAGAAGGGAAGATTGAACTAAGCAGATACATAATAGCATGCTGTATTGAAGCTTTCATAGTAGTTCCCCTCAGTTTCCACAGAGTAAATGTAAAAAAAACCCCAAAAACACTTACTGATGACACATGCTGTTCCTAGGATTCAAAATAGTGCTGACTTCAGTCCTCTCAGTCCTCAAAAGCCAAATGAACATTCCAATGTCAACACTATTTGACTAGTAGTCATTACAACAGATGTATCAAACTATTCTGGGATTGTGGGTAGAACTTGAGTAAAGTGCTGCATCACTTCCCCTCAAATACCCATGCAGGGAAGGAAGGCTAGAGTTTAAACGTAAGCAGTGAGAACGAAAAGATACATAGAGAGCAACAAAAATACAATGTACAGTGAGTCTGCCTGTCCCTGTCCAAAACCTTTTAATACTTGACCTGAGCAGAATGATACAGCAGACACAGCCCTGATTCCAATGCCTTGAGACTGAAGGCAAAGAATACTCTGTAAAAGGACTCTGGTGGTGGAAATCAATAGCCAGAGACAAGGTTTGTAACTTCATCACACCTTACAAATTCAGGTTTTTTTGGCACACTTTAGCAATGAACCACACAACAGCATGGCACATTAAAGTCAACATGCCAGCTCGGGTTAACATCTAATAGGGAAGGGCTGTATATGAAAGGCAGGAGAGGGCAGGTTTATAAATTATAATAGATTATTTTCCAATATTCTCTATTGATGCCTAGACTGAAGTGACGGGTTCCTGAAATGATGAGCTCACCATGAACTTTGAAAGGTTTATCTCAACTTCTAAAAGGATTGTTACATTTCAGCAAGGACTGGAAGAAACCTGAGGTAAAACAGAATATCATGCACAATGGTGAACAAAACACAGTCTAGTTTGAAGCTAAATTACTCTAGAAAACTTATACTTAATTATTCTGGATGAGATTTAAGTATTAATGCAGTTCAGCCCAAATTTATTGGGAGGGGGAAAAACAGGCTTTGAAACTCTATCTATCATTTGTCTCCTTGCAGGAGACATCCATTGGACTTCATCTAAAATTGGATTTTATGTTACACTTAAAATCCTTCTTAATATATTGGCTAAAGGGAAAGTCAAAATTCATGATGTTCACTGCCTCTCAGTGACTGGAACACAAAATTATGGCAAATCTTCAAAGAACTATGCTGAAATTCTCCATTTAAAAGTTTACAGTGAAAAATAGGCAATAATTTGTTTCTTAAATAGCATAGTGATGGGCACTATTGGAAACAAATGATTCCCAGGTCAGTAAGATGTACAGCCCTTGTGGATTTCATCAACCGTAGGTCTTCTGCCTTCCGTCGTTATAGGAAACTGAGTTCCCACGTTAGTTATTAAAGTCTGACTATTTTTCATATACTATAAAGATTCTGGTAATGGTGGGAAAGCATGCCCAAAGAACTCTATAGCAAACACAAAATGTAGTTGGACTGGATTATTTTGATTGCTGCTTGAGAACTTGTCTGACAGAAGAGTCCCTTTCACTAAACCCATGGCTTCATCCTAAGCTTTGTGCTGGCTTGTCACAAAGGACTGAAGCTGTCTTGGCAGGCCATGTATGGGATATTACCTCACCCACCTTGGCAGGTCATGGACAGAAATGCAAGCTGCTGCTGGGCCCTGGTCTCTGATGGCTTTAAAGATCAGGCATAAGGATTTACATTGGCATTACAGGTGACCTGGCAGCTGACATAGGGAGCAGAGCACAGGGGCAATGTGCTATCAAACATTTGGTGTTGTAGATTCTTCCATTATCAACAGTAACTTTTTGTCCTTCAATAATCAATGCCCAGTGCTAAGGTAGGTTTAAAACCTAAATATACTTTATGCATATGTAGAGCCTAATCCTGGATTGCAAAACCCCCTGCAAAGTGTGGGAGGTGGAGGTGGTCAGACATCTCATGACTGCAGGATCTATCCTAAATTGTAAATTAAAAGTTTAGTGATTAAAAATTTTCATTTCCTAAGTCATTGGCTTCTTGATACTTAATTATATGCTGTGGGACAGTTCACACCAGAAAAATAAAATTAGAGCCAAAAAAAACATTTGAACAAATCTTCTGAAAATTATTTTCCCACTCAAATTTAAGAGCCATATTAGGCTATCTGTCATAGCTCATAAATGTACAGTTGTCAGATTCTTTGACAAGTATCCAGCTCTTGGCTCACTTCAACAGATACTCTCACTTAACTGGCTTTCAGAGGGTTTAAGATGGTGTCAGGCAGGGAGACTGAACTGTGTGAAATGCACTGCCACTCATATAACTCTGAAATGGGAGCTTATAATAACTAAACTTTCACATTTTAAGGATATTGACTTCTATTCAATATGGGATCGTTGGTGCAGCTGATGAATTAGCAAAGAAATCTCAAAGTATGTCACTCATCCATACAGTTGAGAGCGTCAGGTATTCTGGCTAGGTAAATACATCAGGAATAGAAGAAAAATGAAGGATGAACCAAATTTAAAAAACCCACAAAACTATGAAAGCTAGACCAGACTGCCAACTCTGTCTTATACAGTCAAACAGTTTTATATGAGAATCCTGCCTTTGCAGGTGGGCTGGTGAAATGAGTCACAATTCCATATCCTAAAATACCATTGTCCTACTACTGTGGTGATGTTAGATAAGCACAAAGGAGAAAAAACTGTTTTTCCAACTAAAGGGCTACAATATATTCCAGAAAGTGGAGGACATTCAGTATCTTAAAAGATATTATATCTTATATTTTCCTGACAGCTTGAAGTGAAACATTTTTAAATTCAGCTGTTTCCATTGGCTGGGGAAGAAGGTCTTGCCTGGGGGGAATTGGCTGACTCAGGTTATAAAATAAGCTTGGACTATGAGCCAGTGACTGACAGCCATTAACACCAAATGTAAGGTATAAATTAAATTAAGTGAGGTAAAGATCTGCTCCTGGTGGCTCTCTTTCACTGACTGAACACTGCCAGACAGGGCCTACCCACCTGATACGTGGACTGGGCCTCCGAACTGATAACAAGGGGTGAGAATAGGCTCAGGGCAGACAGCAGATAGGCTTTTGTTGTCCTCCTAAAGATCTGTAACTCTTGCATGCTTTGAGACTAAAAGCTGCTGTGGCTTTAGAGATTCCTGAGCAACACCTGTGGTCCTTCCTTTACCTACCACATGTCCCCACACCAGAAAGTCCATGGAAGTAGGCACTGGGAGAGCAGATATAAGAGAATGGAGAGGCTCGGGAGCTCAGGGAACTGGTTTTGGGCCCTAAAGTAGTTAGATCAAGGAGTCCCAAGTTCTCAAGGAAGGGGCCAAATGCAATGTCTGCCCCCAGGAGTGTGCTTCAAAGGCCCAGAGTTAGAAACCATGACTGGTCATTGCCCAGATCCAGCTGGTTTGGAGGCACGTGGGTTCCAAAGGTTAGGACCAATTAAAACAGATTTGTGATTATCCACTAGGGGGACTAACCCAAGTCTGTAACACCTTATAAAGACCTTCCGGTCATTCACCTAGGTACTTAAACAACAGATGTAGGCACCTAAGCCCCAGTTTTGGGTTCCACTGTGATCCACAAAACCCCTGCCCACCTGCTGCCTAATCCTATAAGCACCTATATTCACTCAGCACCTACATTTTCAAGATAAAAGTTCCCTAGGTTTCTATGTTTCTGCCTCAGAGCATATGCACCGCTGCCTCAATTTAGGCATCTTGATGCCCAGAATGATCCATGAACTGCAGAAAGATAGGCCATCCTCTGCTTATCTTCCCTGCAGGGTCAGATGCACTAGACATGCTCTGAGCACACTGTATGGATCAGACCCCACACATAACCCAGCTGGAGGAAGAAGAGGAAAAGGTGGTGGTTCTAGTGCCCTGCTTATACATTTTAGCCCAGTAGGTGGAGCACTCACTACAAGCGTGGGAGACCCGGGCTCAGATACTCCCTCTGCCTGAGTAAGAAAGAGTAAAGATTTGAACAGGGGTCTTCCCCACTTCTCAGGAGAGTGCTCTAACCACTGGGTTATGGGTTAGTTTCATGTGAGGCTCTATCAAATTACCCTGTTGAAGCTGCACAAAAGTACATAGACAAACATTCTGCACATCAATGACAATGTCAGTCTGAGGCATTTTCAGAGTTTAGTTCCTTTCTTCAAACTTCAGAGAAAGTAAGAGTAAATGCTGGCAAAATGCTCAGAAGTCTATCATCTTCTCTTGATTTCTATATGCATCTATGTTACTCACTGGAAGAATTAAATGAAATGAGATTAGTACCTCACCAAATCAGCCCTGCCATTTCCACTTTTCCCTTGCAGTCTTCTAGCATTGTCTTTCTCACTTGGACTGATGGGATCTATTGACTGAAGAGCAAAGCCCTAGCTTCAACCAAACACTAGGAAAGCCACCTCACAATATCAAGAAGACATTGAATGGACAGAGCAGAGTACCACCAGCACACAATAGCTCTGAAACTAATGATTATGCCATGTCTCCAGTTAGTGCTGCATTAACACTGGCCCATGATGATCCCGCACTAACCTACGTAAGAGAGACTTCGTGGTAATTAAGCCATTGCCCAATACTGCTTTCCTGGAGTGAGACAAGTGTAACTACCCCAAGTGTAAGGCCTACACATCATCTCATGGTCAATGATGTCAAAGGCTGCAACTACACCTTCAAGAACCACTATGAACAGTGGGAACCACACTCAGCCCTGCCCAAAACAAGCAATGGCAGCTGTGCCTACTTAAATTAAAGCTGCATCTGAACCTTCACCACCACCTTGCCAGTAGGAAATGATCCATCAAAAAGACCAATGCCTTATCCAGATCTTAAACCAGACTTAAGGGTCAAGGAAATAGAGTGAAGTCAAATGAATTTTCACAAATGAAGATGTTAAAGCTACCAACATACTTGGCATAAAGTCTCTTACAGCCACCGGAAGAAGGCAGTGTTATTAAAAATCAGTTTGACGATTCATCTAGTCAAATATCTTACCTCTGGCAGTTTTGAAGACCTAATCCTCCAGAAGAAGGTATGTCCCTCTCAAACCTTAAATGGCCATGGACAATTGTTAAGTATTAAAAGAAAGATGGGTAGCTTCTTTCAGATGCTACAAACTGCATGAAGTGGTTGGGCAAATCTAAAGTCATGAATTGCCAGATGGCTCACAGTGAATCAGTGACAGACTCAGGTCCCACTCACTCTTGTTCTTTCCACCATGCTGTCATGAGAACAAGTGTCTGCATGGAGAGGAGCAACATGCTTAGCCCTATGCGGGACTAAGTTCTGTGTGGTGCTCTCCAGCAAGCTGGCATGGATAACTGAAAGAACAACGTTGGTGAGCCATAGAACTCTAGCTCTTCCCTTTGGAGAAGTAGCTGCAGGAGTCACTGAAGAAAGAACGAAAATGTGGCAGTTCCAGATTCCCCCACACGATATACATGGGAGTTAGGAGATGTGGATTCAGATCTTCTCTTTGCCTGATTCAGGCGAGGAATTTGAATCCACATGTCTTAATTCCTAAGTCATTCTCACACTTTCTCTCACATTAGCCCAATGAATATTCAAGTGGTTATAAAATGTGGAACAGTTTCAGCAGGAGACAGTGAGGACAACCCACCCTAGTATAACCCATAGTACAGTGGTTAGGCTGCTGAGCAAGCACAGTGGAGAACTATGTTCAAGTCCCTGTTCCACGGTGTGATTCAAACCTAGACCTCCCACACCTCAGGCATGTGCCCTTACTGTAGAGCTAATGTTTATAAGGACAGACACACACAGTTCTCTGAAACTGATTGGACGTCTCTGATTTGCTGAAAAATTCCAAATATTTTCAGAACTGAACATTTGTTCTGATTTTTTATTTGCTGGCCAAATTGCAAAAATCAGTTATTTGCCCAGATCTAATTACAATACAATTGCTTACAGATGATTTTCATTAGAGATGTGTCTACCCACAAGAGTCACAACCAAAATTGCCCTTCTAAATGCTTACTTTACTAAAGCACAAAAGAGTTTCTCTTTAAGCTCGGCATCTGTAGATTGACAGTGACCTCCAGTGGCTCACTACTTAATCACTGTAATGTTTTACTAAGAGTATATTTCAAAATACATATTTAAGCCCTATTACCCATCTAAATGTAATCATTTAAATTCATGCCAGATACCAACTGCTTAATCAAATTAGTGCACAGCTAATTTAAAACAGATACTATAACTGTTAGTGTATGTTGCAAAGACTGTCTGCAAATCACAAAAACATAGACTCATTGTCATCATAGTAATACTATCCTTTGTTGATGATGCAGATGTTGATAAATTGCATAGTCAATTGCTTGACCACACTATGGCTCATTATAAAATACACTCAGGAGACCAAATAACCAATGTCAATCAGATTTATTAATATGGAAAGGAAATGAAACCAGTCTCCAAAGAGCAATCCCATTCAGCGATGTTACATTCACCTTAACAGAAAGCATGCTCCCTAAGTTACGTATTTCAGCTGGTATTATTTACATGATTTTACAAGTTATACATTTCTTTACACTAATACCCAGCCCATCAGTTTCTTCCAGTTCCCTAACTTGTCATTCTGTTCCTTCTTATCCTTGTTTTGGATACTAGTATTCAAGGTACTGATCCAGGAAGGTACCCCCTAGCTTGTACTAAGACATACAACAAAAGTTTCCTATTTGCTAATGCCAAATGCAGGGTGTTATGGGTTACTTAGAATAAGTGAAAAGGATTATATTATAGGCCAGTTTAGGCTACATCATGGTTACAATACTTGTGTTTCATGTTATTGGTGCTTATTGCATACTAATATATATGTATGGTGTGGATAATTCACATTATGTATATGATCTATATTTATATGCTACCCAGAATATTTTGGACAACATAGAGAGGTCAGTGGGAGAAAAAAAAATCTATTAATATGGTTTTAGATATACTGTGTTTGCACTCAGACATTCCTCCTATAGATAGAGATGGCTATACTTTCACTGCTATAATCCACAAAGAGAAATTATTATTGAAGGAACATTCAAAGAAAAAACTGTCTGCTCATGTGTGGCATGAGGGGAATGAGTTGTTTTAGTAAGTTAAAATCTAAAATATACATCATTGTGCTACAGTAGTTAGAGGAAGGAACTGGGACTCAATATTACTATAGTCTGTTCTACCCTCTGCCACTCAATTACTGTGGAATCTTGGTTAAGTAATGCAACATCTGAAAAATTGATATAATATTAGCCTGTGTCACAGGGCTGCTGTTGAGACTCAAAAACACACAGATCAACAAAGGATGTTAAGTGCAAAACAATAGGCTGCTATAAATTATAAAAGACCATGTCTGATACTGAACATGGTACTACATGGAGGGGAAAAAAGACTACGAAATAGAGAGACAGCCTACAAACTACCTGACACTTCTCTTTTCCCAGTGCAGTTGGACTATTGGCTGAGCACCAACAATATGCTTGAGTCTGCATAGAACAAAAACGTAGATTTAGATGTGACATATTCTTTCCAGCTTCCATTGTAATTTCCCTTTCATACTACTTCCCATTAGTTAGTATTAGTGCCAAGTAGAATCATTTGTCCTTTATACTTAACCACAGTAAGTGGAAATAGGACATGAAATGGTTTGTCTTAAATTAACAGGCATCATGCTAAAACTGTGCAGTCTATCCAAGTCTATTCAAGACCAGCTGGAGCGCAGTGGGGAACCTTTATTGCAGATTTTTTCTCAAGTTTTCAAAATATAAGCGGCTTTCCTTAAAAGAGCAAAAAGTGATATATAAACTTTTCTTAAAGACAACTCTGGCTGTAATTGCTGTACAGACATTCTGTAATAATTTGCCTAATTTCCAGTTTTGTTACCTTCCAACAAACATGGCCTGAGTTAAGATTTAAGGTAAAGGATGGCTTTGGTTCTTTGGCATGGCTTCAGGATTTAAACAGACAATGCTTTCTTTAATATTAATAATTTTGATGGAATTCGTTTGAACCCAAGGTCAAAGTGAAAGTTGGGATGTACCAACTTATCTATCTTACTTAATATCTTATTGCAGGGACTGGGAATAGACAGGGGTCTGGAATAGAACAACAGGAACCAGGAGCACATAGCAATGCAGGATTCAGGAGCCAGGAAAGCAGGTAGGGTCCATAATAGCAGGCAGCTGAGGATTCCTCTGGTTGCTTAGACAACTTTGTGTGCTACTTCCCGCTTCACATAGAGCTTCTCAGCAAATTGGTTGTGTGCTAGATGTTTCCCCCAATTGGGAGCTTTGTGGGTGGGGTCCTCTGTGCACTAGAACTTCACTGGTTCCCTTCTGTGGTTACACAGGTGAACTGCTGGGTGGTAGTCATGGCCTAAAGACCTAGAGCCTGGGTTCAAGGCCTCTGAACCCTCCCAACAACACAACTCACTACCCATTCTTCCCACAATGTGATGCCAAATTCCCATGAATCTTTGTGCTTACACTGAACTTTAGATTAATCTAATGTGATCAATGACGGATTGTGCATCCTCTTACACTGACCCTTAATGTTTCCAGATGATCACAGAGAGACTACTTATGATTGGTGAGGGGCAGATCTTTTCCATACTTGACAATAATCTACTGAGAGGTGCTTTTATCTTATCAGGAATTATTGGGTGTTACAGGTGTTTCTGCCATAATGGCTTGAACAGATGTCTTTAGCTTATCAATTATGTAAATTGAGATACCATGAAAAGAGCTCCACAGTATGTTTTGACTCTGTATGGTATATAAGCATATGCAGTGTTGTTGTAGCTATGTTGGCCCCAGGATATTAGAGAGACAAGCCACATGCTTATGTTTCATTGGACCAACTTCTGTTGGTAAGAGAGAGAAGCTTTTGAGCTATGCAGAGCTCTATTTAGTTAGTTCTGCTAACCACTTACGCTAAACTATCTGTTTGACATTGTATTTAGCTGTGACACCCTGAGGACCTTCCACAGACCTAAGGAAGAGCTCTGTGTAGGTTGAAAGCTTATCTCTCTCACCAACAGAAGTTGGTTCAATAAAAGATATTACCTCATCCACCTTGTCTCTGCTATAGAAAAGTGTGAGTTTGAGAGCTAGTTTGAAGAGTCTGATGTTGCTCCCTGCTCCCCAGACTGGTGTGGTAAGTACAATCTTCCTTTCTCTCTTGTGCTGCGTTAATCTTTGATTAATAAATTCCAAGGGAGCCTGCTTGACCTCTTATTAATAAGATAATTGAACCTAAAACAAATGTAAGATAAGCATTAATAAAGAATCAACCCCCCTGAAAAAAGTTATGTTTAAAAAAGCTAGTTATGTTTTCAGGGGGCCACTATTACATTGCCAGTGGTGATGGGTATCTAATGTAACCTCAGCATTAGCAATATTTTCTAGGTAAACCCTATAATGAGCGCAGAAGATACTGTAAATACGTAGATAAACATATCATACTTCTCTTCTGAGCCACTTCTATACTAGGGAAGAATCAGAATATGGGGGGATGAACATCACATGGCTGAAAAACTTCAGTTAGTGTTAAAATTGTGAAATATTGTAGCTAATACAGATAAATGAACTTAGCATGGTTTTTCAAATACTAATGCCTTGGGTCATTAACATTAACATTGTCAATATAAATGTAGTTAGAATACAAACTGTTACTTACTGATGCACTTCAGAAGAACGGAAAATCTCAATGCATACTCGTCCGTAGAACAAAATCTTGCCCTTCAATATTCTAAAAAGAATTTGAAAGGAACCACTAAAAAGAAAAGAATGTGTATGCCTACACCAAACATATTACAGGAAACAAATGCCAGGCATGAGGGCTTATGTGAAGGGGTGTACAGGCCCCATAGTGGTGAGGAGAGAGCTAATGGGGTTTGATCCTATTAGCCTTGCCTCACCCAATTATACCTGCAACAGCTGTCAGATGTGGAGAGGGAAGTTAAAAGGAGAAGATGTAGTTGAGCTGGGGACTGACCAAGAAGGAAAAGAAACTGTTGCTGCTGCTTCTTCTTCTTCTTTAATAGAAGTCTGATTTCAGCCAGGGATCTGTGACATGGGATGACTAAGCACTAAGAGACAGACCAAAGAACTGGTTGTTTTTGAAGAAAGGCTCTGAGTAGAAGATGGGTTCCTGCTGAAAACTTTTTAGACTATCCTATTTTCTTCTTATTTGAAGACCTTATTATCCCAAAAGGGGTGAAGCTATATATGTCCCGGCTGGAGGATCAAGTCGCTAGAAGAACCAGACAACCCCAAGATGTCAATGGCCTTCAGAAGGAATTAACTGAGGGGAATATCCTATAATGCCATGCCTAGCAATGAGGGGCGATACTCACTCCTACAACTTAAAATTATATTATGTTCCTTTGTACTTTTTTGTAGTGATAAAGTTGCTAAGGCAGTAATGGTAAAATACTGTACTTTACATGGCTTTTAACATGACCAATGGGACACGTCTGTCAAGCAAGCAAGGATAGCTTCATTGACAAACCTGCCTGACATTATTCCATGCCACCACTTGCACATGGAAAACATTTCAGGAATGAGTCTACCAAGCCACTATTATTACAGGAGTACTACCTCTGTGCTGCCCTTCATAGAGTGTAGCAGTAACAGACAAAATGAGGGCCCTTGTGAGAGTTTTAGCTGTGTGGATGAAGGGCAAAGGCCAAATCTTAGATGATCGTCAAGAAGAATCCACCATAGTTAGACACTGCTATGTGGTGGAGATTTAGAAAGTATTGCTGATGAGGACGTCCAGATTATGGACTGAAATAAAATGGAGGAGTGGGTGGCAGTCACAATTACAAGAGGAAAGAAGGAATGAATGCATGAAGGGGAAGTTAAGAATTTTGTTCTGGCCATGGTGAGCTTAGTCTAATGTCTGGACCTCCAAAAGAAGAGGACAGGAAAGCAGACTGTTTTAGTGAGGACATGAGACTAGTTCTGAGTGCAGAGGTAGGGCTGAGTAGCCTTTTATCTCAAGGCTGATTAAGTTCCTAAAGGGAGAAGAGGTGACCAATGGACTGAGCCCTTTGAAGCCTCCAGAGAAAGTTGGAGTGGGAGGGATAAGCCTCCAAATGAGACCAAATGAGCCAGTTAGAGAGGTAGGAGGAAAACCAAGAGATATTTAAGTTACAAAAGATAAGGCGGGAAGGGACAAATTTGAAGATGTGTCACTTCTTAACCTTCATCTGTTTCAGACTGTAAGCTCTCTGGGGCACTGACTGTCTTGTTCTAAGACTGGAAAGTACCTAGAACATTTTGGTTACTATGACAAACAAGGAATGGTGCAACTAGAACAGAGTACAATTGCCTAACACATCTGTCGTGATAAGTAATTGTACAATATCATTGCATTCTACTGAGATAATTACGTAGTTGTTAGTAGTAGTATCAGCAACATATATCATGTGCAAAGAAGCAGCTGCATATCCATATTTTTGTTGAGCTGAAGTAATTGAAGGAAAAAACTGCTGCTGAAAAATGTAGTTGAACAGAGACAGAGCCTTCTTAAGATATTAGTGAAGACATTTATGCAGTGTTGTAGCTGTGTCCATCCCAGGATATTAGGAAGACAAGGTGGTGAGCTTGTCACTCTCACCAACAGAAGTTGGTCCAATAAAGGATCACCTTGTCTGTCTATTAGTAAAGATATTAGACTACCAAAATACTATGCTTGTAACAGGTTTGCTCAGTCTAGAGCAGTGATATGCAGACCTCAGTGGTTCAGGAGCCAAATTGGTGATCAACATTACCCAAAACAGCCACAATAGTGTGAATTAATTGTTTCATTTACTATATATATATATAAATATATATAAGTATTTATCAGAAGGGCTGCCAGATATATTATATATAATTATATTATATATAATTATTCTCGCAGCAAAATGACTGACCAAGTTTATTTTATCAACTACAATTGGTTAACAATATAGTAAAAACATCCTGATTGGTTAATAAATAAGTCACACAGTGTTTTAATCTCACATGCTGCAAAGACCTGCAGGTGACACATTAAAGAGCCATTTATGGCTCAGGAGCCTCGGTCTGAATATCACTTGTAAATTTGTATATCTTGTAACCTTATGATTCCATGAAGCAACTTTGCATCTCTCTTAGAGGAAAGGTAGAGATGGGGTTAAGGCCACTGACATGCATTCTCCTGTGTGGAGTGGAGGCGCAAGTATGGTGTGATGAGTACTACCACAGCTAAAACTCCCAATCTTTCACCAATGCAGGCTTATCCAAGAGTGTCTGCTCCAATCATAGTGTGGCTTAGCAAAGCCACTGGGGATCTCTAGAGGACAGTACAGAGAAATAAATAAGTTGTGATGGAAGGAAGGCAGGGCAAAGGAAACACGGGCACTGAGACTAAGTCCACCAAGAATAACTTGGGTCTGGGAAAGCTGACATGTCACCCACCAGACATGAGTCTAGCCATAGGGGTGAGTTAAAGACTAGGGTAAAGAAAGATATGGGGTGGATCCAGGTCCTCTTCCTGGGGTTAAGTTTAATCTGGCCTGAGATATTGCAGTGAAATTCCTAGTGGGGAGCCAGAGGAGAATGGCTAACTTAGGTGAGCATGAAGGCTAACTGCCTGTCATGAAATTGCACATTCAATACCTGAGAATCAGGAAAGACGGGACACACCTCTCTTACTGGGGATGTGACAGGATTTGGACTACTACTAGGGAAGGATTTAACCATCAAGGAATCTGGGAGGTAGTAAAAACTATCAGTTTAAACAATCAGGGGGGATCCCGGGCTTGCTAGCAGGTGAGGAACTTGGTAGGGAAGTGAGGGATCTGTGCCCAGAGTAATCAGAATCAGAGAGCCAACCTATACCAAGGTGGGTTGAGCTGTGCCTCTGCATCAGGAGCCGCTGGAACCAAAGGAACCAAAATGGAGTCCAGAGTCACATGAGCAAGACCTGGTGACTCATAAAGTATATCCCTGGCTTCTCCCCCTGGGTCCCTTGCACCTGTGGATCTTTTAATGGGCCATTAAGCAGGCCATTGCTGCAGCCATCCTGTCTGGGGTGTTACCCACCCCAGACACATTGCAATTTGAAATACAGATACATCAACCATATCCATAACTTCCATTACACATATCACACATGAACATAAACATTATAATCTTACTTAGCACATTATAACCTTTCTAACAGTATCTGACATGGTACATCTCACATGGATTACTATGATCTTGACATTATGATGTTAAATAATACAATAAATCCCCAACCCAATCCAACCAGCATGACACCCCCAACATGAGATTGGTGTAGAAGGGAGTAATCAGAGCTCCTCAAGGGTCCCCCTGATCCAGGCTGCGTCACAGCCTGTAGTTACTTTTCAATAATTGCATTGACATGGTGATAAGAGCTTTGCATTAATTACCTAGCTAACAAAAAGATGTTGGAAGGCATCTTTTAAAAAGATAAAAGGGAAGACAGACTGGATTATCACAAAAATAGATATTTTCTCAAATCTCTGAACTATGCAGTGAAAGGTGAGCTCTGATACTTTTCTTCTGCAAAATTTAATTTGATTTCAGGATTAATGTAAAGTCGAACAATCAAAGCAAGGTTATAACTGGTCAATTTTAAGTGGATCAGGAATCTCATGTAACTTTGAAGGACTAATTCCAGAATGAATTGAAAGGCCTATCTGATGAATCAAAAGAAATTCAGGTTTAAAAATCTCTACCAGAAAAGAACATGGCTGTTTCAAAGTAAGAGCATTACACTACCAGCTTGGAAATAATACCTTGCCAGAAAATGTTAAGGGTGCACAACAGGTACTGTCGTAACTAACAACTTCAGTATCTAGAACCAAGTTAGGGCTTTATTTTTGACACACACTTATGGCTGATTTTAAAGTTCTATTTAAAAAATAATGTAAGGGTCGGCCATTTAATTAATTATAAAAGACTCCTAAACATTAAGCTTTTTAAAGGGCACTATGTAACTCTAAAAATAAAGGATATGAATTTTCAGTAGTTCTTAGCGTCTCCTAACTGAGTCAAAGATTTCACACAGTGCATGCAACTATTGACAGAAATCTTTGCCACTGATTGGTTTCCAGCAATTAGTGAAAGGGGCTGTGTTACCTGGGGTTCTTTCAGCCCAAAGCTCTTGATAACCTTATTCTGCGCAAGGTGGTGTAAGGAAATTCAATGGTAATCTGGCTGTCTGACTAATAAATAGGCGGGCACAAACAGTACAGCACAAGAGTGCTCTCACTTAAAGCTATACTTTAGTTTCAAGCACTTACACATGTTCGCAACAGGTTAGTAAAACACCCCCAACCCTCATTACCGGTTTGGGGAGTCTTCAGTGGTATAGTGGCAGCCTTCTGATTGACCCATCCTTCAGCTACCACTGAAGCCCCCAAACTGTGTCCAAAAAGCGATTCTCAAGAGTCTAAACCTCTTCCCCTTATTTATCCTTGTTAGTAGACAAGGACACGTCTATCAAAAAAAAAAAAAAAAAAAAAAAAAAAAACTTGCTGGGCAAGCACTTTTAAAAGGTTTCCTTACATTACTAATTAGCCAGATGTGTTCGTGGAGAGTCTGCATGACTTGAAGCCCTAACAAACACACCCCAGAGGATAAATAGAGACAAGCTTTTTTTTCCCCTCTTAAAACACTGACACTGCACATTTAACAGAAATCTTAATGGGGGGGTTGGAGGCCACAGGGTCAAATAAAGGTTAAGCAAGAGGGACCCACCCTCCTGCCTTACCAGGCCTTCAAAAAGGCTTACCGATTTTGGCTACTGTTAGCAACAAGCATGAAAATCAATATTACACTATCGATATTGGTCCCTGGCTCTTTTACTGATCCATCAAAATATCCCTGTATAGCTGGATGAACAAAAAAGCAGGAGAAGATGTTACTATTGATGCATACCTTAATGGTGGTGAATTTTTTTAATTCTTTTGAGTCTAATAAATCACTTAAGTGACAATGAAGTTTCTGGGGTACATTTGAATGAAGAAAGGTTAGTGGCACAGTGAACAGAGACTAAGAGTGGAGAAGCTTGGATGAGCATGTGTGATGAGGCGTATCAGAACTTCTCTGTCTCCTGCTGGAGGCATTGATGCACCACTGCTTAAGGAAAATCCACTCAGCCAAGACTGCTAATAGAGACCAGAGACCTAGAAGAGCCAGGAAGAGACACTGTCCAATTGGCCCATTAGGAAGGCTTGGCTGTTTCCTCTCATGCTGGTTGAGGCTAGGATCAGGTTATTGTCCAGAGACTGAATCTGGTGAAATGGACAATCTTAAAGGCCAGTTGGAGCTTTTAAATATATGTGAAGAAGTAACCACTTCCAGTGGGTTAACAAAATACAGCTATTGCTGATGGCAGAGTTCGTCTGCTACTGCATCTTTTTCATTTAAATTATTTTGTATGGAATTCCACATGCTCAGTTATAGTAAATGGAATCTTCCACTCAGCTGCTTCATGGGGAGTTTGTTTCTCCATCACAGCTTGCAATGGCTTGTGGTTTTCAGATAGGGAAAGTCATGCTTTACTAATGTGCTGGAGCTCTTTGAAGACTTCACTGCCAAAGGAGATAAGGAAAACTATGTATTTTTGAAAAATCTAAGCATCAGAAAGTCAGGTTATACATCAACAATTAAGGGCTACACTAAAAAGCTGTGAAAAAGGAAGTAAAATGGGGTGCAAGATAAAAAAGCTACACAGCAAGAGATGAAAGGGTTGAAAGCCATAAATGGGAAAGCCTGAGTGAGACACCTAAGGGGGCAATTTCATGACCTCTACTTAACCATACAAATCAACTGATTTGAATGAAGATACTAAAAAACAGGACCAAATTCTAATCTTCTTTCTGAAAGTATATCTGTCTAACTCTGAGTTATTCTAGATTCAATAAATGACAGGAGAACTGGGCTTAAGGGGTCATAGTTTCAGAACTAAATAACCCTGGTAATAGACTCAATATGAGGAATGAAACAACCTGAATTAAAAGCATTTAGATCACTTCAGTGTACAGACCAGTCAATGGCAAATGCAGAAGACATTTGGGGGCAAAAGATCAAACTAGAAAATGGGGAACCAAGAGAGGAATTGTTTAGATAGGGCTATCCCTGAAGCCCCTATTCAGATTATTAATGAGGCAAAACCCAAAGGAAGTTAGGCTTTATTAGGGGGTACAAGATTTGGCCCATAGCTGAAACTAACAGATACCAGAGAACACAAATTAAAAATAGAAATCAGTTGTTCAGCAAAAGTACAAAGAAATCAACAGGGAGCTCTGCTTCAATTGTACATGAAAAATACAAATTAGTTCAAGGCACTTAGATTTGACCCTGAAAAAGTAGGGATAGGGTGAAAATACAGGAAGATCAAATAAGCAATGAAGGGCAGACAAGCTAAGACAAATCAGAGTTTTATGTTTGTAAACTGCTCTTCACAACTATTAAATCTCAACTGGGCAATATTAAAGTCTGTGCGAATTTTGAAACAAGCCACAATGCTCATAGGTTCCAGTCAAAGCAGACTTACAGAGCTGTCAGAGTTGCTTTAAAGAGATGGGGGGGAAGGGGTCACTGGTGCTTGCCAGAAACTATGCAAACTTGGAGGGAGTGACCCAAGAAATGTTATTTAAGATGTTAGCCCCATTCAACATACTGAAGGATTCAGAGACTTTTTTTATACTACATTTCCTTTGAAATGTCTCCCATGCAGCTAACCAAATGTTTTACACAGCACGGAATGATTACATCTATAAAATTACAGTGAGTTTCATAAAACTTAACACTATTAAACCAAACTGTTTTCTCAACTTCATGCATGCAGTTGCTTTGACAATGATAGGAAAGCAAGAGCAGGCTGAAAGCTAAATTAATAGTTTGAAAAAGCCACTACTAAATCACCATTTTAAACCTATTTTAAATTAGGGCTGCTTTTCATTCCACACTTCTCAGTCTCTCTGTTCCTTGGGCTTAAATAAATATTTGAGCAATTTGTATGCAGTGTCTGTAGGATGCACAGTGGAGGCACACCGCAGAGATTAACTGGCATATTTTCAGCAGTATTACTTTTTCCAGAAAGTCTTTGCTGTAATATCAATAACCACTAGATGGCAGAATGAAAAGGAATATTGACAATACAACAGCCAGTTAATACATTTTAAGTATTTCAGTATAGTGTGTACAATACCGGTAAGTCCAGCAATATTATATCCAGTGTTATACAATATGAAATTTCAGTAACACCATTGTAAATCAACAAAATATTTCACCACTATATTCACAGAAAAAGTGAAGATGCTTACATTCCTCCGGAAGACTAAAACAACTTTTAATTTGTTGAATAAATGGACACTCACTGAATGATGAACATACCGCTCTTGACCACCTGTGAATAGTTTGGTTGAAGCTATTTTCCTAGTAACACACAGGAACTGTGTGGCAGAGGCATGGTTAGAATCCAGTTCTTCTGGGCAGCATTCAACTGCCTTAACCATGAGATCATCCTTTCTGCTCCTGCAAAGCCCTGCCTTATTTATTACTCACTTTTCAGTGTCTGTAACAAATGATGCAGGGAGCCTGTAGACATCTTCTTTATTATATAACCATGATCCACCACAGATCAGGTCCACACTATGCACTGGAGACGAGACAGGATCCTTTGGGAAACAGTATGTGATCATGTAATTATAGTCTGTAGCATAATGCATACACACAAAGGGCCAAATTAAGGCTTCACAGGCAAACTTAATACTGGCATTTTCTAATGTGAAAGCTTGACTTTCATAAGACTGGCTCTAGTTAAAAGATTGCAACCTTGCCAAAAAGTTTCAACCAATTAAAATGTGTGTCCATTTTCCAGGGAAATGTTTGATATTTCCCAAAACAATAATACTTTCACAGAACACCAAATGTTGTTGTGATACCTCATGGGAGTTGTAGTTTGGTTGCTTCATTTTTCTCTGTAGGAGGGGGACCTTGGTTTGACTACATCTCTCATGATGCAACAGTCTCCACTCTTTGTGAAGGAAGGAGGTGCACCTCAGCAGATGCAAGGCTATGGTGTCTCATGGGAGAATAAAGCCATAGGAGAGCCTGCTCCTTATAGGAGATTGGGAGCCAGGGATACTAAAAAAAACCCCACAAGACTTTACATGGAAAACATTTTTCACAAAAAAATTTTTTTAATCAAAATCATAATTTCAAGTCAGTTCCTTCTGTGAAGTTTTAGACCACCCCTACTTCTAACATTTGTTTATTGTAATTTCCTAGGTTTTTAAAAAAGCAAATGGGAAAAAAACAAATTCCATTATGTAGAACTCTGCTGATTCCTCACACCATTCATTAGCAAGGCTGGAATATTTAAAATCTACTGTTTAGACCTCCACTACTTGAGCAAACAGAGCAATAATAAGTTGCAGTCTTCTTTGTGGGCCAACAACTAGACTGGGATGAGAGACACTTTATCGGTATGGCTTCTGTTGCCACAGTTTAAAGATAAATAGGATGGAGAATTGGAGGCTTTAGGAGCTGACTAAGGATGAGGACAGTAACCACAAACACACTTACAAGTAAAAAATCTTGCTTGTGCTGTAAGTTGTAAGTTACACTCACATATACATTTACACAACCTGAGAGTCCATGTACTGGCTAATGTCATATCCAAACTCAAATATCCAAAGATTTCATAGAGTTGGGTGACTCTTTCAACAGGTGGTCATTGAGAGAGGGGTGGTTCCTGCTTGGGTTGTCTCAGTGTGATCTTCCATGGGTCTTTCTTCCAGCTTAGCCTAACCATGGACCTCTTATCTTGTTATGACCATGCCTACACCTTATACATGTGCATATGCGTTTCAACTCTCCTTTCCTTATTTGTACTTCCATACCCCATGAATGTTGGGGTACCCTCTTTTTCATAGGTTGTTTTCTTAGTCTCCCTTATTCTCATTAGAATCTACACACAAGTCCATGATAATTTGTGGTCAAAGCAAGACATCCCATGATGCTATAATCAGGTGTCTTGCAGTCTAGATGGGTACATTACAACATATTTCCCATAACATCACCCACCAGCCCACTTTTTCTAGTACTCTTGTAACCTCACTGGCATAGGGTTATTCCTAGGGCACCCACTCATGTCAGTGTTCTAAAGCCTATGACCTAATATGGCTAAACTAAAATCTTACAGGTCTCAGTCTGCAGGCCTTGCATTACAATCAGGCTTTACTTCTATATTTATACACACTTAACACTGCTAAATACTTGTCACTCTTATACTTCTATAATTCTACAATTTAAAAACTATTGATTTATTATGCATGGAATAGCATATGAATGGACCATAATAATAAACAGATGAGGAAATTAACTAATTGGCTACACTAACAAATAAATAAAAATTTGGCAGGACAAAATTAAGGCTTCAGTACAGTTGTGCAAGGTCATTGCCTCCAATAGGTTTGCACATGGGTAACAGACAATATAGTTGTTTGCAGTATTGAAAGCTTGTCTCTCCCCAATAGCAGTTGATCCAATAAAAGATATTACCTCACCCCCTTTGTCTTTGCAATATAGTTGTACAGCTGGCAATGACAAATTGGAATTAAGCACATACTTGAAGGTGTAATCACGAATAATTTGCCATGTTGGTTGGAGTCGGTTAGAAACGGAACTAAAAAGCTCTGATTCCCAGTCAAATACTCTAGCCATTTTAATAATGTATAACAGAAAATCACTTGCACTGAAACATCAGCTTACAGAAAAACGGTGTCAAACGTGCATAAGAAAAAAAGTGTGTTTTTTATAAGTTACGTAGAGTGGGAGGGAACAAAGCTAGTGAGGGAGCTGTTTGCAGGAAACTGGAAGCCTGGAGCAGGATTGCTAAATGAGATAACCAGAGCTACCTGGTGCAGGGAGGGACCCTCAAGCACCTGGTTCCTTATTAGAGCAATGAAGCAGTTGTTTGAGAAGATTGACTCTGGAAAGCTTACAGGGGAGTCAGCTCTACATAGAATAGTTACAAACTGGGCCCTGGGGTAGGTCACCCCATAAGAACTCAAAACAAAAGGACTCAGTGAAGGAACACTTTGGCTCATTCAGGCTCTGGGGTAACAGCTATGGCTTGAGGCTGTTTTTTGGGACTCCATTTTACTTTTGAGTTCTTTGTCTGAATAAACCCCCACTCTGATATGGGTGGTGACTGGTCAGTAAGTGTGCAGAGTCTCCATAAAAAGAACTGCGGGGACAAAAGGTAGGGCAATGCAGAGACACCCTGCCCATGAGGATGCACAGGGAGGCCAACTTGTTTACAAAGACTTATAAAGCTCAACATGAAGAAGGTATCTGGAATCTGTTGTTGGCTATTGCCCAATGACAGCTGTTAAAATACCTTGCTGGAGGTTTGTACCATACGACTTAGTGACTTTTAAAATGTTTGCTTTACAAAAATGTATACACCCATCTATGCACTGTTTATACAGATGGGTTAAAGTAAGGGTGAGTTTAAGCTTTCCATACTCCTACAATTGGCACAGCACTGTAAATTCCATATTTTAGATAAATTTACAACTATAATTCTTGGTATACAGTGGGTTTCAGATGTCAACTTCGAAAAATTAGTAATTCTCCTTTTGACCAGAATAATTGAAATTGGATTTGCTCTACGCAAAGTATGAGGAGGAGCCTAAAATACCAGAGTTAATATTTCTAGTCAGATTGGTCTTGAGAGAAGCTGTTCACAGACCTTCTTGAATTTCAGATAGAAGCAAATTAGCACTTGGTTAAAGTCATTACTTGATAATAGTTGTTTTGTTTTTTTTCCTTTTTTGAAACCTTTTAATAAAGTCAGACTGTAAAGCTGTGGCAACCCAGTACAGTAAGTAACCCAGCACAATGGATGTTAAAGCACATAATATGCACTATAGAAATTAACACCACCTGCATATAACCTTGGCATTTTTAGATGACTTTGGACTACGCACTATAATAAAACAGATGCTTTTCATTTAAATCTCACTCATTCAGGGATGCAACTGAAGGATGAGAGCAGAACTCATCCTACAGCAGAGCTGTTGACCATCATGCCTGGTTATGTATCAGTAAGAAAAAGCAAATGGAGACAAGTAGCTGCTGTAAGTTAGTAAATTTGAAAAAGAATGATGTCCAGCATACATAAGATAGTGAGCCCCTAGCTGTGAAAAGTTTTGATGGTAAACACCCAAAGTCATCAGTGTCTCATGACTGCTCCTGCTCTCTGTCCTAAGGCCAGTAACTACATGTGCTGAAGTGAGCCAGAGCTCCTGTTTAGTAGGAGTGAGAAGCTTAAAAATGGCCCCTAGTCATCCTTGGACTCAGTTGATTGCATTTATGCCCTGCATCCATCTGGTCTCTTGCCATCATCATGCCCATTCTCCACCATCATGCTCTCTCCTGTGTGGCTGGGGGAGATTGCTGAGCAATGTGCGGCACATCTGATGACGACTTAGGCATGTCACTCACCATGCTTCTGGGATGCCTGCAGGATGGAGCCCTTAGCTGAAGTAAAGGCTGCTATCAGAAGTTTAGGTACTTTCTCTCACATACATAGCAAGATCATCATAAAGAAAAAAAATTACAGCCTATGCAAAAATACCTTTTCCCGTCTCTGCATTTCTCCATATGTCCTGTGGAGCTGTGGCTTGTCTTTGACTTTGTGCCTTATACAGCAGCCAGTACACTGTCACTGTTAGACAAAAACCAACAATAATGTTCAGTAGGTGAGGTATGTTAAATTTTAATCACTAAATAACGTCTTTTTTATTCTGTAGTAGAACATGCAAGTCATCCATCTGAAGCTGAAATGAAGACCCATAGCTTTTAGTTGTGTGAGTGGTGGGGGGGAGAGGGAGTAGGGAGGGGGAAGAAGGCACTACAATGCAGCCCACAGTTAAAACCAGGGTTGCAGGAACTAAGGGTGCTGCAGCACCCTCTGGCTTGTAGTAGTAACAACAACCACATACATGGGTTCTGCTCTCAGCACTCTCACTATAAAAATTGTTCCAGCATCTCTGGGAAAGAGAGTAGAACCTGCGTGAAAAATCAAGGTGATATGTGAATGTCCCTCCCAGTGACCCACATTTCTTCTATGAATTAGCCACAGAAATAATTATCTAAAACATCAAGCATGTTTGATAAGGTGGATATAAATTAATGACCTTTTAAAATAAAAAGTCATTTGGATGTATTTAAATACATGTTTATTTTTAAAAGATAAACTTGTTTTATGTCTCAAACTTGTCAGTTTCAACTTAGTACAATCTATTAAAATCACTGAAATTAAAACACAAACAATTTAAGCAGTACATGTTTACTGCCAAGTTTTAAAGAAAGTTGCTCCAATTCAGTGGTTTGATTCACTGGCTAAGCACGTGGAAGCTGTGTTGGCTAAAGTGCTAAACCAGCTTTTCACTGAAGTAGCTTCTTCAGCTGGTGCAAGGAGACTGTTTTTTTCCTTTCTGTTTATTCAACTAGTTCAGTTCAATGACTAAGATTTTCAAAGTTAAGAAGCTCATTCAAATTTTGAAAAAGCAAGAAAGCTTATTTTCCACTTAGAATATAAAATTAAAATGATGTGTAAGTGGATGAGATCTACTTCTTGTAAATCTTGAAAGACATGATGACCAGAAAAATCAGTTCAAATCACTAACGGGATATAATACTTTCTTTGTTTTAATGAATAGTTTTAAATGCAAAACATGTTGGATAAGTTTTCTGGTAAACTTTTTTTATGTACCCAGCACACTTAAGATAGTATTTTATTAAATAATAGCATTTTATTAAATATTAAATATTTTATTCATTTTAATTTCCCTGCAAATTGACCTTAACACAAATTGCAAATAAAAAAACCAATCATCCTGTAAATAAGACAAGAAGCAATAACAATTTTCTAATGCAATAAATGCAAAAATTAACTATTTGAATAAATGTAAATTAAGCTAGGTAATGCTCAAATGTTTATAGATGTAGTTTTTTCTCCTGGTTAATAAAAAGAACCAAATTTTGTGTAAAGGCTCTACTTAGTTGCAAATCAACATTTTAGTAGTTATAAACCTTTCTTTAAAAAAATAGCTAAAGTACAAATGCAAAAACATGATTAAATTATCAAATTATTTAAACCAAGGTTTCCTTCTTGCTGTCTTCAATCATGTTAGAAATGAGTGATTTAAATCAGTCCACCCTGATGTTTGACTATCGGATAAACCCAACACATGGCCTCCCGACTGAGGAGGCAAGAGATTGTGAGGCACTTTGGAAATGATTCAACTATTTCTACCATGGAAGTGGCCAGCAAAAAGTGGAAGGAATAAAATACCAAGTTGTTGTTTTTGCTTGAGCTGTGGCTCAAACAGCAAAGCCCCAGGAGACTGGCAAAATACCCAGCACTTCCCATGCTTCAGAAAGTGGAGTGGAATTTCTATGGACTTAAACAAAAGACATCAGTATATTTTTCCGTCTAACTGTTCTCCACTTTATAAAGGCCAAAACTTCACATTTACTTGTCACAGAAGAACACAACTTCCAACAAGGTATACATGCAACACAAAAAATGTACATGTATGTTTTAGAAAGAAGGTGGATTAAACAAACTCTTAAGTAGACTTATCAGAAAGATACTCAATATCACATGGGAAAGATCTCTTCCCTATTTGCAATCCAAAATACTAGTCCTACACACTAGAGAATATATAATTGCTTTGACTCAGTATCAGTGCCCAAAACACATGGACAACTTTCTCAAAATTACACATGGGCAGATAATGTAAGGTCTTGAATATCTTACTATGTAGCTAACAGAAGAAGGCTTGTTAAATGTTGGGCCAGATAGATAGAAGTTATTTCTAGTGAAGTGAATACTAATTCCATACTACCAAAATATGGACCATTGTCCAAACTGCCAAAGTTAAGCATGACAATAGTTTATTTCTGAGGATACTTTACAGTTGCAGAGAATGCATTGTGCATGTATAACAGAAATAAAAGCAGCATACAGGTGTAAACAATATCTTGGTAAGAAGTTTATAGCATAGAAGTGATACTGTAACTAGCTAATGATGGTCCTTAAAGTCTGCTTTATGATTTGTGAATTGCAAATATGGTAGACCATGATCAAACTGGCGCATGAACTGGGCATATGCAATAAGGCCAACACTTTAGCATCTGAAAGTCAAGACATGATATTTCAAAGTTGGATAATGTTGGCTAACTTCTGTGTTAAAGGTGTTAGTGACACTCTATATGATTAAAGTAGCTTGTTTGGGATCCTTACGCTGTAAGAGTGCAGCTGAGAGACTTCCCCCAAATATATCCACAGTAAGGGAATAGGGAAGGGGGTGGAATCACAGGGAAAAAGCAGCTTCACAAGTGCTGTTGAAGGGTCAAGAGAGCAGGCTTAATAAGTTTAAGATGTGGTGGACATACCCATTTTGGGCCCACCCTCAGATTCTGAGCCATGTGGCCCATGGTGGGGAGAGGAATGTACTTGCCACCAACTAGCCCCCGAAGCTCTGTATCCCTTTTTACGATATTGAGGTTAAGAATTAATCCTAGAAATAACTGTTGTATTCAGCTATAAACACCAATACTTTATCTGAATAGGGGCAAAAGCAGTTAGTGAAAAGAGCCATTTAGGGGTATCACCCCAGGAATAGTACGATGTACTGAATCAAGCGCTTAACCTTAACCATAGACTATTGCTGCCCAACCTGACAGTTGGAATTGTTCCCTAGACTCAGGCTATCTCAGGGAATGAAGAATTAACACCTGATACTTCAAATGCTTGCTAATGTCAAGGTTCAGTGTAAGCCGTGTGGTGAATCTTAGTGTCTGCTGTCAAGCAGGGGCATATGCAGGAATTTAAATTCCAATGCTTTGCAGGGCTTATTCTATGCCCACCAAGGCCGTGGAGAAGCTCTCTGCGCTGCACTGATTATGGGGGAGGGACCCTGCTGTCAAGACTCTTCTTCTGGGACTAAGCCACTAATTAAGCCTGGCTGCAGTTGTGGCCAAGCTTGTCCCCTGGGCTGATGCCCTAGCACCGGCTCCAGTCTGCATCTGGACCTGCTCCTTCTAGCAGTCATAAAAACAACTTAGGCCCCCCTGCCTTCTCCTGGCACCATCCCAGAGCCAAATCAAAGGGCCTGCAACCAAACCCTGCTCACTGGGGCATGAATGATCTCCTGCTCAGGAGCAGATTTCCTGTTCTCCTACGGCAGGCAGGCAGGCAGGCTGACACCACTAAATGAAAGATAGGACTTGAAGCCCTCTACCCAAGCAGGATTCTGGGGTGGCACAACCAGCTCTTGGCACTTACTGCCCTTAATCAATCAGGCTCAAAGGAGAATAGATCTGGCACAGCTGACATGCCTGTGGAGTAAGGGGCTGCACTGTCAGGAGACAGGACCCAAAGCCAGCCTGCTTAATGCCAAGCTGTCTAGCGAGAAGAGCAGGGCCCCTTGTGAGCTGCCTGATTGGCTGAAGGGGCTCACATACTTGTTTCTAAGATCAGCAGCAGGGCACTGGCTGCTCACTGCATTCACCCCTGACTGCTATAGATTCTGTGTCTGCTTGTTTCCAGCCTTGCCTTACCCCGCATACCCTGGTTCTGACCCTTGGCTCTGACCAGTTGACCTGACTGGCCACATGCCAGTGCCTAATATCCACAGCTGTGCAGGCATTTTATGTCCTCTGCTCTGGCAATGAATTTAATCAAAGTCCAGATAACTTAGGCTCATAATGCAAATGGAAGAAGGTGAGGATGGGGAGAGGTGATGGGAAGGAGTTGCTGAGGGATAAAGGATGTGTAGTGCTGCCAGCCAGCATGGGAAAGCATTAGAGTTCTGTTTAGGCAGCATGTATCTCTGCCTGCTTGGAGGGATTTTTCACAAGACTAGAAGCTAGCCCTATGTCCATTAATGAAGTAGCTAAAGTATTTTTCCCACCTGTTTCCATTATTTATTCTAAACAGCAAAAACAAGAAGCTCATTTTACCAACTGCTGACTTGACACCCAAAAAGCCCTTAATGTACTGATTTTATGGTGGGGAATTAAAGGGCTCCATAAATCAAATGGCACAACAGGTTTTTTTCAAAACAAATACATTTCTTGGCTGAAAGGTCCTGGTATATGTCAGCCTAGAGGCTTTTTATAGTTGAATTCATAACTCCTGAAAATAAGAATGTTTAATGCTAAATGTGACAGACCATTAAGTGTAGCACTACACTATTGTGTGCCTATTTATAGTTAGTGATGAGTAACATCTCTGTAATTGTGTTTATCCAGTACTAGAACAAATAGACAATCAGCCACAGTCTCCTTTTCCATATGAAAAGGGCCGCCTTCTCTGTTTCTGTGTGAAAAAGTGCCTGTACTAAAAACAGATAAAGGGAAAGTAAAAGAAAACAAGTTCTTGTAAATAACCCATCATAAATGGAGAGCTCACAGAAAAGCAAAGGAGCAAGAGCCAACTGGAATTCCAAACGATCTCATGTTAAAGATAGGTTCAAGTACAGTAAGTGTACTGTAGAAACTATAAATTACAGTGCTTAAAACAATTTTCTTCTAGATACAGGGTCAGGTTAAACTGTCACGTCAGTGGTAATGTTAGCACTTACAAGTCATTTCTCTATGTTGCTGTATTGATCTTGGACATTAGACATAGTTCTTGGCAACTAGCCATTCCATTTCTGTAGCTTTTCATAATATGCGAACAGCAAGGGCAGCTTCAGTTTTGACACTGTTGGTTTCCCATCATTTGTCAGATTATTTGATAGCAACCATACAGTATGGGACACGTTGTGAGCTGGTTACACCACTATAGATCTACAGCAAATACGGTGGAATCATAGACTGAGCTGGTGATTCTGGTTAAAAGTTACCTGGCACCCCTCCAGGCTCGCTGGCAAGTCCCCGTTCCAGTCTCCATCCTTACTGCCAGTATCTTCCCCCACCCCACTCCTAGTCTCAGTCCTGGCTCCCCACCCCACTCCTCTGAACTCTCCTTTTTCCCAATGCTTCCCAGTCTCAGTTTCCTTCCACAGGCTCCTTATTCAGGCCATCGTCCCCTCCCCCCTCTCCCAGTCTCTTGGCCTGGCCAGTCAGTATCTCCCTTTCTCTTTCCCCAGTTCAATTTTTCCTCTTTACAATCCCAGTCTCACCACACTCCTTGTCTCAATTTATTCCTTTCCCTCCCCACATCCAGATTTTGTCCCCTCTGTATTCCAATCAGGCATCTTTTGCTTCCACACTGCCTCATGCTGGGATGGAGGGAAACCTGAGTGTACAAGAGAGACAGGCTCTTGGTTCTCAGTTTCAGTGGCTGGCCCCAGCCTGAAGCATTGATGAGCACAATTAGTTTTTACATCAGATTATGCAAACAGGTGAGGTGTGAGATGGCTTGTATCTTAGGTAAGTACCTGCATGTTCTGGATGTACATTTTTTTTAATTTTTAAAGAATCACTTATTTTCCAGATAAGTGCTACAACTTATAAAATTGGTGACATAAGGACTAAGTACACTGGAATACTAGCTGTGTCCCCTGCTACTGTGAACACCCTAATAAAGAGAGCATATCCTGAAGTTTTGTCTTTTAGTACTTGGGGGAAAAAATAGCATTGAAGCATGGAGCTCCCTAGTTACAGCACAATTAAAACATGGGATTACCCTATACTTATATACCCTATATAATTAAAACATTGCAGGATTACCCTATACTGCTCCACCCATCTGCTTCACCTAAGGATCAAACAGTTAATCTCTTTGCTTATTTGATTTCTCTCTTTTTAGAGGAGACTGGAGACAGCTCCAATTAATGGTAATTAAGTGGTTTATGAAATGCACCTCTCCTCAGGTAGCTAGACTGAGGCCCCACACAAGTTCAAACCAATTACCAAACAGCTATAACACAGTAATAAATACCAGACTTGACAAGAGTTGAACCAATGATGTGAAGTTCAGTCTGAGCAACCCATTAATTTCCTGAGTAAGTTAGCATCTCCTACCCAAAGACAAACATCACTCTGCTATATAAACCAACACTTGCAAATAATAAATGTAAATTATTTTAAACATTTGTCATACCTTGTAATTGAAAATTTAAGAAACTGCACTGAAAAACAAAAATATTACTCATGGAGTAATTATTAACGTGCCTTTCAGATACAGCTTTTAGCATGTTTTGGACACTACTTAATTTGACACTTATTGCCAACACAAAATTCTTGGAAGGATACATACTGTTACTTTAAATGTGTAGCAAGAAGCCAGCCAGAAGGGAACGGGGGAAACTTCCAGACAGAGGTTCTACAGGAATTAGAAAATAACTTTGAGAAAAATACTGTTTTCCTTATGGTAACACTAACTGCAAGGACTTTATTAGAAGAACTAGCCTAGAGTACTTTAAGTTGTAGAACAGCTTTCATTGATTTAAAGTGCATTGAGGTCAAGGGGAATTGAAGATGCATAGCACGTTGCTGAATGGGACTCTTAAGTCATAAGAACACTGTATTTGACTTATAGAAGGCCAGCTCCAAAGCCTACCTGTAATCAATGTAAAGATGCCAATTTACTTCAGTAGGCACTAGTCAAGCCAGGAAATGGCTTAATTTAAGGGAGTTTCACACATCAGAATCACTGAAGTATATTACCACTAACATTCAAGTATTTCTAAATGATGTATAAATAAACCTCCTTGTACTTAAACTTTAGAACTTTAAAAAATAAAATGCATTAAGCCAGATGGAAGAAATGCATTTGGATACTTTTAAATGAATGAACCCTGTATATGTGGAGCTTAGACCTCACTGGTTTATTTTCCTGCTCAGAATAATTAAAGGGCTGTCAATGTACTTGGAACAACTCAAGCTCCAGTTAAGTATTAACTATACTTCACATTGATATTTCTGGATCCAAGATTTGTTAGAGTTCACGCTATTTTTGTGTAGTAGGCCTCAGTTGCAGTAAAAGGATTATACATAGTTGTCCTCACTCTCCATGAGTAGGGGAAAAACAGAAAAGCCCCATAACTTTTACAATTGTACAATTTTACAATCCTACTTTTAATTCATGCCACATAAATGGTAGGAAGTTGAAACACTAACCTTTTAGTATATACAAGCTTTATATTCTGGCTAATTTCCAACACTTCCATATATTATCTTTGGTTTCTGCTTGTTTTGTTACTCTTTTAAAAATAATTTATCTAATACATCACTGTAAGACATGTTTACATGATAAAGCTAATGTGTTTCATATGTTCTGCTCTTTTCCATTAGTAATTTAAATAAATAAAAGTGGACTTGAAATATTACCTGTTTGCATGTAAAAATATTGTAAAAAATGCCTATACTATTTAAGCTATCAAAATATCAGCTCCAGAGGAAGCTGGCAAAACCATGACATCATCTGTTTATGTTGACCTATTGTAGAGTTCAGTTTTTTCATCTCAAAACTTGTAATGTTATATGCCAAGGAATATGTACAATAAAATTACTAACGCTCCCAAAAGAAAAAAGAATATGTCAATTGTAAAACATAGAATTATAGCTCACTCCCGCAGAATGCTCTAGCCTCTCTGAAATAAAGTTCTGTGCTCTTCATGCATTGTTTATAACTACAGCATCCTTGTTGGTACTGGTGAAAAATGGTTATCACACAAGTGATAGTCATGGTACATCAGTTCCATTATTCTATCCAAGCATTTACCATCCTACATGTCAGATACTTGCCAGTTCTGTTCAGAAGGCTTGCACCCCTGTCTCGCAAGATTTCCAACACTTACTTTTCAACTCTATTTTGAGAGCCCTGGTTAGAAACCAGAAGAAAAGGTGATTTAAAAAAAATTATGTCCAAAGTTTCAGTTTCACTGAACTGATTTCTGTCCACTCTATTAAATTTCATTTGATTATAAGAAATTATTCTGAAGATCCTGAACTAATCTGATCTTACTTACACTAGAGTAAATATGGAGTAACTCCACAGTCTTGTTGGGTGTGGGAGACAATGGGGATTGAAGAACAGACGAGACTTCTGTATGAAAATTTGAATTTGTGCCTTTACATTTTATACAATAGAAGTTCACAAGGGATACAATTCACGCTTCAGAATGCAGGCCTAAGCGCCTATAGTCAAGAATAAAGTGTGCCTCTGCTTTCCCCACCAGCATGTTGTAGTAAAACTGTCCATTATGGGTATTTGTTTTCCTTTGAAGCATGCTGATGGATACAGGATTTTAGGCTAGTTTAAAGGTTGCTATGATGCTATAGGCTACCTTAATGACTGGTTTGATGCATTAGAACAATTACTATTAGCTTCAGTGGCATAACAGAGGGTTTGCACCAGTGTAGTTGAATCTGGTCCTACACAGAATATATACCAAGATACCTGAATAATTAAAGCAAAAACAACTCCTTAGTGTGGATGCAGTTATAAACAAATGTGCTTATACCAATACAGCTTATACATGTGATGTACTCACTCACTCATGTACTGTACTCACTAGAACTTTGTCTTTGTTTTAAAAAATGACCCACCTCATGGACATAGCTGTACCAGTACAAACTCTATAGACAGACCAGGCCACACTGTGTGAAGAATGGGGAACAAGAGAATATAGACTAGTTTTATTATGTTTTTAGCACCACAAATGGAGATGATGCTGTACAAAACAGGTCTAGCCACTTCAGCCACTGGTAACATAACTTTATTATAACTGCAATTAATATAAACTGTGAGAGAAACAGTATATATGGAAGTACATTAATAAGATATATCAAGATGAAACCCATTTAAGACTTGAGTTTATAAGCAGCTTTTGGGGGGAGAGGGTGTCACAGAATTAGTCTGTGGTATGTAAAACACGGTTTTAAAACTGGATTTATAAAGGACTCTTCCCAACACTGATGCTAGCAAAAGATGACTTAATTCAAACCGGATTGGACTAAGCTGCATGGCTCCACAGTAGCACTAGATTTGTCTGAAGCCCTTAAGGGGAAGCGCTATAAAGCAGAGTGAGTGAAATTTGCAAACCATAAGAATTAAGGGAGAGACTGAGAAACCTCACCTGGATCAGCAACCCCCATGAGGGAACACTGATGTTCCAAAAATCTCTAAGACCTGGCTACCTTGGAGAGAGGAAGTAAAGACATCCACAGATGGGCTACACAAGTCTCCATGCACCTCAAAAAAGGTCTGCTAGTGAGAAGCACGATGTGAGTATAACTTTACTGTCTGACTCCTTGATTACAGTTCCAGCTGCTTTTCTATGGCTGGGTCTACACTGACAGTGGCAAATTCACCTCCATCACATTGATTGCTTTGGATCGACTGAGCGGTCTGTATAGACGCGCTCAGTCAATCCAGGAAGCGACACAAGAAAACCACCACCGTAAATGGAGTAGCGCTGCGTCGAAGGGAGCGCTGTTCTCTTCGACGCAGCGCAGTATGGACGCCGCGCAGAGGAGACACTGCAAAGTCAACGGGAGATACGCAAGTGATTTACGTCACTTGCGTATCTCCTGTCAACTGCCGCCGAATCGCCAAGGTAAGTGTAGACTGGGCCTATAAGTCTCCAGAAGACTAAAAGAGTTGAATGGTTTGAAAACCACCTGATCTCAAGTACTTTTTTTTTATTAGCTGGGAGACATCCCAACCTTTCCATAGTCATTTATTTGGGGTGTAAAAGTGTTTGTGTTCATGTGTGTGAGACAGCATCCATCAGGTTCACATGGGGGAAATGCCAGAAGGAAAGTTCCCCAAGCTTAAGCACTGCTACTGTATTTATTCCTTACACTGCTTTTATGTTTAAAAGTCCTGAGAGTTTAAATTGTCATCTATAATTTCTGGTAAACAAAACCTGTCAAACTTTTATCTATCTAGAGTGGTCTGGTTGTTTCTACTATAGTATCTTGCAGAAGAAAAAGAGGAAAGAAGAGGGTTAGCCACAACACAAGATCAGAATTTTAAAAAGAAAGCTTTATAACTGGTTCTGAAGTAGTGGTTCAAACATGGTAGTCATTTGGCTTCAGTATTAAGAATCTAATCATCTACAACTTATAAATTTAATTGACTTTGATCAAGTTCTCTAGTTAAGAGTTTATAAGCAAATGAAGAGCCACCTTCTTAGAATTTTCCATAAAATGTATAGGGATGGATTATTTTTAGTATGATTTAATTCCAATCAAATGTTGAGAGCAGTGTGCTTACTTGATAGTAGCACTGCTTTGTTCTTAACTTTGTTGATGATAAATTAAGCTGTTAATGTTCTCTTAATTTTTTAATTTTGTTTAACACATTTTTATAAAACTGAAAGTCACATGCTTTCAATAAGTACCATTGGACCAGAACCTTTGAGGACCTCAGTGGATACCAGTGGATCAATCCCAAAGCCTGACCAGTTTCCATTATTTAACCTTTTGTTCTCACAAACACAAACCAGGAATGGTTCTGGTATGGCACTAGTTAATAACGGTGAATGTTGCACATTGGGCCTGGAAAGCAGTAGCTATAAGCAAGGCACCACAAGGTGGTGCTGATGCCTTGCTTTGCCAAAGGCTTAGTGTCAGATGTCTCTCAGCTCTAATGGAATTCTAGTTAGATTCAAGAAGTACAAAGACAATACTGTACAGGAAATAGGCATGGCTGGCAGAGGGAAGGACTAAAGCATCTTAACTAACAGTTCTTGAAAAGGAGATGAGGGTGCTATAGGGTGAAACAGTCTGGTTGGTAAATGAATGAGTTCATAAAGACTTGGGTAGCTAAACTGTTACCTGTTCCATTTTTTGGTTGGATAATATTTGAATCATTTTCCATTAACATGTGTCTGAAATTGTCTCCCTACAATAGAGAGCTTTGGGCTGTTGCCTAGCTACTTCTTTCTATCAAGGGTAGGAACCAAAAACATAACTATTGATCAATGGAACTGTAAAGCCTCAGCTAGTGCTTGTTTGTTATGTTGGAACTCTGATGATATGAAGTCAATGAAGCTATGTGGTTTCACACCAGCTGAAGATCTGGACCAAAGCTGATTAATCTAGTCTTCTGTTACAACATTTGTAATTGACCAAAGCAGTCAGTGGATCTAAACTGATAGCTGTGGGACCAACAAAAAAAAACCCCCAAACATAAGGGTATCTACCAAACTGATCAATTGCTTAACTGCTTCTCTACAAAAGAGAAGGGAAAGCTAAAGCCATATCAAATTCAGATTAGGTAACACTAAAGATATATTCAATTTAAATAGGTTGTGTGGGTTGTCAGATCATTTATCCAGTACTGTATTTTGGTACTTACACAGCAGTGCAAAATAAAATACAGCATATTTAAATCTCAAACAAAAAACCTTATATTGGATGGATGATTTGGGCTTCATCCCCATTAATTTCATAACTATCCTAATCAAATCATGGATGTCGGAAAGAATGGCTAAGGCAATCTCTTTGGGACCAGATATACATGGTAGTCTCAAATGTTGGTCATATACTCAGAAGCAAGGGGTGAGGAAAAAGTTGAGAAAAAATGCTTCCCTGTTAATTTACTCTGTGCATAGCTAAAAAAAAAGATGGTTTAGATAAAGATAAACTTAGCTGTAAAATTCATATCTGAATGTATGCACGCCCGTTTGCATATTAAAACTGAGTACCCAATTTTGGATGAACAAGCTCTTGCAAAACCAAAACCTTGAATCTGCAAAATGCATTTGTCCACCCACATTAGGTAGTTGAAATTCTACATGCCAGATAAGCATGAATCAAAATGCAACAGCAAGTACCACATTGTATTTGGCGTGTCTGAAATTTGGTGTATGGAATTGTACATAGATTTAGAGACTAAATGGGAAAACGTGGCCCAGCACATTCACCTAATTATTTTATAAAGTTGTGAATTGAAGTAATATGGGAAAACCTGAAATAGAAAAGGTAGATACTATCCATCTTGTAAGCACTACATTTATGTAGCTGTAACCTGCTGTCGCAGCCAGAAAACAGACTACCATGTGCTCCTTGAGTTGATGTTGTTTAGGACTAGTGGGTCACATACTTCATTGCTTATATAGGCTAAGATAGCATGTAGCAGGAGAGACAGGAATGCATTCTCCATCTCAAACTGTAGCAATTTTACAGGACACTGAGGCTGAATCTATATTTTTTTTCAGTTAGTTAAACTATTGTCCCTCTTTGCTTTTAGTTTCATGTCAACAACTTTCCCCAGATCAGTAGTTTCCAACCTGTGGTCTGCAGACCCTTGGTGGTCCCCGAGGCTACTACAAGGGGTCTGCAGAAAAGAAAAACATCCTCACCAAGAAAATGTACAATTTCAAGTAAAAATAATTTGATATGGTTTCTAAAAACCTGCCATTGTAATTTATTTTACAAGTATGCTTAGATTGTATTTTTAATTATTGCTTTTATTTTGGTGTGTGGCTGGAGTGTAAAAAAAACAACTAGTAGCATGTGGTGGTCCATGGAAATTTTTGGCGGTTGAAAAGGAGTCTGGCACACTCAAAGATTAGAAACCACTGCCCTAGATAGTATCCATTTGGTGCTGCAAGCACAGTAGCATGAATAATCGCAGCATGATATCAGAGGCAAACCAGCCACTGTTCACCTACTCCCTCCAGTAACTTAACCTTGCTGCCTATCTTGGTAATCTCTCTTCTTGAGAGAAGTTCTCATTTGATGCCATAGGCAGAGGAATCTGCATAGATGACCTAAATCAGTTGTGACTGGGCCAAGGTAAATTATCTTGCCCGATCCTGACATGTGGAGGGAGTCACAGTGCAGTCCTCTTGCCTCACTACTACTCAGCAAATACAGCTCCTGATCTGAAGCAGCCCATACTTCTCCACTCCTGTCCACTGACACTGACCTTTATACAGTCTTGACAGAACCTTCTAGACCCTTCTGCTAATATTTTTGTCAGATTTTTTTGAATCTATATCAACTGCCAACATTCCCTGGATGCATGCCAACATAATCTAAAGGGTCGGTTCTATTTTTACCCTTGTTTCTAAACTGCCAGTTGTATTTTTAGTCTTTTCCTCACTTTTCTGATCTGCTATTGCCACCCCTTTTCCCCACCAATTCTATTTTTAGTGATATGACACCTCCAGTTTCCATCTAATAATGGAGTGACTCTTCCTTATTCAAAATAGAAGCCAGGAATACAAAATGGAGTCTAGGGAATTTCTCTAGGATCAGCGTAACAACCTAGCCTTCACTTTCTCAGAATTTGGGGATCATGGCAATGTTGTCACTTCTTGCCAAACCCAAAAAGGGATTGATTGTTCAAAAAGGCAAGGGAATCTAGCTTCATTTGTTTTTGCTCTTTTCTCATCTTCCTCCATTTCTCGTAGCTTGAGACTTATTTCCTTTTAAAATTTGATTTTGTTTTTTACAATCAAAAATACATGCCTACATGTCTTCCACCTTGTTAGTAAAAAACAGTACTTCAATATGTGGAAGTGAGAAAAACATTTGCTATTTAAGAGTTAAATTACACACACAAAATGGATCAGAAAAAATGGACTACTCCAGGAATAGATGCCTTGCTCCTTATCAAAAGATGACACCATATTTCAGTAAGTATTGCATCAGCTATTGGCTAAATATACCTTGCAAACCAGACAGTTAGTACTTTCTGAAAGCTGGTGATTTAAAAATTAACTAATTCATGGGTGTCATGCTATAGTACTGCTATTGGCTTCCTGCCTAGGCTCCATTCTGCGCTGGTTCTCTGCCAGGTACTAATGCCCTCCATATAGAGGGAATGCATCTTCTCTATATATGCTGCTGCAGTAGGTCATGGTTGCAGGGATAGCTGCACTTTTAGCCGTGCTGGTCTCTTTGATTGCACCCTCTGCAGCATTTAAGCATTCAGTCTTTATTGCCTGGAACGGAATACCATGATTCTCCCACCCTTTGACCATGTCCCCAGCCCATAGCACCCTGCATATCAATAATGATTATTCAGACCTGACTGAAATCAACCTCTGCAATTTTTCCCTTCAGGAGCTGTGACCAGTGGTTAATAGTGAGCAGATAGCCTTTTCAAAACAATGCGTTGTTGAATCTTAACAGTAGGAACACATGCATAAAGGAGAAAGGACTTTAAAATGATAGCCATGCATATAGTCCTATCTTTAAGGCCTACCATCCTCCTAGAAGTTTAGGAAGGGACAACTGCTTCAGACTCTTGCCCTGTTGATCAGGAGACTATCCACATGGAGACAGTGTTGCCTTCCCCCTAGTTTCTTAATAGCCCTCCTCAAACTAAATCAACATTGCATACAGTAAGCATTTCACTAACCTAATATGGCTATATGGTAGCTATCTCACTAAACAGATGGTATTCAGTATAAGCCATGGAGCTGAGGGGGAGAGAACCTGGACTATTGCCTGACCACTGTGACCTGGGGTGCCTGAGAAGAGGAGGAGGGAATAGGAATTTATGCCTCTCCCCATTTTAAATGGTGCTCTGCAGCCCTTGATATATATTATTCATAGACTATTACAATTTTGAAGGCCATGAAGCCGAGCTGTATTTTGGGTTGTCAGACATAAAGGTAACATAGGACTGATACTCTCAGGTTAACGGAGAGGTGGAAGACTTTGTACAACTCGGAAAAGGAGAACAAACTGATAGCTCCAAAGTACAATCGTGTTGGGGCAGGGAAAAGGAGTTCAATGTCATCCCTGACAAATATGATAAATGAGAACCTGCTACCCTCCTAAGAGATTTTTTTCCATCATGAACCCACTTTCTTGTAATAGTCAGGAAGAAAGGTCAATAGAAGCTGAGACATTATGAAACAAAAACTACCTCAAGTGACTGTACAGTAATTATGTAGGTTCCACTATGGGTTTCTATTCAGAAATTGTAGGAAACAGAACACAAAAATGTCACTCAAGGCAGAAAGTTTAAAGACCTATTTCTCAAACACATGTTGGTAAAAAACTCTTTCCACTGCTTCACTTTTCTCTGTTCGAGATTCTCTACCATCCCATGTGTACTGAAACAATAGCAGGAGCACTTTGTGAGCCATACATTAAAGCCATTTAATGATTATGGCTCTTAAATCTTCAGTAATCTAAAACAAACTGAGCCATTCAATTTTGTTAAAAGCCTGTCCTGTAGGTAAGGAAAAGGCTGCCACCAGACCTTCAATCAATCTGTAATAGCACTTGCCTTAACCAGTTACATACACTTAGCAAGGTTAACTTTCACTCAATTTCTTTTATTTACCTGACACACAAGAACAAGTCATAATCCTTATAATACTGGAAAGATGCCCCCTGATTAAAGTGAGATGCTTAGATACACAAAGTTAGCAGCAGATAGCTAGGGTTAAGCCTTGCGCATGGCACTCCTCTCCACTGTGAATGGTGAGCAAGGAGTTTTGTTTAGGAGTTATGAGCCTGCACCCATAACCGTTTGCACCACCCACTGCCAGACTGGTGCCTTCTGCTGGTCATCTGGGAATTAGCTCCAGGCCAACACCCACATCTACAGTCTGCATACCATTACTCTTTCTCCCAATTCACTTGTAGCTTTTCTCACAGCTGTCAGGACTCACAGCAGCCTCTATTATTTGGCCATCCAGTCAAGTCACAATTAGTGTTCCCCCCCTTCTAGAGGAGATTTGGCTCCTAAATAGTCCAGCCATTTCCTTGGCAGCAAGTGGGGAAAGAAACCCAGGCCCACCCACTAGTCTGGGTTCCAGCCTAGCGATCCTGTGGATTACAGCCTCTCACTATGCCTCAAATTCTTCTTCCTCCTGCCATCTCCCTGGGCCCATTTCCTCTAAGACCTATCACCTTCTTCACCTGTCTTCAGGGCCTGCCACTACCCACTTTGAGGAACCAATCAGATGCTCATTTAGCTCCCCCAATCCCTACTATCAGTAGCTCTGTCTAAAGTAGTACAGACCTTTCAGCCTCCAAAAACAAAAAAAAGCCTTTTCTCCTGGACCCCAAACAATGACTGTTCTGGCGTGCACTGCAGCTCATTTTATATGGGCCTCCTGGGCCCTGATTGGCTGCTCCTTGCACAGCCTCCCTAAGCTGCTTTTAACTCCTTCAGTGCCACTGGGGGGCAGATGCCCTATCACAGTGTCTTATCCAATGTCCACTGAAGTAGAATGGAAAGCATCCCATTGACTTCAATGGGCTTTGGGTCAAGCTTTTATTGGGCAAAGAACTATTAAATCTCATGCATACAATGTTGTATTTCTAGTGTTTTACAACTTTTTTTACTAGGAAACACTTCATTTTGAATTAAATAGCTTATATGTCTAAACTAGAATTCTGTTAATAATTCGCAACAAAAAAAGATGACAAATTTTACCTTCTTTGGCTTGCACATTGCTTGCAAGCAGTTTACCTCAAATTGATAAATCAAATTTATTCAGCAAATATTTTCACCATATTCACCCTATGGGATCTCAGTGAACAGGAAGCTCTGAGTGCTCAGAACTTGATAGGTAGAATTGACTAGCTGGATTGAGTAAGAAGTTGCCATTTTCATATACAGTTGATAACTACAAAGTATTGAGAGGACACTTTTTAAGCTTTGTCATAGCTGCACGTTCTTACAAATTTTGCAAAACCATCTCTACCCTTGGGCATCAAACAGAAGTTACATTTGATCTTAAACCATAAAGTTATTTTGTTGTTGTTACAGCCCCTCTCACTTGGATGCCCTTTTCCTTGCATCTTGCTTAAAGTTGCCTTTAGCGGAAGCTGTTCCATCTCTTGTTCCTCTCCACCAATATTACCTTTGACATCTGCAGTTCAGGGGACGGCTTGCTTCTTTCCTGCAGCAAGGGGACAAGGAATCGGACCTGGTATTCATGTATTGGCACTTGTATTCCTCCTTATTTTACACTCTCTGTCTTGCACTGGGCTAACAGGACTATAACATAGTATGCTCTGGGGATTCTCAGTTTTAAAGCATTATCAAGCCAGTGCAAAAAGATAGGATCATAGCACTTGCATGGAGAGAATGAGTCAGCAAACTGTCTGCTCCTCTGAAGATAAAAGACCAGATTCTTTTATCCAGTCTGGATCATCTGAGTTGTTTAAGCAACAAAACTGAGCTGGAATCTGGCTGTAGCTGCATAGATGAAAATTCCCCCAGTGGGGTTTAGGGGTGCCAACCATACTCATACAGGGGGATTTTCAGGGTGGAAGGAAGGCATGTTGGTGCGCAATTTAACTGTGATTCACTAATCAAAAGCGGCCTATAGTTACTTGGGGAACATACCTAGTTTGGGACCCCCTTATCTGCTCTAACCCTTACTATGGCTAGGGTCACAAATTAGTTCCCAGATACAGAGCATTTATCTAATGCTTGGTGTGCCCTGCCCCCGTACGTCTGCACTCAACAGATTTCTATGTAGGAGATAACTATGCCCAATACGTCTTTTTTGGGGAAAGATGTTTCCTTTGCCTTTGCCATAGAAGCAGTACAGAAGGGTGTGGCCCAGCTAGATACTCCTGAAAATTGAAAGAAAATCTGTACACATGAAGATGGAAACAAATGGAGGGAAGGTACAATAAAACGTAAACTACCACTGCAAAACCATAAAAATATCAAACATGCAGTCAACTAAATCTCCTCCTGACTGTTTTGAATGCAAATGAATTTTAAATAAATCTGAATAGCTTTTTATGAATATTTAAGAATTATGTATAAAGAAATTGATCCAAGTACTGGCTGGAGGAAAACCTGTCAAGTGAAGTTAATTTAGAGCCTGAATGAAAACTGGTTGTTTTTTAAAGTTAGATATTTCCCATGGTAAAGCTCCCATTGTATTCAATGGGATCTTGGCTAGAGAATACTGACTATAAGAACTGCAGGGTTTGGCTCTTTGTTAGGTGCATATTTGTTATGAGCCCTTTACATAGGGCATTAAGGCTGTGCCGAAATAATATAATTTATTATTAATATGACATTGTTGCAATTATATGAGCGCAATCACATGGAATTCATAATTAAACAGTCATTAAAGAAACAAATATTAAAATGCTGCTCTGGCACAAATTGAGCTACAGACGTGCTGGTGAGCTATTTAATATTCATATCTTAGCAAAGACCTTTTGCATAACCAGTGGGATTTCATCCTAAATTGAATTTGGTTCTAATCCTGGTAAGAAATCCAATTTCTGATTGTACTATTAAAACTGCAGGCCAGCATTTTCTGGCCCATTTCAACCAGTGAATAAAATGACAAATTATAGCTCTTTATTTAAAAATGTTATTTTCAAAGTTTAGAATTCTGAGTTCTTTAAACAAACCTTATCCTATTCAGCACCATCAGGAATGTTTTAATTCCACTGTTACAGAAAATTAGTCTTGCATCAATAAGATATTTTAAGACATAATTGCTGCAGTCTTAATTTTCAAAGTTCTTGAATTACTTAATTGGTTGTATCACTGCGATCTACCAATTGTATATGCTAACACTTTTTTTATTAAGGGAGCAGAAGAAAGCGTTTAGGGTTAAAATCTTTACATGTTTTGGGTACATGAAAACTCAGCCTTGTACATGCAAACATTATTTGCAGTCAGATTGGGTAGCTATAAACATCACTGCTTGATTTTTTGGATACAGAATACATTCATACATCCACTCCAACTTACCTACCACTAAACAGGTAAATAGGAGAAATTATAAAGGAAGTGTCAGGAACTCTCATTAATAATTCCTCATAATACAACAAGAGGACAGAAAATGAGATATAAAGGCAACAGATTTTATCAGAATTAATAAAGTATTAAAAAATCTTATGGATAACACACAGAGTTATTTGGATTATATATATATATAAGGAACAAATATACCACTATCAGTTTAAGACTAGGAAGAATGTTTCCCAGGAAGCAGTTATTCCATAAAATTGCCCATTACAGAGATTGTCAAACCATCCCTGAAATCTTTGCTATATTTGCAGACCTGATGCTGCTGTGTGAAGTTACCCAAGGTAACCTTTTGTCTCCTGTGATGCACAAAGTCTGCTTAATTAAAAAACTGTGCTTGATAGAGATACTAGATTATGAGTCCCCTTAACTTAAGAAAGGACACTGGGGTAGAAGATCTTCCATGGAAGGGGGAAAAGAGGGCAGCCTCTCCAGTGAAAGTTCTGCCCTTGGATTTAAATAGTCTGGGATTGTTGACCTACAGAGTAGGTTATAAGGCCCATCTTGTTTCCTGGACTTCTTCAATAGGGCTCATTTTAAGAGTGCATGTGGTGTGGGCTGGGAATGAAGGATAGGAGCTTTGGCAAGGAACTACAGTTATTCTGGAGGGTTGATGTTGTTTTTTCTTTGTTTAATTTGTTTATATAATATCAAAGATGCTCATACTAGGACATAGATACCTTCTTAATACCATTACACATCAAAAGAAGTAATTGGCATTTCAGGAAACATAACTACTAATATACTCTTAACAACAGGTACTGCCCTCTGTTTTTCTTAACAGGTCCTGTTTTTATCTGGGATAATTGATGTACAATGAGATGAAGTGAATCTGCATGAGGTCAGAGTCATTAGTTAATTCAGGAGGGATTAAAAACAAGATATTACTGGCTTTCAAGCTGTTGCTGTAAGCATGTGGTCTCCTTAAAAGAGACAGGTATTAATGCTGAATGAATTTATAGTGCTAAACTATAGTGCTGAAGAACTTAAATCCATGAACTGGATTTAATTTTAAACTAAAACTATAAATGCCTCATGCAAGAAACAGAACTTTCTTGCTGGTTTCATGTCAATTTAAGAATTGTGTAAACAAAAGGAATGAAATCCTCAAGTAAATGTAAATTTTCCCACTAATTTCAGTGGGGTTAGGATTTCAGCTGAGGTTTCAATATGGGGAGCACAGATAAGATTTTAAACTTGTGTTTAAAAAAATATTAACCCCTTTTCATTACATAGGACTGATAGAAAGGGCAAGCACAGAGGAAACTAATGCTCCAGGTCAGGGTAAAGGATGCCAAAACTTCACTTGCTGTGTCAGTTGTGCCACAGTACTCAAAACAGCTAGCAGTTACCTGGTTCTGGAAAAATTGCTCGTAATAAACTTGTCTGCTCACCACTTAATATCCTCCAAATTATCTCAGAGTAGTGCAGTAGCTACTAAAATACTTTGGTCTAGCCAGATGGTACTAGGGATGTCAAGGATGATTGAGCTATTGCCAGGTAGGGATTACACAAAAGCTGTCTTAGTTTTCAATTATCTAGATAAAGGAAACAAATCCACCCACTTGCCGTAATTGCTGTTAAGGAATATTTGCCTACTGGCATAGCTAGACTGAGAAGACAAGACAAACGCTTGTGTTTACATTCTGTACTAGGTCAGGGGTGCAAAAACTTGTCACACTGAGGGATGCATTAAAGGAATGTGTTGACAAATCAGGAGCCACAGTCAACTTGCATATATCTATATAAACTGAAAAACAGAGGCACGAACTATACTTTCATGTAATTGTGTCTTCCTTGGGAAATGCCTAAGAATCGGAGTAGAAAATGGATTTCTAGAAGTAGAACCACAGAAAAAGTTAGAGGTTATGGAGGTCAGATGGGGGAAAACGATTAGCAAAAGCCAAGATATCAATTCAGCTATACATGCCGGCTACAGAGGTGAAAATGCTATTTGAACTGAAAAGAAACACTAAAACCTAATTCACTGAAGCATCAGCCACTAAGATATCTAGTAAGATTAAATTATTCAGACCAAAATGTTTGATCAGTGCATAAAGGCCACTGTGCATAAAGAAGTTCTGATGGGCAGTTAGCCTTTTATGCATGCTTCTTTCACTACACTCTTTCACGGTACTCTGAAATTGCTAATTTTACTAAGTAATAAAAAATGGTTACATTTGGACAATAAAATAAAGATCAGAAACATTCCCCCTTCCTGCCCCCCTCCAAAGAAGTTCCTAGTATGGTAAGGTGTAATACTGATACAATCTCAAGGTTTCTTTCAGTCATAATTATATTCTCACTGCTCACAGTAGTGGAAAATTTTATAAATTTCCAGAGATGATCATTCTCCACGCTGCAAACCCCTCACTCGTCCAAAGACTTAACAGCGATTGATACAAGAGTCCACACGTCTACAATTTACTTCCATTAAATGTGCTACTGAACCAATGCCTTTATTTCCTTTTCTCTGTAGGAAAGTAAGTTATTCTATTACCTCCTTCCTTATAATTTTTAGGAAGCACAATTTCCTTGGGAAATGCAAGTCAGAAGTACCTGAGTCAGTTTCTTAGAAAGCTCTAGCAAAGAAACATGGCTGGCATGATTTATTTGGGGTTGGTCCTGCTTTGAGGAAGGGTTGGACTTGCTGAAGTCCCTTTCAACCCTAATCTTCTATAATTCTATAACCATTTAATGACAGCTTGTTTGATACATGAGATCTTTCTTTTCCTATACATTGTGCCACTAGAAGAGATTTCTTCATGTGTTTTGGGTTAAAGATAGTTGTTAATTAATTTTACTATAGCAATGAGTCTCTTGCTCTAAATGAAAACTCAGATGTGGGTAACAAATCAATGCCAGTGTAAATGATTATCTTTCTTTCCCCCCCCCCCTTACATCTTCCTTCTCAACAGAGTTATTTATACTCTAAAAATCACTTGCAGTGTTCGGATGATCTTGTGCCACAGGCCATTAGCAGAAGTTGTGTGTGTGTAAAGATATAATTGTCAAATATTCCTTGTTAATGGTGGGTTACTATACATGTGGAGGGTGTGTTATAGCATGAAACTGCATATCTTCCACATTAATTTACCCAGTCATAGGTAGAACCTTGCAACCCAATATAAGCCTGATAGGACTCTACTACAAATGTATGGTTCAAGCTGTGCATGGAAACAACCCAACACTTACAGGTGCGGATATTTTTTTTCTTCTGTGTCCAAGAGGTTCTGACTTCCTAAAGCGCAACTTTATTTTTTGCTCTCCTATTCCCCTCCCTCCTCAGTCCCTCTCCTCCTCTCCCTTCTTTCAGCCTCCTTGCACACTGTCATAGGCCCTGCCCTGCCTTCCTCAGCCCCACTCCCTTTCCCGTTCCCTCTGCCCCAGTCTTCTGTTCTCCTCTACTCTTGCCCAGCCCATTTGACCCTTCAGGGAACCCCTGGCCCTGCCTCCAGTAGTGAGGTGCCCCAAGTGAGAATGATGTTGGCAAAACTGCTGGTTTCAGATTCTCCGAAGCAAGAGTGGTGCTGTCATTGCCACTGCTCAGGTATGTAGGAGTGTCTTGGTTCTGCTGGCAGGTTGAGCCAATTGCAGGAAGAGGCTTCTGCAACAGATACCCTCCTCCCCCTTTTGTTCCTTTTCATGGAGTAAGAGGGTGACAGCACCAGGAGCACGGGTTGAGTTTGATTCAGCTGGGGTCTAATCATTCAGCTGGGCTTTAAAATTATGCCGGAGCAGACCTTTAGTTATGCATGCCAAATGGAGGAAATGTCATTAACATCCAACTGGAATTCCCCTGCAATTGGTGGCTCTGGCTGCTGTGGGGCTAATGGCCAGAAATGAAGTAGGGAGACTCTCATCCGTGTTCTGTGTTCACCCTGGTAGCACTCAGGCAGTGAAAAGAAAGCATTCTGACTTAGAATGCAGAGGATGCTGGAAGGAGGACATGAGGAAAAAGGGGTTGCTGTAGCCAGACAGTGGGAAGAACCAAAGGGGAGAGCATTAAAAGGATGTTAAGGTTATAAAGTCAAATACCTGTTAGGAAATGTGAGACTGTTGGTTGCCTGTGCAACCCTCAGACAGCCCCCAAATGCATTATGATAGTCTCTAATTACATGATCACATTTCCCCCCACAGAATCCCTGCCTCATTCTGTGCAAAGCATGGTCCATGGTCTGGGGAGGATCAGGATTGTGTAGAGAGGAGACTGTTGTCTATAGGACCCTGCTTCACTTGTAGAAGTTGGAAGATGCATAGAGAATGGGGGCCAGGGGATGTAGAAAAGAGAGAAAAGATGTTCTTATGGTGATAGTAGTTAAATGCCACTCTAGATAACTGGATTCTATTGCTGTCTCTGCCACAGAGTTCCTGTGTGATTTTGGGCACCTCACACCAGAATGGTCACAGCTGGCCATTTGTTGCGTGTTCCTTGTTTTGCGAGATCTCTGGGAAGACAGCTCAGGCGCATTTAGCAGAAGAGCAGAGTACTCACAACTCAAATGAAACTGTTTGGAGCTGTGCTTTGAATATATAAAGTGCTATAAAATGCTGAACACATTGCAAATACAGGTCATAGGTGTCTCAAGTTGGCACCCAAAATAAATGGACTCTTTTGGACTTCACTCTCTCCGGACTTCAGTTCCTCTTTTATAAAATGGGGTTAATAACCCCATCCTGTCACAGGTGTGTGGTGAAGCTAAATTAGGTAATTGTAGTGATGCCCTTGGATTCTATGGTAAGAGCACAATGGGTATTTCCAGTGAGGAAATAAATAATTTAAGTCCAGGGCAGGCTTGAATGGCATGTGATAAATAAGGCCTGGGACCACAGTGCTGGATTTAAGGGGCCTGTGGGAAAAAAAACACCTGGAAATGATCAAGTAATGTAAGGCTATAGGTTAATGCCTGTGCAGCCGCAGGCTGAAGGACGCTTGCTGGGCGACCCTCAGGCGGGTGGGTGCTGATTTTGAAGTGCGTGGCTTTGTCACGTCTCCTTTCTTTCAGTGGGGGATTATGTGGTTGTTTCGGATGAGTGGATAAATCTTTACTTCTGAACCAGCCGTTACGGGGTGGGGCTGGTGAGCGGGGGGCAGTCAGTACTGCTTGACTTAGGGTACGCAGGCGCTCTTGCTCCCACACACCATGGGCCCTGCTCAACCCTGGAGCTCAATCAGCACAAGGGCGGGAAGGAAAGGCACCACAAATACCTGCCGCGGCTGTCACGTGAGCAGCTCACTGCAGGGGGTCTAGCTCCACCTGTGGAACTGCGCTGGCCAGCTGCGGCTCTTCTTCCCTTGGCTGCGCCGGCCACGCACACCCGTCAGTTGTGGATCCCTCCGCAGCCCACAGCGGGTCAAGGGGGCCGGCGCGCGGCAATTCAGACTGTTGCGCACATGCGCAATAGGAAAGCGGGGGAAGCGTTAGGCGGCAGCTTTCTTTTGCGCAGGCGCACTACGACCCTAACCTCAGACACACGGTGAAGCGCGCCCCGTCTTGGGGGGAGGGGCTATGAACGCACGCATGCGCGATTCCCGTACTGTTGTGCGCGCGCAGCTTGATGCCCTCATGGGGGCTGATTGGGCGAGGTGTGTTATCGCGCGAGGTGTGGGGTGGAAGTCTCGGTCGGGGGCCGACCGCCGAGTTTGGTTTGAATTTAACGCGGTGAGCGGGCGGAGGCAGCTGAACACCCCGTTGTTGGAGCCGGCTGCCGGCCGGGCCAGGTACCGCGGAGGGAGCGATCGATCGCCGGCGGCTGCCGTCGCTCCCGCCCCAGGCTTGGTGCCCTGGTCTGTGGGGGAAGTTCCCCGGGCTCTGCCCGGACCGGTCACTGTCTCCTGGGCGGGGACCAGGTGCCGGCGCCGCGCCGAGCTCTTCCCTGAGGGCTGGTGTCGGCGATCGCCGTTAGCTTTTCCCGGGGGGCGGGCGGGGCGGAGCTGGGCGCACCGAGCCCCCTTTGCCTTGGGCGGGCGTTGGGGGAGCGGGAGCCCGGCAGGGCAGGGGTCGCAGCTGACTGACTCCGCCCTTTGTGTCCCTCTTCTCCCGCCCTTTCTCTGGGGCTGGGGTGAGGCAGGGGTGGAACCGGGTCTGGGGTCTGCCTGAGTCTGCAGCGGGCGGAGTTGTGTGTGTAACCGGCCACTGTCGTAAAAGAATAGTAAGGTTGCAAAGCTGAGCCCTCAAAAGTCAGGGAGTGACAGAGTCCCCCTTGTCACTTGCAACTGAAGTTAAGTCTCTCCCCCAACCCCCCAATATTTATTGTTATGCAAATTGATGTGAGCACATGCTATCTTTTCCTCCAAGACCTTGGCCTCATTCAGTGTGAGGGATGGCATGGGCTGTATTCACTGAATTTTCTTCCTTGTTTATTGTGTGGCCCTATTTACTGGGTATTTGCAGTTGCCACTACAAATGCTCACTGCTACTGCAAGTCAGACCTGAGGGTTTTAAGTTTGGCCTCCAGAAAGTGAGGAGCACACAATTAGTGGCCATCTATGAAAAGTTTGGTTTAAGTGACTTGCCTAGCAACATGGAGGATGTTAGTGACAAAGGCAGGGATAGTAGAATCCAGTTCTATGAGACAGCATTTGACTGATTTAAACCATGTGATCAGCCTTTCTGCAATCATATGCTTCAGTCATTGTACATCTTGCAGCTGCTGCAACAAATGAAAGTGGTCCTAAGACAACAGCTGCCTATGAAGTTGATAAGCTGACAACAGTCTTAATAATGTTCTTTTAATATAACTTTTGTATAATTTCCTAGGTTGTTAAAAAAGCAAACTGGGGGGCGGGAGGGGGGAAGATGGCTTCTTGTGGCATCATATTGATTCGCACATGGTTAATTACCAGGGTTGGAATCTTTAGATCCACTGTACATATCTCACAGTTGAGCTCATAGAGTAAGTCACTGGTGCCCAATCTTATTACACAGGAGGGACATATAAACCAAAGCACAACCTTGTCTGAGCTGAACAGATTTTGCGTATTTTAATAAGATTTAAAGTCAACTATTGATTTATATTAGATTTTCTATAAATATATTCTATATTTCTTGTGTAAACTAAAATGATGTAAACATGATGACAAAATGCTAATGAATTGGTTGGTATATTATTTTGAAGCAGGCTGTGGGCCTTAAGAAATGCTCCAGTAAGGCTGCAGGTTTGGCATGCCTAGATTAATGGACAGCAGTAGTAGGTTATCCTCTTTGGACCAGCACTAGAGTGGGATGGGAAACAGGTGTCTGCTGATAGCACAGGAGTGGTGAAGCCTTGGAAATCTTGGGTTCCATTCCAGGCTGTTGAAGGGAGCATGCTTTAGTGGATGTACTTTTCTGTCCATTTCCCTTAATCTTGACCACTTCTGCTCTTTCCCCTCCAACCTGCTCTCATCCCAGTCGAATCTCTACCCCACCTCTGGCTTCCTGTCCCAGTCTCAGACTTGCCTGGTAAGTCCTAGGCTCACCCCTCCAGTGTCCCAGTCTCATTCTCCTTACATGGCCATTCCCACTTAACTCTTCTGCTTCCCAATGTCTCTTGCCTTTTTTCAGGCTTTCTTTTTTTGAATCTCTTCTCCTAGAGGGTTCATGGGGTTGTGTGACTCTAGTGCAGTTCAGTCAGGAGTGACTGGTGACTTGACAGATCTGCTTTGTATGTATTTGGCCTTATCTGCTAGCTCCCAGACACACTTCCTTTTGTTAGTCCTATAGTTCCCTATCCCCTGACTCCCTTTCCAGATTTCTCATCTAACATGTTCTTGCATGCCCCAGATGCTTGTCCAAAGCTGCCCTTTGCCAAGCCACTCCTAATTCACTTTGTGCACTCTGGCTCCTTGTCAGGTCTATCTCCTCTTTTTCTCCCCCTGCCTCCTCATCTAGTCTCAGCTTTCTTTACTTGCTAGCTCCCTGTCTTGTGTCTCTTTCCCTCCCTGGTTCCCAGGCCTAGTTTCCTATCAGCTCCTTGTCCCAACCTACTCTTGCCCTGCAATGCCTTAAGGCCACCTCTTTCCCCTGTACACTTGAATCAAATGGCTTTCTCCTCTACTCTGTCCCGGGGGGGCAGGCGGCGGGACACCTAAAGTGGAAAAGTTCAGCCTGAATACTTAGTTTGATAAAGTTATAAGCAACTGAAAAAAGAATCTTTTTGTGGGGAGTGTTTAAGTAACTACTGTAATAGGGGATGTGACCAGCCCTTTGTAGAACATCCCCTTCCTTAAGCTTTGCACCCCTCTTCCTGCTTCTGAACTCCCTGGTCTGAATTTAGACTAGTTGCAGGTGTTTCTCCTCCATGTGGCCTACACTTGCTTTAAGAGAAGTTAAATGTTGGGTAACTTTTCAAGCATCAGCATCCAATTGACTTTCAGTTGGTTTTTGGCTTCCAAGTCAATAGGGCATTTTGGAAAAATTTACTTAACTTGAGAAGTTGGCAAGTATGATAATTGACAACAGCAATTTTGGTGAGAGGTAAAGCCATCCTATATTGACTTCCGCAGGGAGTTTTTGCCTTTTGTCAAATTGAAGGAAGTGATTGTAACCTCTGGAGAGCATTGTTTATAATGTGAGTAGGGGTGATACGCAACAGCCAGAAGGAAGTTTGCGTTGTATTCTGTCCTACTATTGCTGTCATGAAGGATAAAAAATAACCACACAAATACATTGGTCCCATCAGTCTTGCATTAAGGTTTTATGATTCAGGTGTAAGAATCTTTCTTTACATTTTCAAAGAAATATTACTTAAGGTAAGAAACTTTACTAAACTTTTAGAGGACTTGCAGCTTCTGAGAGCCTGGGAATGGGCTTGGGTTGGAGTTCTCTTTCCACAGAAATTGAAAAAGCCAATGATTCTGGAAAGTGCCACCTACCTGTGGAGAAGACGGGGTGGTGGAAGACAACACAACTTGTTACGCAGTTCAATGTTTTTGTTTAAAAATGAGTTCAGCCCTTGTGGCTGTGAAAACAGATGCACTGCTCTCCTCCAAAGGTTGCAGACAGAACTCTTGTAATTCAGCTACTACTCAGAGCTCTACCAAGTAACTGCTAAATCAAATTAATAAGAACCCTGGTTAGTTTTGTTACTCTGAAACTTGGGCTTGTATTTATTAGCTGACTAACGTGTTTTAACATGACCTCAAGCAGTTCAGTTAATCTGAGGGGTTAAATATGATTTAGTTAGTTTAGGCGGTAACCTTAATGTGTAACATTTTGTCAGCAGTTCATGGGTAAAAAAGCTCATGGAACCATTGACGCCAGCTTAAATGATAAATATGCAGGTTACTGCCCATGCTGTTCTACCCTCCAAGTAGCAGCAAAATGTCACAGTTCTTCTCGGCAGTGGGTGTTATGGCAACGGAGCGTGAAGATGTTGCCCCTTGAAGTATTTTAAATGTCCCCTTCCCTCTCTCTCAATTTTCTTTGCAGTACTAGGTTTTCTTTGCTGGTTATCCTTTGAGATTCCGAAGAGTGAGTGTTTGCATGAGGGGAGAAAGCTAAGAAAAGGGAAGTATATAGGGGCTAAACTGAAATTTTCACATGGTTTGTGTTGGAAGTAGAGAGAGGCCAGGGATGTAGCATTCTGATTTTTAATGACTGGTGCTGATTACTGAGAGTCTCGGTCTCTTGGCAGCCTTCTGTGGTTTTGCTGTCCCTGAACTAGCTGACAGCTGCTTCAAATGGGATTTGCATGGGATTTGCATTTCCATGGGATCTCAACCTGATTTGCATTTTCAAAAGGCAGCAACAGATCTGAAAGGAGTGCGGAGAAAAGCCTGATATGAAGAGCGTCAGCTATGGTCAGAAACTTTATTCATTTAACTCAAATGAAAATTGTACTTTGAAGGTAAAAACTGAATAGTTTAATGGACTCGTAAAGGTGAGTTAACTGTTTCCTCTTAAAGACTTAATAAAATTTTTTTGATATTTAGAAAGCAGGGCAAGAATGTATTCCTGAGGTAATTTGGAATTGACTTGTCGTTTTTTCTTTATAAATCCAGACTACAAGCTGTTATTAACTTTGAACAAGGAAATTGGTAAAATTCTCCCTTCCTGAATAAAAAAAATCTGCTCTGATATTGTGCCAATAATAGCAATGCTGCTTTAACATCACTGGAGACTACCTATATTCAATAGCCTTTTTTATAAGCCATGAAGAATCTAGAGTTTTAGCCACCAAGATCAGATGATCTAAAAATCTTAGATTTTTGAATCATTCCTGGCCAGATGATCGTTCTCTACATATGTGGTCATATGTAGAGCCGTGGTTCTTAAAGGGGGGGGGCAGGCTCCCCTCGGAGGGTGCGAGATGGATCGTGGGCGAGTAGGGGACAGAGCTGGTCCAGCTCCATAGTCCTCAGAAACGGAAGCAGCCGCCACCCCCTGCTGCTGCTGGGCACGCTCCCCATGCTGCTGCTGCCCTTGCCCTGCAGCTGCTGCCCCCGCTTCCTGTGCTCACTGCTCCCCAGGTTGCTACTGCTGCCGAGGGGGCGTGATTGTTAGGGGGATGCTTCCTGCATGGCAGGCCTGTTTTTTCTGAAAGGGGGGAGGTTCAAGGAGAAGGTGAGGACGCGCAATTGTTAGGGCCTACAGCGCAACTCCCCCCCCCCTTTTCCTCCGAACCCTCCCCTTCAGGAAAAAAACAGGACTTACAGTGTGGGAAGTGCTCCTGTTTTTTTCTGAAAGCCACGCCCCCCTCCCCGGACGAGAGAAGGGGGGGTGATGCAGAGGAAGGGGCGACGCGATTGTTAGACAAAAGTCTATGGGGCCTCCGTTTAAGAAGTTTGAGAACCACTGATGTAGAGATTATAAATGTAAAACTTGGTGACAAAGCACGTTTAGATGATATGCTGATCACATAGGAAAAGATAAGGAGTCTTGGATTCTGTTTCCACTTCTGTCCACACTTATTATGTCATTCTATTAATTGTTCTACCTCAATTTCTCTTCTGTGAATGGTATTTATTTCAGTGAGGGGGTTCTGGGGCTTAAGGAAGTACTTACTTACATGAAAAAATAATGCAAGAAGAAGATGATGTAATAAAATGGAAAGGCAGCTAATTTCAACCTAATACAAGGAAACCATGTGTTAATACAAAACTTTTAGACCTTTCTGCCACCAGATTAGGAGCAGCATCTTGGTAGAATGCAAAAGAAGAATGAAAAGTTTATCAACTGCAATGCAATCAGTTAAATTAGGTGTTTGTTTAGAGGGGACAAAACCTTCAGTAGAGACTGGCATACGGTCTGAGGACAGACATAGGGGTTAGGAAGAAACTTGGGCTATGGATAGGTTATTGCATAACAGTCAACTGAGACTTTTCACACTGCCTAGAAAGCATTTGGTACTGAGCATTCTAAAGGATGGAATACTGGACTAGATGAACCCAGTCTTAGCAGTTGCTGTATTTCCAGGTATTTGTGGAGGGGCCCCCAACAGTGGCTGTTACGTACTTGAGGCTGATATGTGAGAGTTTGGTTGGGTGCTGGGTTTTGTTATGGTTGTTTATTTGTATAGAGGTGAGGAGCAGCTGCGAGCATCATTTTGGGTTTGACTATCTTATTACAGAATGGATTCAAGGACAGGACACCTGCTTTTTATGGTACAAGATGTATTTAAAAAAAAAAGACTTTTCATTTGTAAATTTAAGTCAACTGTTAGTAGTTGGTATGTCAAGTTGTGATGCTCTTCCTAATGATTATACTATACTTAATCTGTTAACCATTTAGCCATATGTTTCTCTCATCAGGCTAGACAATGCTTTCAAAAGCAATTAAGATTAAGCCCCAGTAAATAAGTAGACTAGATACATGAACCCTTTTAGAAATAACTGCAGTTTGTTCTCATTCACTCTACTTCAACTGTTCAGACCAGTCCACCCACCAGAAATGTTTATATTTACCGAGTATCACCAAGTAGGGTAAAAACACTCAAGACCTGCTCCTGATAACACATATACATGTAAATAACTTCAATTGAAACAGTGGTATTATTGGTATGCATAAGTGTTGGCAGAAGTAGGGCCTAGGATTAAACTTTTGTCTCAAATTGTTAATGTTCAAGACTGACAAGTCCATAGTTTTAAGTGTGATCATCCAGAAGTGTTAAGTCTTGAACATCTTGAATAAACACACTGCAGCATTTAGTTACAAAATAAACTGTCCGAAATGTATGAATTTGGACAGCTTCTTCAAGAATGAACAGTTAGTAGTGATCACTCCATTTTAAACATACTGGGCTAGATCCAGCAACAAATGCACTACAGAGCTAAAACGTATATTGCCTGAGCTATTTTATATGGAATCCCTCATGTGTTGAACTTAAGTTTTGACCATCCAATGCCATGGTACTGTAATTTGTAATCAGCTCTCAGCTCAGAATTTCCCAAGCTTTTCTGTTTCTCTACCCAGAGAACACAATTTATATTTTTTTGGTAGAAAGGTATGAATAAGAACCTTCATAGGGTATTTAAATGCCCGAGTTGAATAAATCTGAATAGAATGCTGGAATTGTAAAGAAGCAAAAATCTAGTGTGGGGAAGAGCAAAGGCATGCTAAAACATTAAGACATTTGTTGCAGATGTAGTTGAACACTGTCTTTCGGGCACTCTCCAGACTGTTGGGGGGGAACCAACTGCTAGAACCCATGAGCCTTGAGCTTCCATAGTCTGAACTGAGTCCAGGCATATACCTGATGTTGGGGTCCCTGGCCGTCCTTTCAAGATGCAGGTCTTCCGTCTAGCATCCTTCTTGACAACTTAGACCCCAAGATCTAATTGCCTAGTCCCTGGAATTAGTGCTTACCTGCCCCTCCCCAGTAGCTTAAACACACACTTTCAGAACTCTAGCCATGTGGGCATTCTGAGTTCCCTAACAAACTCTTCAAGACAAGTGATAGGTGTAATACAATTTACATACTGACTTTGCATAGGATTCTAAGCCATCATTGGTCTTTACTTAACTGCATGAGAACTACACAAAGCTATTTTAAAAAGAAGCACACAAAAACCTACATACGTTTCCATGCTTCAGTTTCCTCATCTCTCCTGAGCTTTCTTTGGGCTAGGGTCAGTCTTCAGGTGTTGTCCAAGATACTTCTTCAGTACATGACTTGTCTCCTTAACTGAGCCTCTCCTCAGCTCCCTCCTCACATCAGTTGTTTTGGCCTTAGTTGGTCCTGTGCCTAACTTGAGTCCCCTGTTTTAAAATAAAACATGCCAAATACCTTCTGTTCCTCTCCTTCCCAGAACTCTTCTCCGGCTGTGTTTCTGTCAGGGGTGGGTTTTTATCCCTAGGCTATTTAACATTTTTATCAATGACTTGGGGAAAAAAATCAGATAGTTTGCAGGTGTTACAGAAATTAGGAGAGTAGTAAATTGCGTTGTATCAGTGACCTGTTGGCTTTGCTATCAGGATCTCTTGACAAGCTTGGTGCAAGCAAACAATATGCATTTTAATATGGCTAAATAAAAATGTGTACATCCAGGAAGAAAGATGATGATCTACACGAGGGACTATGTTGGGAAGTTGCAACTTTTAAGATTTGCAGGTTATGATCAGTTGAACATGAGCTCCCAGTGCAATGCTGTGGCAAAAAGGGCTAATATGACCCTTGAATGTATAAAAAGGGGAATCTTAAATTAGGAGTGGGAAGGTGGTTTTACCTTTGTATTTGGCATTGGTGCAACCAGTGCTGGAAAAAAGCATCCAGTTCTGGCATCCACAATTCCAGGAGGATGTTGATAATTTGGAGAGAGCTCAGAGAAGAGCTACGAGAATCACAAAAGAATAGAAAATACGCTTTTATATATAGTGAAACTCAAGGAGCTCAATCTGTTTAGTTTAACAAAGAAAGGGTTAAAGGGGTAACTTGATCTGTCCGTAAATACCTACATGGGGGACAGATTTAAGTTAAACAGTTTGATTTGATCCAAGGCTGCATTTATACAAATGAGTTGACTAGTTTATAGAAATCATAATTGAGTTAATCATGGAACCTTATGCCATTTTAGTTAGCTTTCAGAGGAGTATCACTTCGAACTCCAAGTGCCCTGAAACTGGCAGGTAAGCTGGCAGCACTGCAGTTCTCAGTACTGTTTCTTGCCTTTTCTATTATGACTTTGCCGTCTACCCTAAATGTATGGTATGCACAGCAGGCAACACAGTAGACAGACCAAATGTGAATTTTGGCATGATTTGCAGTATCTTGTTAAAAACGTTAATTGGCTTTTAATTTGCATGCTTTTCTCTTCTATCTTACAAAACAAAGCTATTGAACAGACATAAGTATAATCCAGATCCTCTTCTCTGGCCTTCACAGACCGTATTGGTTCTGCGTTATGAGGTGTTCACTCAAACCTATCTATTTGTGAAAAAAATGAACTAAACTTGAAGGTTGATTTTCTTTAGTTAGACTTAAACAAATAACAGTATAAATGTATCAAAGAGACTATCAGAAAAGGTTCCCACTTCAATGCTTAATTAATAATGATAATATTCAAAATGTAAACTTGCCACTAAGCACATCTTTGCCAATAACGAGAGTTCTGTAGCACTTTAAAGACTAACAAATTTAATTTTTGCAGGCGTAAACTTTTGTGGGCCGTAACCCACTTCATCAGATGCAGGGAATGGAAATGGAGTTGGTAGATTTCCATTTCATACGGCTAAATTCTGTGTCTTCCATGGTGAAAAGTTCTAGAGGGGTAGCCGTGTTAGTCTGTATACAGCAAAAACAACGAGAGTCCTGTAGCACTTTAAAGACTGACAAATTTAATTTTTGCAGGCATAAGCTTTTGTGGCATAATTGCTGCAGTCATAACCCACTTCATTACAGCCCACAAAAGCTTATGCCTGCAAAAATTAAATTTGTCAGTGCACTTTAAAGTGCAACTTTTTGCAGAGAGAACCTATGAACACGAACGCTGATGGAGTTGTGGCACTACAAAACCTCACTTCTTAGGCTATGTAGCATTTCACAAATTGGTGGGACTATATCTAGTTTAAATATCTTCAGGTTTGGAGGTGGGAAGCGAGAAACACAAAGCCCTGTGTTAAGAAAACTCTGTAGCCTTGCTTTCTGCTCAAAGTTAGAATGCTGCATTGGACACACTGTAAAGACATTAACAGTATTTGAGTATTACCCAACAAAACAATCATTTCACATTTTTGTTTTGCTTCATTTATGTGTACCAAAGGTATTAATTCTATTTTCATCTTATCCTGGAACTTAAACAGTTCAGTCAGGAAACTGTTTCTTTGTTACTGGATACAATTAATTCAACTAAAATTTCAGAAGAAACTCTTAATTTTCCTAATAAATAAGAAATCTCATCCCAAATATTTAATTTGTCAGTGTAAATGATTATCAATAGCATTCTGTTATTTGTGTGATAGGGTTTTTGTCTAGAAACTTCATTGAGGACCTATTCCCTTTTATTAGGTGTTTTTGTTATGGTGTTACCACCAATTTTGTGCTTGACAGTGAGGGAGTTGTAACTTACTCCTCCTAGGTCTGCCTTTATTTTTGTTTGTAATTGTGGAGTCTTCATTTGTGGGTTCAGGACTAGAAAATAGTTTGTATTCACATCCCAGTTGAAAGAAGCAGCATTAGCAGACTCGTGTGCTTAAAAATATTATCTGGCCTCTTACCAGAATTTTTTTAAATAATTGACTGCTCCAGAACTGCAATAGGCTTCAAAGCCTGCTTGCTAGTTGCCAGTTTGTGTTGGCTGCACAACTTCTGCACCCAAGAATTTAGCTAATTTTATCACATTCAGTTGATGAAACAGTTTGCCATTTTTTTTAGTAGCACTTTCCAGAGTCTTGTCACTCACTGCATTTTATTTTACTTGAGGCAGCCCTCTGTGTTACAAATTAGATGTTTCTTAGTTTTTTACTTTCTTAAATGAGCAATGTCAATTCTTAATTTATTCTTCAATATCCACTACACCAAGACCATACATCATATTTGAATGTTGAAAAGGAATTTTCCTTTCATTTTAGACAGAAACTAGGCTTTCATATTGAACTTTGTTTTATATTGACTCTAAATTTGTTCACTCATCTTGTGTGTGCAGACTTATAAAAGAAGCTGGAGGGAGAAAACAAAATGGAGACAGAAGCAGTTTCTAATCTTCGTCGCCAACTGAAGGAAGCAGAAGATGAGCGGAGAAAGGCAGCACAATATGGTTTGCATATACTGGAGCAACAAAATGAGATGCAGAATCAGTTAGATCAGCTACGCAGTGAATTGAGCACCAAAACTGAGGTGAAGTTTTAAAATATTGCATATTAGACTCATAGACTCAGACTCATAGGTCAGAAGGGACCAATATGA